>CM036544.1:2218854-2713854 GCA_020745685.1 Tautogolabrus adspersus
AAAAAATTAAATTGGGAAAATGGTGTTCCATTCAAAAGAGTATTCATGAAATGTAAAAGATTATTTTGTAAAAATGATCAGTGTCTTCACATAGATTAGTATCATTAATCAATAATAATAATATATAACTAAAGGCAAACAGAGCAAATTTGTTATTTCAGAAGAGTGTATCAAACTGGGTGCCCTTCGTATGACTCAGTACCCATGAAGTAGCCCTCAGGTTCAAAAAGGTTGGTGACCCCTGCTGTGGAATGAGAGATTAATACAGATGCTCAACAGAGCAGACGGAGCTGCTTCAGATGGTGCTGTGTTTGGATTAAAGACACCAAAGGAACAAAGGCAGCGATCACATCTGACACACACAGCCGAATCACAAGTGCAATATAACATTTTCTTCAGAATAAGCCTCTGATTAAGACATGTCTTTTTTTTCTATACCATGACCATTGCTCTTAGAACCTGACCTGATGCTTTGGCAGATCCAGAATCAGAATCAGGTTTTATTGCCAAGTACATTTACACATACAAGGAATTTATCTTGGTGTATTGGTGCAAAACATTTAACAAAGGAGATAAAACAGAACTTAAATAATAAAATATTAGAAACAATTACAAATGTATAAAATAGAATTTAAAAATGTAAAATATAAAAAATAATAAAAAACACAAAATGTACAAAAGAAATCCATCCAGAAATCTTATTCAGAAAAGCTTTTCACAAACATTAACATTTAAAGAGAAACTTTCTGTGTTTCATTATTCAAGCAAACAGGCTGCTTAAAAATAAGAATGAAACATTGAAATGAAGCCTTCGAGTAGAGAGTAAAAAGTCATTTAGATAAAAGGTGATGTATTAATGTGCTGCTGTTACAGAACAAACACAACAGTGAGATAATGGGCTTCAATCCTTTTAATACATCTGAAAATAAAGTGTCAGTATTTTAGAGTTATTACGACGTTACTTCATAAAACTATAACAAACTTTGATCTGAACGTTTTTGTTGTTTAATTAATTAAATTCAGAGCAAATGTTTGAGGCTACAATGTGCTGCTTTGATTCTTTCTTACGTTTGATGAATAAGTAACTGAGAGCTGAACTCTTAAATGAGTTGCATATTTGTGAAATGTTTCTTGTTAAACATTTTTCAAATGAGGCCAAGTCTGTTTACATCTTGCATCAGCGCGTCTGTCTGCTGCTTGTTAGTGAGCAGGTGAAGTAAAGCTGCTTTTTAACTATCACCTCAATTTGCTTCAAAGGTCCTTGAAAGTGTTCTCAAAGAGCTTCTGCAACGAGTACACCGTTACTGATTTCACATACAGAAAGGATAATCTGATGTGGATCTTCTGTTCATCAGAGGTAAAAACCTTTAAACTGTTATTTTATCACTTCTCTTGTTTTGGCTCTTATTCGAAAGTTAGTAGGACAATTATCTGACTCATTTCCCTTGTTTCCTGTCTTGCGATTTGTTGGCTGCACACATCATCGCATCTTATGAGAGAGTAGGTTTGTCATCCTGGGACACTGGCACTACTCTCTTCATCATTCTTCATGAACTGCCTTCTTATTTATGTGTTTTACTGACTCCTAAAACTAAAGCTGTAACCTTTAGTCTCATCGTGTTTGTTATTATTCTGCCCGACCTCTGCATGTTTCTAATAAGCTCCACAAGCAGAAACATGCTCAAACTAGGATCAATATTGGAGATGCTTTTGAAAAATGGAGAGAGGTTAGAACACAGAAAGGTTCACAGACCGATGCAGAGCTGGCTAAACACTGAAGCTTCAGTGTCCACCACATGGTGACCTGCGTGAGCATCCACTCTAGAGAGGAGGGGGGGGGGGGGGGGAGACAGCTCTCTACAATGATTTGAATTTAGACTGCAGTACCCATTTTAACAACTAGGTGTCGAGGTGTACATATTGTTCCTTTAATTGAAACATGTGCGTGATTTAGTAATTCAGTATGGCGTCAGGGACCTCGACCTTTTACAATGAAAGTGCTATAGATTTTTTAAAACTAATTTAATAGAGAGAATCAAGTTGTTGTTATCTATTTTTATCAGGCAAAATAATATGTTAGTTCTCACCAAAACGTTGTTTGCCACCTGCTAGAAAACACCGAAAAACAAGAAGACTGGGAATGTTTGTTTTTCTCTTCACTCTTGTTTCTGCCCGGACATAAAAACAAAGCTGGACTCATTTCCGGTGTCTCTGTCTGTGAGCTGTTTCTGCGGGTGTAGCGTTACATTTCAAACTATTTCTGATTAAACTGGGTTACGGTGCATGCTGGACCGGGAGCTACGATGACGTGACGTTAACGAGCCTTAAGACTAAAGCTGTGGAGCATATCGGCCCGTTGTTCTCCGGTAAAATGAGCTGTGTCCCGCTGAAGAGACTCTACTCAGAGCTCCCGGTGTGGATCGTGGAGGACCACCATGATGTAAGCGACCTGTGCTGTCCCTCTCAGCGTTCACATTAAGGGTCTACATTTATTCCTATTATTAAAGAGATAGGTATGTCGTCACGTGTGTTCGTGCGTGTTTCAGGTGGTGTGTCACATTTATCGAGCCATCGCATCCAGACACCTCCCGCTGAAGAACATAAAGATGGTCCACCTGGACTCCCACCCCGACCTGCTCATCCCTGTCAACATGTGTGCAGACACCGTGTTTGATAAGGACAAACTCTTCAGGTACCAAACACACAGTCTGACCTGTCTATCTGTCACAGCGCGGACTGACTCATTCATCTTTTAAATGTTAGGATCATACCAAGCTGTTTATTCCATTTCCACTGCAGCAGAGACCAGGAACTAAGGCTTCAAAAGTGACTCTTAGATTTTTCTCGTAAGTTCTTTTTTTGCATTAATAAGAAAGGAGAGGTGAAGAGAGACAGGACATGTTGGGAGGAGACAGTGGGGGAAGACATGCAGCAGAGGTCTGAGGTCAGTTTGAACCCACGGCTGCTGGGACGAGGACTATAGCATCCATAGGCGTGCAATGTAGCCAAATTGGAGGATACCAAACCATTTAAAGCCCTAAAGGTCAAGTGTATTACTTGAAGTGTCACACACACACACACACACACACACACACACACACAAACACACACACACACTCCTCCCATTCATCTGTACGAGATGAGGTAATGTATGAGTAGTGTTGACTTGTACTCAGTGGTGGTGAACAGTAGAGAAGTGAATCTGTCTCAGCTGGGATCCTTTCTGTAATGTTGTCAGGGACAAAAACAACAACTTTAAGTGGCATACTTTTATAATCTGTAAATGCTTTAAATGATTATATAGACATTACAGCCTTCACAGGTGCCCCCTTAGTATTATCTGGAGCATCTCTCAAATGTTTTTGTTGTGTTCTGAAGCTTATCCTTCTCAGGCCAGTAGGTGGCACATTGGGACTGTTGTTCCTCTAGAGAACACAGAAAGAAAGTAGACAATAAGAGAAACAGTGTGGTGTGAAGAATGTGCGCTGACAGTAAAGAAAGTTACAACATAATCCTCTGTCCAGTGATTCTTTAAGTACTTTACCACAAATACATAACAGTTTTGTGCCCAAATTAGGCTATGTAAAAAACGGGCCCAGGTTTAAAAACACCAGAACTTCCCTTTTACTATTGAAAGAATAAGAGGGCGGTAAAGTGTTTCTGTGCAGGGTTTAAAGATCCCATATTATGCCCTTTTTGGGGTTCATATATCTAATTTATGTGCCTACTGAAGTACGTTCACAATCGCTAATGTTCGAAAAAAGTGTCTGTTTTCATGTACTGATGATCGATGCAGCCCGTCTCATCTGTCTGTGTTTGCAACGCTCTGAAGTGCCCACATCAGGGTCCCCACGTGTGCCAAGTCTGATCTGATTGGTTGGCCGATCTGCTCTGTTGTAATTGGTCAGTCGTTCAGACAATTTTCAGAAATGTTACGCCCCTTTTACCATATTGGGAATACAGCTACTGTGCAGCATGAGCTTGTGCTTGCTACAACGAGCCAATGGGCTTGGATCAGTGACACCACACTGGCAAGACGTCATACTGGCAAATTTCAACGAGGGGGGCTAGAACCGAGCGTGACATGCAGCTACTGCTACTGCTAACAGGAGGACGTAGGAGAAGCCGCGTTTCCGCGGACTTTGAATTTTTGCACATAGATGTGCCTAAACATGCACAAGACACCTGGAGAACACACTAAAGAGCATATAAAACCAGAAAAAGCTGAATATGGGACCTTTAAAGGCTTACTATGCGACTTTCAGAGCAGTCTTCAGACCACAACAATGCTCTCTTCAGATACACCTCCTTCATCCCTCAGCTCCACCACCCCTCCCTTCCTGTTTCACTCCCAGGGTTCTGTGAGGCAGAGACAGCAGCAGACGAGTCTGAATAAACATCTGAAAACTAAGATTCTGTGATCTATTTCAAGTAATGATATGAATCTAAAAGTTCATTTGGTTGTTGTATGTTTCCAAGTTTGTAAAGTCTGCTGGTTCTCCGCTTGTTCTCTTCACTTGCATTGACATTATGCAGCTAGAAACAGCGTCCCTGAGTGGGCGGGGCCATCTCTATTCCCCCATGCGGTGGCAGGGTTAATGGTTGGAGAGGAAGGAGTTCATGTGAAAAAAACCTGTACAGCTGCAGCATGAGCAACAAATCCAGAGGGAGTTGAAGACATTATTTCTCCACTTTATATTTAAATTAGACTTTTGCTAAATGAATATTCAGAATGTGACATATTATACCTTTAATCTGACTCACAACCAGTGTCTGCTGGGACAGGCGCAGTGTTTGACTCCACTCTTCACTGCATGTGTGTTTGTTTCTCAGTGAGTTGAGTATAGAGAACTGGATCATGCCCATGGTGTACGCTGGTCATGTGTCCTGTGTGGCCTGGCTCCATCCATACTGGGCCCAGCAGATCAGGGAGGGGGAGCACAGGATGTCTGTGGGAAGAGACTCCTCCACCACCACCATCAGGTAGGACACACACACGGACACAGAACAGTATGTGTATATAAATAGACAGCGTGCCTCAACCTCGCCCCGTTCAACTGGATGAAGCCAAAATATCCCCTGAAGAGCGCTGACATATTGTGACTTTTCCACCAGAGTCTGCGCAGTAGTAGTCAGCAGCGAGAGCCGCGGTATTGACGTCACGCTACTTTTGCTAACAAAACACACAATTAACTTATAGATTAAACGACAGTAATCAGTCAGATGGGTCCAGTCCACAGACAAACAGATTCTTGCATCAATTAAAGCAGACACTCAATGAAAGATTCTTGTTATAATAATAATAATTATATAAGTTATAAGAGTGTTGCAGAAGCCACATTTCTCAACAGCACTGCCCATTGTTTTCAGTTGAACTCTTTGTGCTTTTAATAATCCGTTATTAACTTTTAGTTTTAATATCTTTAATGTGGAAACTGGGAACTTGTTCTCATTCCTTCTCTTTGGTTTCATACACTCCCATAAAGAGACAGTACCCATAGAGCTGTCTTTAAACTCAGCCAAGGGCGTCACATGAATCATTACGATCACCGATATTTATCAGTCATGACCTCTACTCGAGTGTTTGTGCCCTGTGCTTTGTCTGCAGGGTGACGAGCGTCGATCACTACTTCCTGAGTGATGGTCTGTACGTGTGTGAGGAGCAGCTGGAGAACTCCAAACCTCTGCGACTGAACGTGGTCAAAGTGAACCCAGTCAGACCAGGTCACAGGTCTGTTACAGGTGTGTGATGAAGGAAGGAGACAGTCTCTCTGGGAGAGTGAGAGGCAGACGTTGTATAATGACTTTAAATATCCCACAGGAAACGTTTTGTTCTTTAGTTGATGGAGCTCTGCTGTGGGAATGTGCACACGCATTAGGGTGCCTATTAATGACAGAGCGTCACTAACACGTCTGAGTTTAGTCCCTGAAAGGCTTAAAGGTCCAATCAGTGAGATGTGAAGTGACTGAAATGATAAAGTGTCCTTACTCTATGATCAGACATTAAGGAAACATGCTATGTTGAAGTGCTGGCTTCTCTGACAACAATGCAGCAGCCAGTATGTCCTCCTTCTAACTTTAGATTCTGGTCCTGAATGGTCCAATTTTCTTAGTGAAAACTCAAAGTCCTCGTGTTGGATAGTTTGTGGTCGTCACATTCATGTACAGAACACATTTCTATCTGTCACGCTGTTGTCTCTGATGTTTAAGGACAGAAACCAGACGTGGACTCAAAGAGACGGTTTGTGAAGAGACAGAAAACAGACGCTGACACGCCAGAGGAGGCCGGCTGCTCTGAGTCTCTCCTCACATGTACTGACACACTGCAGCCAGCAGGGGGCAGCACTGAGACAGCACTGGGTGCTGAGGAGGAAGATGATGATGATGAAGAAGGATCTACCGGTTATGTTGTGAAGAGCATATCTACAATAGTGAGTGAGACTGAGCCGTACATCCTGGACATCGACTTAGATTTCTTCTCCTGTAAGAACCCCTTCAAAGAGTTATACACACAGGTGAGTCCTCACACACACACCTGGTACACACACAGGTACATCTCTGTTACACACTCCTACACACAAGTGAGTCCTCACACACACACCTGGTACACACACAGGTACATCTCTGTTACACACTCCTACACACAGGTGAGCCCTCACACACACACCTGGTATACACACAGGTACATCTCTGTTACACACTCCTACACACAGGTGAGCCCTCACACACATACCTGGTATACACACAGGTACATCTCTGTTACACACTCCTACACACAGGTGAGTCCTCACACACACACCTGGTATACACACAGGTACATCTCTGTTACACACTCCTACACACAGGTGAGTCCTCACACACACACCTGGTATACACACAGGTACATCTCTGTTACACACCTTTACTACACACAGGTGAGCCCTCACACACACACCTGGTATACACACAGGTACATCTCTGTTACACACTCCTACACACAGGTGAGTCCTCACACACACACCTGGTATACACACAGGTACATCTCTGTTACACACCTTTACTACACACAGGTGAGCCCTCACACACACACCTGGTACACACACAGGTACATCTCTGTTACACACCTTTACTACACACAGGTGAGTCCTCTCACACACACACACACACCTGGTATACACACAGGTACATCTCTGTTACACACTCCTACACACAGGTACATAATAGAGACACAGGTACTCCTGATCCCGATTCATTTTACACATTAATTATAAGTAGTTACCAAACAGGACGATGCAACGTCAGTTCCTAAAGTGTAAATAAAAACAGAATGTGATGATTTGCATTAAAGCAGTAAACCCTCAAAATTAGCGAGAAAACAACATTTCAAATCTTGAAGCTGAGAGGTTTCATGGTTTCTGGAAAATGATCGGCCCATTGGAGGAGTGAGTTGGGACAGTGGCACCAAAGGAAACAAAAAAAACACCCGATGGACCATCTCACAGTTCATGAGGTCAACTTGCAACATGATAAAAAGAGCATTTCAAAGAGGCGGAGGAGGTTACCACTCTGTGAAAGACTTTAAGTGCAACATTTTAAGAATAATGTTTTTTAAAGGATCAATCTATGAGATATCCAGTGAGTGAGATGATAAAGTGAGCTTACTCTATGATCAGACATTAAGGAAACATGCTATGTTGAAGTGCTGGCTTCTCTGACAACAATGCAGCAGCCAGTATGTCCTCCTTCTAACTTTAGATTCTGGTCCTGAATGGTCTGGATTTGTTTGGACCAGAGAAGGTAGGCGGTTTTAAGGCACCCCCACACGGCCGTTTTGGACGCCCCTCGGTTTGCCAGATATGAGAGCAGTTATCAGGTCAAACCAACAGGTGTTGCAGCGATGGAAGCGGGCAAGAGAACTGGTTCAGATAGAAGTGATTGTACCCGACCTAAAAAGCCTCTGCATGTTTCTAATAAGCTCCACGAGCAGAAACGTGCTCAAACTAGGATCAATATTGGAGATGCTTTTGAAAAATGGAGAGAGGTTAGAACGCAGAAAGGTTTACAGACCGATGCAGAGCTGGATAAACACTGAAGCTTCAGAGTCCACCACATGGTGACCTGCGTGAGCATCGACTCTAGAGAGGAGGGGGCTGGGGGAGACAACTCTCTGCAATGTTTTAAATTTGGACTGCAGTACCCATTTTAAACACTAGGTGTCAGAGTTACATATTGCACCTTTGACATAAAATTGCAAAGAATCTGGTGGTGTCATTGTCTTCAGAACATTATATAATCAAAAGATTCAGATAATCGGAAAAGATCTCTTAATGGAGGGGACAAAGCCAATAAACTGTATTTGGGTGGCTGTGATGTTCAAGCCCTCAGACAGCACTCCTTTAAAAACAGACATGATTCTGCAGTGGACATCACCCGCCTGCAGTCTCCACATGTGCACATGCATAATTATTATTTTTATTAACGTCCTGACGTGTTAGGAGTTGGGTTTGTTCGTCTCACTGAAACTCTGCTGCAGCGTCTTTATCCACATGTGAGTGCCTCTGTAATCAAGAGTTTTATCTGCTTGTACTGAGAAAAGGACCGCTGACTTTAATGAATAATACAACTCACCGTATAGTTGGAGAGGAAATGATTCATTGGACTGGAGTTTCAAATCCCTTCCTGTCTTAACAGGAAATACATCACATCCACATCGCTCAGACTCTGTGGATCTAAAAAGCACACGTGGAAAACCGGTTTCAGCCTCAAAGGGGCTGGTCTCCCAGTTTCTCTTTTTCTCCATTATAGTCGACAGAAACTGCTGTGATCAAATGAATGAATGTCATGAAATCGTAGCAGGCCATTTTTCACCTTTGTTGGGAAAACAAGGCACCTTTAAACAAATAGATGATAAACCTTTAACATCGTGAATAAATACAAACATGGATTCTTCATCTCTAGCAGTGAGGTGAAGACTTCTGTGACAGTAAACAAAACCTCAAGACTTAACTTGATCAATAAAACGTGATCATTTCTGACAGAAATGAAAACAAGACCCAGTTTGGAATAAAGCAGGATAACGTTTTCTCTCTCTCTCTCTCTCTCTCTCTCTCTCTCTCTCTCTCTCTCTCTCTCTCTCTCTCTCTCTCTCTCTCTCTCTCTCTCTCTCTCTCTCTCTCTCTCTCTCTCTCTCTCTCTCTCTCTCTCTTTTAAAGCCTGGACCGTTCACATTATTATATGTGTCAAAGCACTTCACGTGAGGAACACTCTCCTCGTTACGGAGGACAGAAAGTCAAAGATCTTGAGTGTCTACATACTCTCTTAAAGACGATTCAACAGAAGAAAATGTAAAGAATTTAAATATATTTATTGTTTTACTTTATCGGACACAAGGTATTTTTCAGGAAAAAGACATTTCCCACCTTTGTCCTCCTGCACGTACTCATCTCTCCACCATCGTCCTGTCTTTCGTCTCTCACTGTGCCACTTCAGAGCAGGTTTACATTTCTGGTTTAAAAAAATGACCACGGCCTCCGTACATGGGGCGTCACCTAACCGCTAAGCCATCAGCACCCCTCATCTTATTTCTAGACAATCTTTGTTTTTCTCCACATCGGATCAGGTTCTTGATCTGAGCATCTCTCGTAACTGAGAAACAATCCAGTTTAATAAAAGTATAACGCTGCGTTTGAACCTCTGTCAGGGTAAATGTCGATCGTTCTCGTTGAACTGACCTCCATGTTGTCTCTGTGTGCAGGAGGAGTACGACATCCTGAAAATGCTCTTCAGCTTCAGAGGACCTGGTCCTGATGCCAGTCAGGTCAGACACTTTTCTTTTATTTAACCCAAACATTAAACCCTGCTCCACAAACAGACAACCACGATGGATCTGAGAGGACTTCAGGTTTATTTGCACACATTTTGTTTACCTACATTAAGTTGGAACAACTCCAGTTCTTAGAAACCTGTTCAGAGTCAAGTTTACAGCTCCGACTTAAAGAGTAAATACTCTCTCAGCACGTGAGGAACCAGGAGGGACAGACCTGTGTGTCAGAGGAACAAGCTCAGTAGATAACAGATGAACAGACAGAAACAGGCTCTACATTTAATTTAAACAAATATTTAACGTACATTAATCCCTGAGGGGAAATTCTGGTTTGACACTCTGTTATTGAGAGACATGCTTATAACACACGTAGGCTGAAATACACACATGCCCTCACTGGACCTGTGGACATGAAGTAATGGAGAGATGTCAGTGTGAGGAGGCTGCTGCACCAGGGCTGTAGGGGTTCGGTGCCTTGCTCAAGGGCACCTCAGCAGTACTCAGGATGTGACCTGGCACCTCTCCAGCTACCACACCAACTTCCATTCTTTGGTCTATAAACAGATATCTGCAATTGACCCAAAATAGTCCCTTAGAAATAGTTTGTCCACTTGTCAGGTGTGAGGGAGGTTGTCTGTCCTCAGATATTCAGATATCTGAAATATCAGGTGAAGGAGTAACTCATCGACATCTGTTAGGCGGTCCAAAACTGTGTACTATGTCGAGTATTATTTAAACCTGAGTCCATATCTCTTGATTTAGGAACCCCAGATCTTAGTCAGTCAGGGAGGAAATCATTACACACCTTCACCGTCATGTACTCACTAAGACTGCTAAGTAAGGAATATTTAGGTCTTATACACTTCTCGTGTTTTAAGAAAAATACAGAGGAGGAGCTGGTCATTGTTTTGCAGAGTAACATTAGGTGTGTGTGTGTGTGTGTGTGTGTGTGTGTGTGTGTGTGTGTGTGTGTGTGTGTGTGTGTGTGTGTGTGTGTGTGTGTGTGTGTGTGTGTGTCTGTGTCTGTGTCTGTGTCTGTGTCTGTGTCTGTGTCTGTGTGTCTGTCTGTGTGTCTGTGTGTGTGTCTGTCTGTGTGTCTGTCTGTGTGTGTCTGTGTCCGTGTGTGTGTGTATGTCTGTGTGTGTGTGTGTGTGTGTGTGTGTGTGTGTCTGTGTCCGTGTGTCTGTCTGTGTGTGTCTGTGTCCGTGTGTGTGTCTGTGTCCGTGTGTCTGTCTGTGTGTCTGTCTGTGTGTGTCTGTGTCCGTGTGTGTGTGTATGTCTGTGTGTGTGTGTGTGTGTGTGTGTGTGTGTGTGTGTGTGTGTGTGTGTGTGTGTGTGTGTGTGTGTGTGTGTGTGTGTGTGTGTGTGTGTGTGTGTGCGTGTGTGTGTGTGTGTGTGTGTATGTCTGTGTGTGTGTCTGTGTCTGTGTCTGTGTCTGTGTCCGTGTGTCTGTCTGTGTGTGTCTGTGTCCGTGTGTGTGTCTGTGTCCGTGTGTCTGTCTGTGTGTGTCTGTGTGTGTGTGTGTGTGTATGTCTGTGTGTGTGTGTGTGTGTGTGTGTGTGTGTGTGTATGTCTGTGTGTGTCTGTGTCTGTGTCTGTGTCCGTGTGTGTGTCTGTGTCCGTGTGTCTGTCTGTGTGTGTCCGTGTGTCTGTCTGTGTGTGTCTGTGTGTGTGTGTGTGTATGTCTGTGTGTGTGTGTGTGTGTGTGTGTGTGTGTGTGTGTATGTCTGTGTGTGTCTGTGTGTGTGTGTGTGTGTGTGTGTGTGTGTCCAGGAGGAGCTCGAGGAGTGTGTGGATCATCGTGTTCATCAGTTAGAGGACCTGGAGGCAGCGTTTGCTGATCTGCTGGAGGATGATGGAGAGGAGACGGTGACGCGCTGGGCGAGTAACCCGGGGTAACGTTTAGCTCATTTCACTCTAAAGATGCAGAAATCTGAACGACACGCTGCCACAGTGTTAAAGAACACAGGAGAAAATCAGGTGTGTCTTATGTGGCTACATGTACACACAGTGAGATCCACCTTTACATCCCTGACAGAGCACAGCTACACCTAACTGGTTTGTAAGGGTGCGGTCACACTGGCAATCCGTACCGTGCCCAAGCACGATTCAACCCTAAAGTCTAGTTCGTTTGGCCAGTGTGACCGCTCCGTCCCGTGCTCAGGCACGGTACACTTCTTGGCCCTGGCACACTTCGGAGAGGTGTGCTTGGGCACGGTACACTTCATGCACGAGCACAAGCACGCGGGTACACAACGCTGACAGCCTTCATTATGGAGAAATCCAGAGTTTTATGCCCTGTATCTGACCAACATGACTCGTATAAATCACCAAGTAGATGTCATGTTCTCCGATGTGCGGACGCGGACTCGACCGCGCGTCTCTTTTATTTTTTAAATGAATTTACGGCTGTAGCTGATTAAAGTGACTCAAAATAAGCCACGAAGTCAGTAAAGTAGCTGTCATGCTCTCTGTGTTGTTCTCCGATGTGCAGACGCGCACTCGACTGCGCGTACCTTTTTTTTTCCTCTCTCTCTCTCTCTCTCTCTCTCTCTCTCTCTCTCTCTCTCGAGTCCGCCTGTTTGTAAACTGAGCACGCTTCATAATAACATAAAGCATGCATGTGCTTTATCACAACGTTATGTACAAGAGGTAATCGTGCTCAGGCACGGTTAGTCCTGATGCAGTGTGACCGCGGGCCGTACTGGCGCAGCGGGGGGGCAATCGTGCTTGAGTACGGCACGGTACGAATTGCCAGTGTGACCGCACCCTTAGAAGACCTTGTGACCTGTGCATGGCCAGCATGGCCTCTTTATTGATGGGAGGGAGAACAGATAAGATCTACTCTCTGTGACCGTCAAATGTCAACAACAGTGAGCTCGCATGAACACATGCAGCCCTGAGTGTGAACTCATACCCTGATCAAATGTTTTTATCCTCCAGCAAAGTTGAATAAGTCTGTTTAAACCTCAAAAAAGTATTATACATGTGCTTCTAACACTCCCAGAATGCAATGGGGCACAGTAATGACGGCTTCCTTTAATAATATTAATAATAAACTGTATTTGTGTAGTATTTTCCAAAACAGGGTCACAGAAGCCCTTCTCTTTTCCCAGTCTGTGAATTCACAGACTCATTTCCAGCGTTGCAGAGGCACAGCACAGCGGGAGCTCCACATATACACACAAACACACACACACACACACACACACACATCGATCGCTCTGGATCACTTCATCCTGCCATTACGCCTCCAAAACATTCAGATTGAAGGCGAAACGTCACAGGGACGTAAATATCACAACCACAAACGGCAGTCTTAAACACTGGTGTGTTCTTATCTACAAGCTTCGTTAGATCTGTTTCCTTCGTACCTTCTGACCTCCGTCAGATTTACAACCTTCAGTCCCAGAGTCACTTTTCTTACCGACTGTTCCAAAAGTCTGAACTGAAGTGGGGAAAAACACGTCTAAGTGTGCGGCTCCCTTTACTCGGAGCGAATCACAAAGAAAGCTGAAACCTGAAACGAGCTGCTCTCATTGGATGATTTGAAGAGGATGTTAAATGACTTAGAGGCAGACATGTTAACCCATAGACATCATAATTATTCATCTTATTTTTATTTTATTTTATTTCATAGACAGGCCAGTGGAAAGAGTCAGAGCTCGGGGACGGGGAGAGAGTGGGGAATGACATGCGGGAAAGGAGTCGCAGGTCGGATATGAACCCGGTTCGCGCCCCATGTACATCCTCTGTACATGGGGCGCGTACACTAACCGCTAGGCTACCGTTGCCCCTATAATTATGTATCTTATATTGTACGTAATTGTGGCTGCTGGTTGTTTGTCTGTAACTTTGGTAACTGTGCTGCTGCCTGTCTTTGCCACAACCCCCTTAAAAAGCTGACATCTTTAGCTTGTCTTTTGTTGTTTAGGGGCGGCTGTTGCTCGGTGTAGTCATCTCTCAACCGGAGGGTCAGGGGTTCGATCCCCAGCTCCTGCAGCAACATGCCCGATGTGTCCTTAAGCAAGACACTTAACCCTGAATTGCTCCCGCTGCTTCGTCAGCGATGTATAAATGAGAATGAGTTACTTCTGATGGTCACTTACATAGACGTAGTCAGAAGACTAAAAAGCATCATAGTCCAAGTCTATCTAACACTGGTTGTTGTTTTTCCTCTCACGTGTTTCCAGCATGGCTTCATTAGCCCAACTGGTTTCCAGTCTGAAGTCTCGAAATATCAGCCCCGACTATGAAATGGTAAGAATGCACGTCTGTATTTGACCTCGGTTTATCACAATGTCTCAACATGATGCTGGTCATATTCAGAACGAGCAGAGATGAGAAGTGCGAGGTGAAGTCTCACTCTGGAGGCTCGTGTGTTCTCAGGTCCATCAGGCCGGTTTGACCTGTGACTCCGTGGAGCTGCCTCACCACGTCAGCTCGGAGGACGAGATCCAGAGACTGGTCTCTGCTGTGCAGCTCATTCTGAAGGATCTGCCCAAACCCACGCTGGTTACCATGTCCAGGTGGATACCACAGACCCACAGAGTTCACCACAGACCCACAGAGTTCACCACAGACCCACAGAGTCTAACACAGACCCACAGAGTCTAACACAGACCCACATAGTTCACCACAGACCCACAGAGTCTAACACAGACCCACAAGGTTCACCACAGACTCACAGAGTTCACCACAGACCAACAGAGTTCACCACAGACCCACAGAGTCTACCACAGACCCACAGAGTCTACCACAGACCCACAGAGTCTAACACAGACCCACATAGTTCACCACAGACCCAGAGTCTAACACAGAACCACAGAGTCTAACACAGACCCACAGAGTTCACCACAGACCCACAGAGTCTAACACAGACCCACAGAGTCTAACGCAGGTCCACAATGAGCAACAACTCATCAAACTGGTACTGATCCTAGCTAATAGGTCATCCAACTGGGACCTGGTCAGCCTCAAGTATCTGGAAGCAGCAGGACACAGTTCAGGAGGGGAGGTAAACTGGGCTGTTTGCATCCTCTGATCATGACAATGTTGGATGTTTGCACGCCCAAAATATTTTGTTGACCCCACGCCAACTTAACACGAAGAATCCTACAGTCAGACTCAGGCATTCATGAGAGGGTAAACTTTGCTCCTGCTGTTGGACTGAACACAGCTACAGAGTAGAGAAGAATAAAGTCACTGTGATCTTTCAAAGTGCATGTGTAGTAAATAAATGTGATGGTTTCTATGTCTCCAGGTCCAGTCTGGATGAGTACTGCCCACTAGAGCAGGTGGATTCAGTCCAGAGCAGAGTACTGGCTGTGCTGGAGAGTCTGTATGGACCGCTGGACCTGCACAAAGACTATGAACACAGCAGCACAGAGACTCAAGCCTGCCAGCCTCAGGCCTCCTAACACACACACACACACACAGACACACACACACACGGACACGCACACACACACACAGACACACACACACACACACACAGACACGCAGACACACACACACACACACACACAGACACACAGACACACACACACAGACACACACACACACACACACACACACAGACACGCAGACACACACACACACAGACACACACACACAGAGACACACACACACACAGACACACACACACAGACACACACACACAGACACACACACACACACACACACACACACAGACACGCAGACACACACACACACAGACACACACACACAGAGACACACGCACACACACACACACACACACACACACACACACACACAGACACACACACACACACACACAGATAGACACACACACACACAGACACACACACACACACACAAGAACACTTCAGATGTTGCTCCCACAAATCTTGTGGTAAATGAAAACCACATGTCCGACAGAGGGAGCTTCTTTAAGGCGGTTGGTCCTGATGACTGTGTGTGATGTTTCCATGGAGACGCAGGACTCTAAACATGCACTGAAGAAAGCAGAGCACTGAGAGACTACAGGTTTACAGTGCAGCGTGGTTGATGTTTGTACACATACTTGTCTCGTATTTTTTTCTCGTATGATCAAAACATTTCAGACTTGACTACGACTGCAGCCAGCAGAGAAAGAGTCTTAATAAACGCTGTTTAAAAACCCAGTGAAGGCAGAGTCCGAGAAATGTATCCAGATTTGTCTTTATTACTCAGCTTGGTTTATTTAATTATAGTTCCTGTGTGTTTCTCGGCCTGATTTAACCTCCTCTAAAACAGAAGCAGATGTCTGCGTCCCAAGTAGAGAAGTTCCTCATTCCTCATCTGTCTTCAATATCTGAGACCACAACTTTCTGTAGCAACACAGAGAACCACAGCCTCACTGCAGGAGACGGGAAAAAATGGAGGATTGTTTGTGAAAACTTCTTAGGAGGGGTTTTTAATGGTTACCCACTGATTTCTGAAGATAAGAAAGTTAAGATGATGCAGAACTTAAAGGTCACATATTCTCCTCCTCTTCAGTGTAAATAAGTCTCAAAGCTCCCCAAAACATGTGTGTGAAGTGTCTTGTTCTAAATCCACTCTGATCCTGTATTTGATCATGCCTATAAACCCCTCTATTTCAGCCCTGCTCAGAACAGGCTGTTTCTGTGTCTGTAGCTTTAAATGTAAATGAGCTGTGTCTGACCACGCCCCTCTCTGGAAGGGCTTGGGTAGCTCTGGCTTTCTCGCTCCATGCCCTATTGTTTACGGTGAGAAGGCAGATTCAGAGGGCAGAACAAACACATAGCTCTGGGAGTGTCACCCACCTGGGGGAGGGGTTACTGCCCTTTGTGATGTCATGAAGGGAAAATCTCCAAACAGCCTGTTTGAGCACACATTTTCTGAAAAGTGGAGCAGACAAAAGACGGAGAGGATGGACTTTTCTCATCATTGGGGGGTTTGTAGACAGACTAGGGACACATATTAGAGTTAGAGAAACATGGTGAAGAGGATTTTTCACAATATGTGACCTTTAAACCGACCATTTTTTTAAATGGTCTTTCAATCATTATTCTTTCTCTCCAGCTTGATGGGTTTTTCTATGAAATCTTACCAGGATTCTTAAGTTTTAAAAATCAGTTTCTCAAATAAAGTCCAAGAAACAACCGACCGAGGTGTGGCCTGAAATGAACATCATTATAATTCCTGATGATACACGTGATGGCTCTTGCAGCTTTTCACCTACAGGGTAACAAAAGAGAACAGATATGAAACATGAGAACACGTGTCAGCTAAGAGCTAGTAAGTGAACAGATTAACTTCACTACAGCAATGCTAAACATGAATAAATCTCTGATGTATCATCAGCCAGTTTCTCAGCACAATTTTCATTTAAAGACGTTTCATTGATCATCCCTGAGGCATCAGGTTGTCACAGTTTTCTGTACTTGGATAGTTTTGGATACTACGTCTTTTTAATCGAAACAATCTTTGTTATTTTAATTACCGATAGAATCAAAAAGCACCACAGAAATATAAAAATCTGCAGATCTTCAGTCATATTTTCTCCAAAGGATGAGCAAAAGTGAGAGCAGTGAATAATTCACACAAATTATGACAACTTTCCCAATGTTTGTTTTTGCATTCCAGACATTGTGCAGCGTGTATTCTGCATTTTTAGTGTGTGATGAATATCGAGGAATTACCCAAACTAGGGAGCTAGGACTGATATCTTTGTTCCCATTGTATAGTAACAATATTGTTACCCGTGTTACCCTATGAAGGCATATAAGGAGTATAGCTCAGTGCCTTTAGAAGCAGCCTAATGGGACTTAAGACTCTTCCAGAAATATGCTGTGAATATGAAGGCTGCAGGTGAAAGATGTTGGACACAACAGGTTTTATAGTCAATAGGATCAAGGAGTGTGACGTTAACTAGGTTAGCTGTCCAGGGTTTGTCAGTCTGTCAAACTCAGTGCTGAGTCATGTTCATTGTGGCCCTCTGTGGCCTTTTATTGACAGCCATGTGGTAGCTGTGGCTCACAGGAAGAGCGGATTGTCCCTTAATTGGAAGAAAACTCGTTTGATCCCCGGTCCCTGAGGTCCAGATGTCGTGTTCCCTTTCCAGCCATTGGTGTCTGTGTGTGTGGTAGAGTCTGATCACCACCCTGGCACTCTGCAATCAGGGTGTAATGTGTGTGAAAGGGGGACATTACACCGGAAACTAGATAAAGCAGTCCATTTACCGTTAAACGTATTGATAGAGGTGCAGTGTACAATGAGGTCTGTTTTTTTCCCCATTGGACTCACCTGTGTTTATTCTGAGGGATACATTTGATCAAATAAATGGATTGGCATATCCGATTCTCGAGTTAGGACAACATAGGATACAAAGACAGTTGTCTGTGAACAATGTTTTTGAATAAGGTCGACTTATTATACTTTTAGGCCAGTGTACCTGAAAACATAACTTACGTAATCACACTTGTTTGAGTTAATTTATTAGCTTATTGTCCTTTTTTTCATTTCAATCTGCAAATATGTCAATCTTTGTGTTTCTACACTGGAGCAATAAACACAGGAGAAAATGTCCTAGTCTGTGTCAGCCCCAGAAACTCTTCCCAAAGAGCTGATTCTGATTCTGAGTAAAGAATAGAGTTTAAGCAGAAGGCTTCAGGGGCGTTTGTGGTGGTATCTGTATTTCTACAATGTTCCTGTCGAGCAGGGGTTACCAAACTTTCCAAAATAAGGGTGCCAGAGACTGAAGACAAATAAACTGATAAAATAAGGATGAATAAATGCAATTAATTAATTTAAAAAATATGTTAACACATTAGTTTCGCACAGCGCCCCTAAAGTCTTTTAGTGGCTCCGTAGTTTCTTTATCTTTTACTTAATAACGTTCATTTGAAATGTAACTACGTTTATATTTTTGTACAGCGCCCCTGAAAAGTTAAAAAAATATAACTTGTGCACACAAGATATTTATATTGTTGATTATTGATAATAACTTAAGATATTTATTTTACCTTCTGGGACTTCAGGTGCTCTGTGTTTTTTTGCAATAATAGGCAAAATAAACAATTTGTATGAGTTTCGGAAGGCATCCCACGTGCCCCCTAGTTTCTCTTCACCCCCCTGGGGAGTCCTGACCCCCACACTTTGGGAACCGCTGCTGTTGAGTAGCCTTCACGGATCGAAATCAGTAACCCTGCTGTGGTACTGCTTGCTGCCTTTATTTATGTTACTGTGTCATGAACATGTGCAGTCACATATAAACGTATAGAGCAGGGGTGGGCAACTGGCGGCCCGGGGGCCACATGCGGCCCCCTTCAACCCTCAATGTGGCCCTCAGGTCAATTTTTTCATATAATTTAATTGGAAACATGAAGTAACATGACAAAATCTGCCATGAAATCATGAAAACCAGAGATATGTCCATAATAATATTTGATCACTGGTAGGCTATATGTTAAATTTGAGACATAACTGACTGTAATCGTTTTTGTATCCTACAATTTGGCCCCCTGGCAGTGAGAATTAAATGAATGTGGCCCTCGCTGTGACCAAAGTTGCCCGTCCCTGGTATAGAGGGAACTTTCTTTTCCTGTCACAGTGATGGTCCGTGGCTCTGGGCGTTAACGTAGAGCACGTGAACGCATCACTCGGTCAACGTGTTTGTGTTTAGTGTCTCCGCCCTCACTGAGAAAGTCAGTGAGGAGAAAGCAGCACAGCTTTAGCACTCAGACACAGAGTCAGTGAGCAGAAAGATCTCCTTTAGATCTGCTGTCATGAAGGAGAACAGTGTGCCCCGGATTATCGTCATCATCTTGTGTACGCTGGTGTTTGTTGCGGTGTTGGTTGTTAACGCTTTGGCTGGAGCGGGCAAAGGTGAGTTCAGGGCACTCACACACGAGTTGGTTTTCACGTAACTTTTGTGACACCCAGCTGCTTCATATGGATGTGCAAATGTAAAAAAATGTGGGAACAAATAACGTTGTTTGTGTCACATAACTTTGTGTTTCCCTCTCAACTTACACAACCGTGTTTGTAACTGGTTACGAAACAGCTTTAATGGGAGACTCCCAGTTAATGATGTGCTGCTGCTGGCGACGCTTCAGGTCGTAGTCACACAAAACAATGAGGACTTATGTCCATGACAGTGCACGTGTAACCATCAGCATTGTTTGTTACATAAGGAGTAACAACACGACAACACGAAGGCGCTTCTAGCCTAATTAAAGAGGAATAACGTGAGAGGAATGGTACGGAAGCCCAAAGCGGACATATCAATACATTTAATTTAATGCCGTATCATGATATGAGTGAATTTCGTTTGTGTCCTCGAGTTCAACAACACTGGTTTTCCCATGACAACCACTTTATTTGGTACTTTTCTTACTCTATTTTTATTTGTATTTTATTCTATATTCGACATATATTTCTATATTTCCTACTTCTATATCATGATTAAGAACAACTGTAACGACCAAATTCTCCCCCCGGGATTAATAAAGTATTTCTGATACTGATTTCAGCCCCTTTCTCGAGACCTGGAGGAATCATGTCGTTGTCACGTTGTATATGGATTATGAGATAAATAAGTTGAGCTCTCAAGAAAACAACGGACATGTCCTCGTTATCTTGGGGAAATTTAGTGAAATAACATGTATGGATGAATGTCCTCTCAGGGCTTCCGTAGAATAGAGACTCATCCTTCTACATTTATTTAGCAAAAAGGAAAACACGTTTGTTCTGACGTAGCTGTCAGTGATGGGAGTAATACTCCTCACACCGTTAACACAGCTCAGACATCTGTAATCAGAATGTATCTGAGCAGTTTTTATTTTCACGATTTGACACCAAACAGAAAAAGAAACGACTAAAATAGCTTTAATGGGAGTGCCTGCGGCGTCTCTAAGAGGAGGACGAGGAGACGTGGGTCCTTCATCTCTGGGTGTGGCATAAACATGGAAGCTTAACGGCTCCCGGGATGATGAGAAACTTTCCTTTCTGCGAGCTTCCAGTGATGACTCACATTTTCAGTCACATGACTTCCCTTTTTTTCGTACCACAAGAGGGGATCAACATGATTCAAAGTGGTGGGAACAGTGTTTTTTCAGTATTTCCTTTTACTGCTTCCACTTGAATCCATGTTAAAGCTCATGTGAGGAGTTTGTCACTGGTTATGAAACAGACTGGCATTAATATCCATGCCTCTATTTGACCTTAACAAATCAAATAGGACCATCAGAGAGAAGATTGATCATTTCTCAATAGTTGTTCTTTAAGGTCAGAAGCTGCTGCTGTCAGGAGAAGTGATACCTGCACACTGCCTAAACATCTGGTTTGAAGTTTTACACGGCAAAGATTCACTGTGAGTAAAACAGTCGAGTGTTACAGGAAGCAGAATACTAAAACAAAAACTAAACTTGTAGGAATAAATTCAGAGGTTGTCAAACTGATGAAGATCCAAAGTTCTTCCCAGGAGCTTTAATTATAATAAAAATATAGCAGCATTCAACAACAGCACAAGGATAATAATCATGATCTTAAATTGCAGTATTGACCTGACAGCTGTTTAAAAAGCACAGTTAAGAAAAACATTGGAAACAATCGTGTCTAGTTGTGTCTTCTTGGTGAGTCTGATTCAGAGAAACTTTCTGAACTGTTTCGTCAACATCTGTGCGATAGGCCTGTGATCGTCACTGGTCTCACGTTTCCAGTACAATTATCCTGTCAACCATTGATTCCATATCACAATGTATCACCATGCATCCTCAATTTTCTATATTTCTGCACGATGGCTTCTTTTGAATCAGTGAAGACGAGCAGGCAGATAAATATGTACCTCCTTTTCTATTATTTATAAAGTTCTATAAATTAAAGTCAACATCAATGTCTTTGAATGTCAACTAAAATAAATAAATGATATCGGTCCAGCTGTGGCCGCAAAAATCTACAAGCAACGTCCGTATGCAATAGTCAGTTCTGTTCTGTCACTGCATCGTCCACGTCTGCATCGTGATTCATTTCAACCCTTCTACTGTTCAAACACTGACGGGTAAATGTGTTCAGTTTTTCACTACGAGCTAAAGATCTGAGAAAAGACTAAATGTTTAGAAAAACGTATTTTGTACTCATGCAGAGGATCTAATTCTAAAAGGAGACCTGCTGAAGACAACAGCGACAGAGCTACAACAAACAAACTACAACTAACGTCTGAAAACAAGAGGTGCAAGATGGCAGACAGATATAAGTTACAGTTCACAGTCTGTCTCCAGCTCTTTTAAAGTATTTAACAAGCTGTTGCTGTTTTTCTTCTTCTCCAAACTCTTCACAGACTGAGGGGACGGATCGAGTGAGGAGGCCTTTTTAGGAGAGAAGGCGTCAGTGAAACTTTGTTTATTTTCTCCTCGATCATAACGTCCTGTTCCCTCAGATTCATCAGCTGACCTCTAGGACGGCAACCAGACGTCTAACTGATCCAGCTGTTTGCAGTTCAAAACAAAGACGACTTTTTGTAATCATGTTAGAAAGACAACCTGCAGACGTCTGCACTCTTCACGTCAGGGTTCATAAAATCTTCCCAATGTTCATATAGTTTTATACATTTTATCACCAACCAAGAACTATGTGTTGATCATAGTCTGTAAATACTAATGGACGAGGCCTGAGTGACGTCACCCGTCTGTTCCTGCAGGGGGCGCTGGAGTCCCATCGATGGTGGTCTCCATGCTGGAAATGCTGTCTCAGCCTAACTTTCAGTCAACCTAACGACAGGCTGAGAGCTGGAGCGGAGGCGGGTTCTAAGCCTCTATAGAGACATGAGCTAATCAGACCTTTTTAACTTTTTTGTGTACCGGGCTGTAAACATGTTAATTTCTGCCGTTTTATCACCTATGCATTGACTTTGTATGTAATTTACAATCCAAAAGTATCCTAACCTTTGGTCTGATAACCTTTACTAAGTCATGAGTGAGTAGGGAACACTTTCTGGTCTTAAAAGTCTTATTAAATTATTTTGTTACATAAAAAATGGCGTTCATGTTTGCTCGATATGTGCACAGCAAACCATAGCAACAGTCAGACATCAAGTTTTTTTATAGTATAAGCACGAGAAGATCTGCCGCTGTAATGAGAGCTGGGTTCACCAAACAATAGTTTTTACATAAAGTTAACACAGAGCGCATACATGCATTCAAAAATCCCTTTTGGTCCTGGTGTCGTCCCCAGAAAGACTTCTGTTTGTCCGAAGCACATTTTGCAGTCCTGAACCCTGGACCTCCACAGATCCCTGACCTCAACTCCCCTCAGAACCTTTAGGATGAATACGACTGTGATTGTGTCCACTCTGCATCACCCTGTCCGCTGTTTTCCAGGTCCCTTCCACTCCTCTACAGGAAATGTGTCGGCTCGCTATGAGACCAACATCACCCCAGCCGGCTGGACCTTCTCCATCTGGGGGGTCATATATACCTGGCTCACCCTGATGGTCCTATACCTAACTTCATATGTATTCAGAGGGTGAGCTAACAACTCATTACACGTCTCCTGAGTATTTACACACATGCAGACTGTCTTATAGCTGTCACGAGTCTGAGCTACATAAACCTGATATCTGTCTCTCTGTGAATAGATCCTGGGCTCAGAGCCTGCTGCCCTACGCCTTCTATTTCTGCTGGCTGTCCAACATGGTGATGAACATAATATGGCTGGTGCTGTGGGACAGAGAGTACGTCTTCAACTTCTACTTATTACTCTAACTCTTGCAGAAACACACAAACAACAAGTGCAATACAAACAAAAAATGCTCTCATTGTAACGTAGATTTAATTTCGGGACACTATTGGAGAGGGAGTGGTAGAAATAGGACGAGAAAATCAACAACTAGTGTTTATACGTAGCAGCCAGGAAGTACTGCTACTTGTATCTGGGCCTAGCAAACTCTATCACTGGTAAACCTTTAATGCAGCAGTGAGACGAGTGGAGCTAGTGAACTTCATATCAATCTCCAAACCCATCGACACCCATAGTGCACCTCAGAAAAATCACACTCATTACTGGCCATATCAAGCCCTATGCTTTGTTTTTGTAAAATCTCAGTTTACGTGTATTAATATTGTTATTATTATCCGTCTCTGAAGTGTTTCCTCCTCATGAAATAGTTGCCTCAGCTGCTGCAGATGTGAAGCATCATGGTCCCCTCTGTCTTCCTCTGTCTGTGTTGCAGGGCGATGCTGGCAGCGATGGTTATATTGATCCTAGTCACCATTTCCAACTACTGTGCTTTGTTCTTCTGTTGCTTCGCCACCGATTACTACGGACTGTGGTTACAGACGTACCATCGCAAAGACCTGTTCTGTCTCAGAGCGCTGGTAGGCCACAGTGTGTGTGTGAGAGAGAGAGAGAGAGAGTGTGTGCTTGTTTGAGTGCATTAGTGTCGTCTCACTGAATATAATATTCATTCACTATATCTCAGACACAGTTAAATATTGGTGATTTTTATGCTCACAGTTGCAGTTAGCTTGAAACAAGAAGAAGAAGCAACCCTAATGTTGCCAATAATGCTTCAAGGTCAAAATGAGCCAATCAGAACATAAAGATTTAGTGATCAAAAGTCACTGATGATGCAATCTGCCATTAAAAAAGGCAGACAAGGCAATTAAGCAATCATTTGTAGCCCTATGGTAATTGTGCATGTAATGGAAGTGGAAGGCGCCAAGCGTTGAGAAGATTGTTGTTTCGTTCGTGCACAGACATCTGGTTTATTCTGAGGTTCCAGTTCTAGTAACAGTACGTAGTAAACAGAAGTATTTACTCCTCATTCAGTAAACAGCTGATTAAAAAGGGTTCATGATGTCATCCATGTGCTCTGAATGTCTCTGTACTCAGGTCCAGAATGGTCTGGCTGTCTACACCACGTGGACCTCCATCGCCTCGCTCATAAACTTCTCATTGGTCCTTCAGCTGTGGGGTGTGGACAAGAGCACAGCCGCCACGGCCTCTCTGTGTATCCTGTTTGGAGAGGTGGTGACATGGTAAGCTCTGATTGGACCAGCACAATGACACACTCACCACGTGATACTAGCAGTTATATCAGAGTCAACTTTATCGTCCGGGTATGTGGACACATACGAGACGGTTGAGTCCAGTTAACTTTGCCGTCCACGAACAAGCCTTCAAAATGCAGTTTTAAACAAACAGAAACCTCCGGTGTTGAAAAATGAAGCCGGTGGGGAAGTGCAAAATCCTGCAATTCCTTGAGTGTCCACTAGAGGCTGGCTGCAGAGTAACATGTTTACAGACACTTGATAAAAAAGTGATCTGAGTATCAGACAAGCGTCTTAATGTGGGATAACTATAACAGTAAATCATTGTTCTCTGATTCATTTCTGGCTTGTTGCTGATCTGCTGATGCGTTCAGGTTCATCCTGGAGCACTGGGTACTGGACCGCTGGGTGCGTTACATCCTGACCGTCTATCCTGTGGTGATTGTGGCTCTGGTCGGAAACATTCTGAAACATTTTAACGCAGACGATCCAACTCCAAACTCTGTGTTCATGGGTGAGTTTCACGACTTTAACTTCATTCTTAGGCTCTGACCCTTCTTTCGTGCAGGGCTGAAATAACAGGCTGAGAGACGTTTGACGTCTGACATATACGGTTCAATGGTTCTGCATTGAACACATTATGATGAGAACCAAGAGGGGGAAGCTTACAAATGTTGTCTGATGACGACAGAGGTATTTTATCTTACTTTGATGTTTTATATCCATGAAATCTATACGACTCAGCTTGAGAGATTTCAAGTCATAAACCATTAAAATAGAGAGTATTAAGAAAATCATGAATTAAAAAATAACAGTGACAAGATTCGTCACCAAGTTTGTGACAACACAAAACATTTAAAGCAGAGTGGCGCAGCATGAACTTTACTCGCCTTGTTCGTCCCGACCTGTAAATGTTTGTGAGATGAGACCTTTACCTCCATTAGAACAGGCTTCTCAAATAATGTACAACATGATCACAGGAAGTACAGAGTCCTTAAATTCTTGATGCAAAATGAATGAAGGCTTCAAGTTGACCTGCTGATCCTCATTTTAAAACTCACGTCTTCAGAGGTTTAGTGACACCAGTATAGGATAAATGAGGAGGTTTTAGAGCTGCTAATCATGTAAAGTTACTCTATAGGTTTCACAGTCTGACAGCATGAAAGGCGAACATGAGGAGAAAATGGGATCTTTAATCTATTACAGTTTTTATTTCTAACATAACATCTTATTATCTGAAAGAATATGTGCACACATCTCTCCTGCAGGAGGTTCCCTCCCCTTTGAAACAGATTAGCAGCAGAGATCCCTCCCTTAAATCTGTTTTTTTTATTACAATAATCATCGTTGACCTTTTAGGACTCCCTGAGATTACATCTCAAACATTGAGTTTCTTTCAGTTCACCCAGCTGACACTGTTGCCTTTTGTTTCCCCTCGGGCTCCTCCTGTGTGCTGTCAGTCATCCTGCTGGTGTTGGCGTGTGTCCTGCTGCTTTTCCGACTGTGCACCGTCATCTGGAGAAACTACTGGCGGCCTCTCCACTCCCCGGGCTCTGCACGCCTCATGATATCGCCCCTCGACGGCAGCAAGTTCAGGATGTTCTCCTAAACAGGACTTCATGTGCCACTGCTGCCTTAAAACCTCTTTTTCTTACGTTATGTTTTTACTTTGTTTCTGTTGATGAAGGGTTGAAATGATCTGGAGAAAAACGAAGAAGGACAAAAAGGCCTCAAAACTTTACTCTTCTGGCTCTTAAACTGTTTTTAATAAAAATCAATTTTTAAAAAAATGTATCAATGCAACGACTTAATACCACTTAAATAATAATGAAGTCTATATTTGAAGTTCTTTTATATAAATAAATGCTTGACATTTGATTGTTTCTGTCTGTTGTTTTGGGGCGGCTGCGGCTCAGTGGTAGAGTCGGTTGTCTCTCAACTGGAAGGTTGGGGGTTCGATCCCCAGCTACATGTCAGATGTGTCCTTGGGCAAAACACTTAACCCCGAATTGCTCCCGCTGCTTCGTCGGCAGCGTATGAGTGTGTATGAATGGATTAGTTACTTCTGATGGACTCTTTACACAGCAGCCTCTATCATCAGCGTGTGAATGTGTAGGTGTGACCTGCGGTGTGAAAGCGCTTTGAGTAGTCAGAAGACTAGAAAAGAAATATAAGAGCTCATGTCCATTTACTGCATTAGATGTGTTCAGGTCTGCATTCTAATTATATTTATTCATGTATTTGTTTATAGAGGGGCAGTGTACATTAATCAACACTCAGACGGATGTAAATGTACCCGAGGTGTGTCCTCTGGCGTCATAGAATCAAATATACCTTCAGTAGTTTAGACACATACAGAGGAAAAGGTAATAATATAAATAATAGTAATCCGATCAGGGAACCTTTTGAGTCATCGTATGGAGTAATAACTCTGCTAGTCCACACTCCAACACAGTATGGTGGCAGTAATGAGCCGTCCTTCAGGGAAAAAGAGAAAGATCAAGAGTAAGAAGAAGCAGAACAAAAGGGAGCCATCCAAGTAGCAGATGTGTTCACTGTGGATAAGTAATGTCTGTCCAGCATGTGCTGCTTGAATGTAGAGCGGAGGAAAGGAGGGGACTGGTATTAAAATAAAATAGAGATACGGATAGGGAAGGCCTGGGCTTTTTACTCAAGTTTTACGGTAACGTGAGCTTCAATTGAAAGACCTAAGTTTTCTGAGACTCTTTCTTTAGTTTTTCTTTTTCATTTCTCTCACACAACACAACCTCAACAAACTCCAGCTGATCCAAAACACCGCAGCCAGAATCATACCCAGGTCCGACAGGAGAGAACACATCACAGCGGTTTTAAAATCACCTCAGTGGCTCCCAGTCCGTTTTAAATCTCTAGTGATCACTTTTAAAGCTTGTAGAGGGTCAGCCGCAGATTACATTGCTGACCCAACTGACCCTCTACGAGCCCCCATGCAACCTAAGATCCTCTGGCAGGCCATTACTAACTATTCCTCTGATTAACCTCAAAACTAAAGGTGACCGAGCCTTTTCTGTTCGGGCCCCTAAGTTATGAAATGACGTGCCGGAGGAGATTGGGGAAGGTCTTCTTTTAAGCCACTTTTAAAAACTCACAGTTTTAGACCTGCTTTTTATTGATTTTATCGCTGTTTTATTTATGTGTTTGGTAAATGGACTTGAACTTGTATATTTCTTTTCTAGTCTTCTGACTACTCAAAGCGCTTTCACACCGCAGGTCACACCTCCACATACACACTGATGGTAGAGGCTGCTGTGTAGTGAGACCATCAGTATTAACTCGTCCATTTATACGCCACCGACCAAGCCGCGGTAACAACTTGGCGTTAAGTGTCTTGCCCAAGGACACATCGGACACGTGACTGTAGGAGCTGGGTATTGAACCCAGACGACTGACTCTACCACTGAGCACAGATGCTTTAGTATGTTCTGCAACATTATTTATCAACTGTTGCTTATTGGCTTTTAATTGTATGTAAAGTGCTCTGTACTTTGTTTTGAAAAGCGCTTTACAAATAAAGGTAATTTAATTATTATTTCTTTTCTTCATTTTTGTCCGCCATTCAATAGTTTCATACTCACTCCGGTAGGTGGCGGTAATGCGCACTCAGGTCAGGTTTCCCCACCGCCAATCAAATCAGAAGAAGAAGAAGAAGAGGGAGCAGAAGCGGAAGTTTAGAAGTGAGGAAGCAGCAGAAGCAGCAGCAGGAAGTCTCTGCATCGCAAACCGTGACATTAAAGTTTGTGTCCTGTGAAACATGGCTAAAAACACGGACTCGGCCCGCTTCAGAAAGGTGGACGTCGACGAGTACGACGAGAACAAGTTTGTGGATGAAGAGGACGGAGGGGAGACCCAGAGCGGTCCGGACGAGGCTGAAGTGGACTCTCTGCTCAGACAATATCCTTCAGC
Organism: Tautogolabrus adspersus; assembly: GCA_020745685.1. Taxonomy (NCBI): domain Eukaryota; kingdom Metazoa; phylum Chordata; class Actinopteri; order Labriformes; family Labridae; genus Tautogolabrus; species Tautogolabrus adspersus. The sequence continues at coordinate 2,247,613 of CM036544.1, forward strand.
TGCATCAATAATGCATTCAAAGAATCTGTATTTACAGTTTTCATACCGACACGCTGACAGAAGTACTGCCAGGAGAATAGAGACATGTTTGAATTAAAATGTATTTATGTGGATAAACATCAGATTGAATATCAAAGCAGTCGTTCAAAGTGCAGGTTGGTGCCTGTAATCTGTGTCCGTGTGAGCAGTCTGCGGAACAAGCTGTCGTTTCCGGGTGTCAGGTCTCAGGAGGGTGTGGTCGCTCACTTTTGAACACAAAGTTCAGATGAGCTGAAACCAGACCAACGCTTTGAGTGTTTCCGTCCTTTGGTGCAAACACTTCGCCCTGATAGATCTGTCTTTGACTTTTTATAAGTTAGCTGTTTATTCTGTTCTCCTTTATTCAAAATGTGCAGAACACAACACAGGCTTCATGCAGGGAGGGCTGTGTGCAGCAGCAGGAAGTATGTCAGTGTGTAAACTTAATCTAGCAGTGTGTGTTTTTGTAGTTTGGTGCAAACTGTGCAAAGTAAACTTAGCTCTGATAGATCTGTTGAAAACAGCCAACGCAAAGGAAACGCACCGGGAAGTAGGAATACACCACTCAGAGTTTGGTATGAAAGACAGTCTGAGCGCTACCTCTGTAATGTTACATTTATTTGATTTATTATAATGTTGACGTCAGGACTCAGGGGTCATCAACTACGTTTGGCTCAGCTTCTTGCTTGTACATAAGCCTGACAGCTGTCAGGCCCGATGTGAGGAAGTCGTTGTCACCTAATGCGAGTATTTCCGCCTTGTGATTTTATTTTTATGTTTATTTCTTAATACCCGAGATCATTTATATTCCAGGGGCCGGACGTGGCCACAGGCCGCCAGTTGATGATCACTGGTGTACGATTTTCTGCTCTCCTTTATTCAAACTGTGCAGAACACATCACAGGCTTCATGCAGGGAGGACTGTGTGCTGCAGCAGGAAGTATGTCAGCGTTTAACGTTAATCTACCAAACCTGGGCTCATTCTTAGGCATGTTCGGGTCCAAATAACAAAAGGAATGAATAGTTGTAGTTCAGCCTGCAGCAGGCTTCATGCAGGGAGGACTGTGTGCTGCAGCAGGAAGTATGTCTTTGTTTTCTTTTGTTTTGAGTCAGAATCCAGAGAGCCCATCTATTGGTGTTATTGTGACAGATCAAAGTGAACCCACCAAAAGCTCTGACAGGCTCCGACTGTTATTCTACAGAAAGGTTCCCCACAGAGTCGGGCCTTTCAGAGAGAGGAAGTTCTCTACGTCATCGCGTCTGAGACACTGGACTCCAACCAGTTTACCTTAAACTGGTCAACCAACACCTTGATCTGATAGTGTCCTCTTGTTGTGTGCGTTACTCAAATGAAGTGATGCAGCTTGCTTACTAAGCCAGCAGTATTGTTAGCTGACAGCCAAGCCATTTAAAGGTCAGCAGAATGAAGGAGGTCATGTTTGTTCTTCATAACGTAATTATCTGGACAGGTTTGTTGAGAATAAATCTGAGAACAGGAGGACGAGTTTGTGACGTAGGAAACGCAGCTCCTCTGTTTGTGGTGACAGTTTTAGTAAACAGCGTTTCTCTTCTGTCTCTTCTGTTTCTTTACTTCCTGTCTTCATGAAACTGTTTAGTCCTTGACTGTTGTTTTTAAGGGGAACATGAACGCAGCTCTCCTCGCCGTGCTCAAGAATCCCCCCATCAACTCTAAGAACCAGAACACCAAGGTATGTTTGTTCAGACCAGTCAGTGCATAGACCAGTCAGCGCATAGACCAGTCAGTGCATAGACCAGTCAGTGCATAGATCAGTCAGTGCATAGACCAGTCAGCGCATAAACCAGTCAGTGCATAAACCAGTCAGTGCATGGACCAGTCAGTGCATAGACCAGTCAGTGCATAGATCAGTCGGCGCATAGATCAGTCGGCGCATAGATCAGTCAGGGCATAGACCAGTCAGTGCATAGACCAGTCAGTGCATAGATTAGTCAGTGCATAGACCAGTCAGTGCATAGATCAGTCAGTGCATAGATCAGTCAGTGCATAGATCAGTCAGTGCATAGATCAGTCAGTGCATAGATCAGTCAGCGCATAGATCAGTCAGTGCATAGATCAGTCAGTGCATAGATCAGTCAGTGCATAGATTAGTCAGTGCATAGATCAGTCAGTGCATAGACCAGTCAGTGCATAGATCAGTCAGTGCATAGATCAGTCAGCGCATAGATCAGTCAGTGCATAGATCAGTCAGCGCATAGATCAGTCAGTGCATAGATTAGTCAGTGCATAGACCAGTCAGTGCATAGATCAGTCAGTGCATAGATCAGTCAGTGCATAGATCAGTCAGTGCATAGATCAGTCAGTGCATAGACCAGTCAGTGCATAGATCAGTCAGTGCATAGATCAGTCAGTGCATAGACCAGTCAGTGCATAGATCAGTCAGTGCATAGATCAGTCAGTGCATAGATCAGTCAGCGCATAGATCAGTCAGTGCATAGATCAGTCAGCGCATAGATCAGTCAGTGCATAGATCAGTCAGCGCATAGATCAGTCAGTGCATAGACCAGTCAGTGCATAGATCAGTCAGCGCATAGATCAGTCAGTGCATAGATCAGTCAGCGCATAGATCAGTCAGTGCATAGACCAGTCAGCGCATAGACCAGTCAGTGCATAGATCAGTCAGTGCATAGATCAGTCAGTGAACCCCGGGTCAGTCCCACAGAAAAGTCTGCACACATTACAAAGTGTGTAAGGTGATATAAAGTCCATATCAGAACACACGCACACACACACACACACACACACCTGATGAAGTGACAGCACTAAACAAACACTAACTCAGTTATTACATGAAACATTATTTTCTCCCCCTTTGTAAATGTAAACGTTGTGATTGGTTGTGGTAGAAGTGGAAGTACAAATGTACAACGGTCCTACAAACATTGACGTTTTGCCATCTGCCATAAAAACAAGTTTTATAAGAGCACTTAAATCAGCTCACATCAGAATGATCTTCCTCTTGTTCCTCTTAGACGTCCGTACAACAATCCACATAGCAAAATGAAAAGCAACAAAGGTTCTTTAAGTACGGCAGCGGTGGTCTCTACTTGATATCGGACCGTCTTGTTAGTTCTAATTTAATAAACATACGTAGAAGATTCTAGAGCTGTTTCGTTCCACTCCAGCATTTCACCTTTTGGATTCTAGTGTTTACTAACCCCGTCCTCCCTCTGTGTGTGTGTGTGTGTGTGTGTGTGTGTGTGGTGTGTGTGTGTGTGTGTGTGTGTGTGTGTGTGTGTGTGTGTGTGTGTGTGTGTGTGTGTGTGTGTGTGTGTGTGTGTGTGTGTGTGTGTGTGTGTGTGTGTGTGTGTGTGTGTGTGTGTGTGTGTGTGTGTGTGTGTGTGTGTGTGTGTGTGTGTGTGTGTGTCTGTGTCTGTGTCTGTGTCTGTGTCTGTGTCTGTGTCTGTGTGTGTGTGTGTGTGTGTGTGTGTCTGTGTGTGTAGGAGCGGGCAGAGCTGCTGGTGGTGCGGGTGCTGAGCAGCTTTAAGAGCAGTGATATCGAGAAGGCTGTGGGCTCTCTGGACAGAGCCGGAGTGGACCTGCTGATGAAGTACATCTACAGAGGCTTTGAGAAACCTTCTGACAACAGCAGCGCCGTGCTGCTGCAGTGGCATGAAAAGGTACGAAGTCAGAAACACGAAGAAAGACAACCTATGTGTGCCAGAATCAATGTCATCAAATACTGCGAGGAAGGTTGTTAAAAACTGGTTTCATTCAAAATCAAACCACACTGCTACCAGTCTGTGTCGGGTGACACATTGAAAAGTATGGAGTGAGTTGAAGTCATTATTTTTGCACTCCTGAAACCCACTGGCTCATATCTGATGGCGATGTTTGCCTCTGTATATTGTCGTTAACTTAGCCAGTGGTAAGTGTCTTAACCGGCTCGTGATGAAAGAAGGCAGGGAGTTACCAAGATGTACTTTTTTGTAAGAATCAGAGTAAACTGAACGCGGCGGCTGTAGCTCAGTTGGTAGAGTCGGTCATCTCTCAACCGGAAGGTTGGAGGTTCCTGTAGCAACATGTCAGATGTGTCCTTGGGCAGGACACTTAACCCCAAGTTGCTCCCGCTGCTTCGTCGGCGTGTGAATGCGTATGAATGGGATTAGTTACTTCTGATGGTCACTTTACACAACACACCATCAGTGTGTGAATGTGTAGGTGTGACCTGCGGTGTAAAAGCGCTTTGAGTAGACAAGACTAGAAAAGAAATATAAGAGCTCATGTCCATTTATCATAACAAAGGTTATGAGGTTTCAGTCAGTTGGTGGTCAGCACTCAGCACATTGTGAGGAAGGTGTTGAGGAGTGCTATCATGAACTAACAAAACTCCTGAACAGTCTGAGCTGAATATAGAAACACAAACAGACCATTTTTCATTCACACGTCCTCCTGCCGGCCTGCTAGTACATTTTCCCTGTGAAGTCAGGGTGAGCTGATGTGAGAACGCCGCAGGAAATATTCAGGAAAATGTATTGTGAGCGAGTGTGAGGACGCTTATATCCTAAAACTAGCGTGTGACCATAGACTATCCACACCTGTGTCATTGTGTTTTCTGTTCACCAGAATGTTCTTCTCTGCTTTTGTGAACGTGAACATGTTGAACTAAACGTAACATTGATGTATTGACACCATAGCGGACTCTGTTGCTTCCATGCCCGCGTTTTTTCACGTCATGTACTGGCCCTCCGGCTGACAGCGAGAGCCTCCCAATTCTACCTAACCTTCACGGAAACATTTCAAATCTTTCCCCCTAGAAATGGAGGTCCTGGATAACAGTACCCTGGGTTTGACCTCCACGAGTAAAATGTGGACATTGCTGACATTTGGAGTCTTTGTGACTAAAACAGCACTGTTGTTGTTGTTGTTGTTGTTGTTTGTTATCACTGCAGAATAAATGACTTTGAGTCAGTTTTTCTCCCCATCTCATGAACTGTTGAAGTCAGGAGCAGCAGTAGTAGATTACTGGTGACAGCACCGGGGAACTGTGTGTATGATTAGGAGGGGGCGAGTGAGGAATAACTGATTTCCTGTAGGGGAGAAAAAAAGATTTTTAAGAACAAAGTTTGTTTAGGATCTGTTTATAGACCGGCATTCTCACCGACATCTTTTCCTGCTTTCAGGACCAATCAGAGGAAATTGGAATGACTCTTTTTTTTATCCAACAGTCAAAGGACATTGTGTTTTTTGCTGAGTGTTTCTGCACTGTTTGAATCCACATTTGGACATTTTCTGCAAACTGGTTGAAAACTGTTACTACAAGTGACGTGATTCCTCCCTTTATTGTGTGTTTGTGTGTGTGTGTGCGTGTGCGTGTGTGTGTGTGTCCGTCCTCAGGCTCTTGCAGTGGGAGGAGTGGGATCTATAGTCCGGGTCCTGACTGCCAGGAGGACCGTGTGATGGTATCAGAGTCCACCTGGTACCAGATGTTAGACCGACACTCGATCATGGGAGCTGAGCGCAAGGACAAGCCTGTTCTTCTTCTGTTTTTTATTTTTATACTGAAGCTAAGTGTCTTTCCTCTTTTTATTTTTGCTCTCACTCACCAAGCTGTGGGATTTACAGTAAAGGACCTGGCAGTCAGAGAGGGAGGTGCTGGCACCTCACACTGACTCTGTCTGCCAGCCACGCAGGGAGGGCAGACACATTTCAGACGCTTCACGCCTCACTACTTTCTCTCCTAAGCAGCTCTGACACCTCTGCTGGCTCCTGTAACACCTCCTCATCCTCGGAAGCCTCTGAGTTGTCCAGGTTCAGGATATGGAATAGCCGGATGGAGGTTTCATGCTGGGACTGGAGTCTTGTTTTTCCTGATCATTCCTTCTTTGAGACCATCTTGATCGTCTTTATGTTTTCTACTTGCATCATGTTGTGTGGGGCCTGCTTCTTTTGTTTTTTATATCAAAAAAATAAAGTGCTGTATCTGAAAATGGACGGCTGACTCACCTGTGTGTCACTATGTTACTTTAAGAAGACAGCGCTGACAAGCGATGGTTTTGTTCAACCTTGGACCCCTTTGAACATATTGTCAGGACAGGGTCAGATAGGTGTTTAAAGAATCTATCATCACAGAAAGCCGCTACCCCCCTCACCTTAAAACCACCAGACTCCACGAAGACCAATTCTCATTTTACCTCCCAGAATGAGACTTATTAGAGTCACTGCTGCCTCAGTCACTTACTCTGTGGTTTAAGTTTAACAAATAGTGTCCGACCAAATCCTCCATTTCAAACACCAACATCTATAGATCGCAAGACAGCCAGCAACTCCCGTGTTATACAAGTACGACTGTTTGTCACTGAAATATGGCGGCTGTGAAGAGAAGGGTGCAATTCTACTTGAGCATTTTCAGAACTTTATTTTACCTTTGAATCGTTCAGATCCTGTCTCAGATTAATTTAAAGGAGCACTATGTAACTCTGACACCTAGTGTTTAAAATGGGTACTGCAGCCCAAAGTCTAAACATTGTAGAGCTGTCTCCCCCCGCCCCCTCCTCTCTAGAGTGGATGCTCACGCAGGTCACCATGTGGTGGACACTGAAGCTTCAGTGTTTAGCCAGCTCTGCATCGGTCTGTAAACCTTTCTGTGTTCTAACCTCTCTCCATTTTTCAAAAGCATCTCCAATATTGATCCTAGTTTGAGCACGTTTCTGCTCGTGGAGCTTATTAGAAACATGCAGAGGCTTTTTAGGTCGGGTACAATCACTTCTATCTGAACCAGTTCTCTTGCCCGCTTCCATCGCTGCAACACCTGTTGGTTTGACCTGATAACTGCTCTCATATCTGGCAAACCGAGGGGCGTCCAAAACGGCCGTGTGGGGGTGCCTTAAAACCGCCTACCTTCTCTGGTCCAAACAAATCCAGACCATTCAGGACCAGAATCTGAAGTTAGAAGGAGGACATACTGGCTGCTGCATTGTTGTCAGAGAAGCCAGCACTTCAACATAGCATGTTTCCTTAATGTCTGATCAGAGAGTAAGGTCACTTTATCATTTCACTCACTACACATCACACTGATTGGACCTTTTAGGGTTTTCATTTTCCCACACAGTGAAAAACATCCTGTTGAAACATACACCTGTTTAATGGATATTTGTCCAGCTGGGGTTCTTGTGGACACATCAGTACCGAATCAGATGCAAGAAGAAAAAAAAGATAAGGCAGTAAAACACAACTATCACAGTTAAGGTACAAACACTTCCAGACCCCTCAATCAGCTACATGGAGACTGAAACAAATTCATCAAATTGTACAGAGATCTGTCCATGCGTGTTCCACATGGAGACATTTGGGTCTCAGGTTGGACTCTTTACATCAATGAGAGAATATTTCTGTCACAGGAAGCAGGTTTGTGGAGAACTTTAAACAATTTAACTCTGATACTGCAAAAAAGGCTCCCCTCACACATTCCTTCCCCTCTGTTACAAAAGACATTTATAAAAGGACGAGCAGCCACACATATCAGAGGACAGTTTGTTCCTACAGGCAACAGATCAACACAACAGCTACCAGAATCTGTCACAGCTCAGTCTGCTGCGCAGTGTGCACTAAACCTGGACCACGTGATCCGGGCTGATGGTGGTGCAGCTCAGGGTCCTTCTGTTGCTTTAACACCGATTCATTCACGTCATTCAAGTCACTGAGTTTCACAGACTGCAGCCATCCACACCGTCACTCTTCTCTAGTTTTATTGGAAAGACTACACAGAGAGGTCAAAACAGAACCGAAGTTTAGAAAACACTTCAACATTTGGAAAAGAAAACAACTATCCGTAGCAATAAACGTCCTCCGTGTGAACGCATGTTCCCAGTGTGATGACACGCAGCTGTCCCGCTGTGCGACTTCTCTGAAGAGGAACACCTTTGGAAGCAAAGAAGCAGCCATGGAAACCTGAAATTAAGCAGCTGAACTGTGAACCTCAATGAGCGTGTTGAAGTTTGTCCTGTCTGAAATCATTTTAATATCTTACTCAAAAATATCCAGATAAAGATTTTACCTTGGGGAGCTTTTTTGTCTCCACAAATCTTCAGAGAGAACAAAATGATGCCCCGTGTCCAGTTAGCAAAAAGAGTAGAGAGCGTTTGCAGCAGCAGACAGCCTGACTGTTGTCATGGAGACACGACGATCGTGCAGCGCTTTTTTCTCAGCGCGCAAACGCTTCATGCAAGCGCTTCCAAATGCACAGCCAGCGCTTTTCTGCCCAGAAAAAACCCCCGATGTGGACACGTGGCCTAATAAAACAATCACAATAAAGACTAATGTCGTTAATTATGAGTAACTCTGACAAACGTGGACTCAATAAGGATGAATCTAAAAGCTTCACTTTTAACTCGCCTGAAGACTTTTAAACGTTTACATAAATATGAATGTTTATTGGCCATAAAGCCTTTAACCTTATAGAGTCTATCACTCAGAGTCTCCTCTGTTGACAGCCGTCTTTACATCGTAAAGAGCAAACAGGTTGGATCAGAGACTTAAAACCAAAGAACAAGACAAGGTGATACAGATATTATTTCATGGTTTAGAGCCGTAAATAAACTACAACAACTTCCCTGAGCTAGTGTAGGTCATACTAAACAGATGGTTGTCAAAGTGAGATTAATAAAGTTTTGAATGAATATTTAGTTGTTGTTTAACTAGCTGTTTAATCAGCATGGCCTTTCTGGGCTTCAATAAGTGTCACCCTCATGAGAAGCACACTCAGGTTTAGTTAGTGGACATAAACAACGATGCTGCCGTCCCCTTCATGCAGCGTCATAGTGATTCAAGTCAGACGTGTCTTAGATCAGGTAACAAAGATTTGAACCTTTTCTCTCGTAGACATCCCCGAGTGTAGAGGGGCGATCGCTGCAGACGAATAGTGAAACACTTTTTTTTTTAAACTAGGAAACGTCAGATTGTGAATGGAGTGAGTTTTTCAGAGACTCAGCTCGTGGTGAGTGTGACCGAGCTGCTGTACTGATCTGCTACCTTCTACTGAGAAAAAAGATAGAAAGAGACACAGAAAGATACAGAGAATATAAAACAACGGTTTTCTTTTTACAAGAGTCCTTTGGAGGGTCTCACTGACCTCTCCACTCCTTCTCACTCACACAGACGCACACACTCCTGTCCTCTGTTTGTGTGTGCAGCTGTAACCGAGTCCATGTGTGTACTTCCTGTTAATGTGTGTGCATGTGTGTGGATGTGTGTATTTGTTTGTATGGGTCTACTTGTGTTCTTTAGTGGGAGCGAAATAGAGCTCCATGGGTTTGTTGACCTTCCAGTACTTCTCACTGACCAGCTCCAGGGAGAAGGAACCGTTCAGAACCTGCAGACAGAAACAAACTGTTTTAGTGATGAGAAGGACAAATTCTCTTTTCAGCGAGCTGACAAAACACTCTGAACATAACGAGTTGAACCTGTAGATGTTTTCGAGTCCTCTGCTGATGGAGACGGTGAGTAATGATATTCTATCGCTATTATGCTGATTGTCAGTTGTAATCTAAATTGCGTATTACTGCGTATTACAACTGCTGCTGCTGCTGACAACACTACTACTGGAGTGAGAGGAGCCAACCAGTTATTTGTTGATTATCTCTTGTTGTGTTCCTCATCAGGGCGTGATTGCTGTGTTCACATATATGTCCAAACATACCGGGAACAACGTCTCCAAATGGTCCAGGTGTGAAAACACCTGAAGGAGGTGTGAGTGCAGTGCTGTGTTTGGTGTACAGATGTGTTTGTTGTGTGTTTGTACTCACAGTGAACTGGTTTCCAGCAGTAGGTATGTAGATCGTGTACTGTTTCTCTGAAGCGGCATCCACATTAACAGGACTGGCCTCTGCATTTCTCCTCAGTTCTTCCAGAGCCAGTCTCACCGCCAGGTATTTTGACAGGTGATCCACTGTGGCGTTTCCTGATGTCTTGATGTACCGAGGCACAAACTCCACACTGAACACACAACACAAACACAGACATTCAGCACAACTTGTGCAAATGACCAGCTGTCCACAAGCTTTTACATGTTGATTCTGTGCTCTGTTACATCCAGTCAATCTTTATTTGTATCGTGCCAATTCATGACAAATGTCTAGCTCACCACACACGATCATAACACCAGAACCAGCTGTGTGTGTGTGTCTACCTGTTGTGACCGTCGTCCTTCTCCATCAGCGTGGGATGTGGTCTGAACACCAGCTCTATCTCGCTGGCACCGCCATCGATGACAGAGTCTCCGCCCCCGTTCTCAGCAGCGTTGTCCATGTCCAGGCCGCTGTCGTCGCTCGTCTTGGTGCGCTTAATGCTCGGACCCGCCTCCTGCAGGGAGACACAATAAAGGACATTTGTTCTATGTTTGGGTTTTTTATTTCACTTGCTTTGAGCCATAGAGGGGTTTAGAGGTTTGGTGGGTTCTTTTCTCCATACTAGATATATTTTACCTGTTGTATACAGAAAAGGAAATGTGTCGTGTTTTGTTTGCAGACAGTTCTGCTTATTGTAAGGACATTTCCTCAGTCGTACCTGGTTGCTGTGGACTGAGGCGTTGCTACAGTGGGAGGAGTCTCCGTTGTCCTCTGCTCCGCTGCCGTTCTCCACCGTGTGTCTCTTACCGCGCTGCAGTCTGACAAACGCACATTATATTATTTAAGCAGACTTACCTTTATGTATACTTGTATTACTATGCGTGTGTGTTGTGTGGGTGCATTAACCTGGTCATGGCCTGGATCTTCAGCCCCTCCTCTATGCTGTGGGACAGGGCCTGCTGGTTGTTGTGTTTGCTGATACGCGCCAACACTCTCTCCTGATGGGCTTCGTACTCGTCACGGCTCGGGTAAATTTTGCCTGAAATGGGACGAATGAATAGAGTATTGTACTGTTTGCACTAAAATGTGTTTGTTTAAACCTCCATGTGCGTCACTTACTGATCAGAGCATCAAAGTTTGGGTCTGGACGCAGTGACCTCTTGGACACCAGCTTCTTACGACAGGTGGGACACTCTTTATTACTGCAAAGACATTTTCATCAGTAATCCATATCAACACTTTGGGAAACTTTCATTAAGGCTTAATATGCGACCTTTTCAGACCAAAACAGATACTCTCTTCAGACGTGTCTCCTTCATCCCTCCGCTCCACCCTCCCCTCCTAACCCCCCCCCCGTTTTACTTTCAGGTTTCTGTGAGGCAGTGAGACGAGAAAACAAGATTCTGCAATCAATTTTCAAGTAACGACATGCATCTCAAAGTCGATTCGGTTGTCGTTTGTTTGTCTCTTTTCGGCGTCAGAAAGTCTTTTACTTCTTCTTCCGTCGCACTCTGGCAACAACATTCTGTCATTCTGCCGCTTTAATCAGCGTCCTTAAGTGGGCGGGGCCGTCTCTTTGTGACCTCGAATGGAGAGCAGTACTGGTGCAGGGCAGAGCAGGCAATGAGAGAGCAGGGAGAGGAAGGGACCTGAAATCTTGCAGCTAAATAGAGCACTTATTGGAAGGAGGTGTTTTATCAGGTTATTGTTGATAATGATGCATGTCAAGTGTGAAATCAGTGCAGCTCGAGTAGTCTGCCTGAACTAGCTCACAGGTGTTGCCTCATTGGTGGTAATGAAGGCTACGGCAGAGAAGGATTACAATTCTCCACCTGAGCATCCATTGCTGTATCTTCAGCCCATGTTTGAAATGTGAATGTTTTCTCTCTGTGTAAAGCCTGGCTGATATTCTCCCATCAGCTCATCAGGGGTTTTTGGTTGTTCCTGTTTTTGTTCTGTTTATTTTGAAGCTTTAAATCTGTAAATCTGCAACATGTGAGTTTAAGAAATGTAAATAATGTTTTTTAAATAAACATAACGGAGCAGGATGTACAGCCATGTATTCCTGACTGCTTTGGGAAATACAACGTTTAGATATTTTTAAGTAGTTTAAATGTTTGAGTATTTTTAAAAGGAAGTACTCCAGTACTTTAACTCATGTCATTATTTGACTGAGAAACTTTCACTCCTCTGAATCTTTCTGCTCCAATAGATCAAAGTCGACTTCAGACTGTAAGTGACATCAGTCTCCACCTCTGGTTATAAGCAGGTGACCCTCATCCTTTCCCTCAGTGGTCACAGACAATCCTTACATTCACATCACCACATCATCTGTTGTTCAAATCATTGAGTCACATCACAGGGACAGAAAGAACTCCGTCGGTTTCTCCACGTGCAGAAACTCACCCAGATCTCAAAGCTGTGATGATACAATCAGCGCAGAAGCGGTGCAGACATTCTTTGGTGGTCATTGTGTTCTTCAACATGTCTAGACAGATCGGACACATGAGTTCGCTGTGCAGAGACCTGGGCGACACAGCGATCTCCAGTCCATCTGTGATCGCCTCCTGTGCCAAAACACATCAACACAAAGGTTACCACACACAGGATTACATCCACCTGCAGATATCATGCTAGAAAGGATTCACTCTTCAGGAGCCGGGTGGAGCTCCAGATGTTTAGAGCTGTGTCACAGGGGGAAAATACAACAGTCTCTCCAGGAGGTTGTGATTTTGTCAATCAGCAAATTCATGTAAATCTTTGCACATTTTTCACAACGTGTCTGCTCTTTTCCACTCAAACGACCAATCATCCTAATTCTGTTGTGGTATGAACGGATACCTGTGGTGTTCTCTGCAGCTCGTACAGACTCAGCTCCCAGGTCTTACTGAGCGGCTGAACCCCATTGGTCTGAACCGTCTGAGTCATCACTGCAACACTGAAACACACAGAGAGAAAACGTGAGCTCCTCTTAGACGTCCACGATGTCATGATGACCTAGTGTGGTGCATGTTTTGGTGCTAATAAAACAGGGACACATCACCTTTAACACCTTAGTTACTACCTTAACTGATACAACACTGTTCCTCTCGTTCACACTCGTGCAGAAATGGTGGCAGAGCTCAAGTGCTCAGTTATCAGCAGCAAACTGAATAAATGTCCTTCTATAGGGAACTCTAATGTCCTTATCAAACTTCATGCCAAAATCTGTTTCTTCTGGCATTTCAATACGATGGCCAGATTCATTTTATAAAGTCTGGAGAGCAGACAAGGAGCAAATTGGATCAGAGCAGAATGTGGGGTTGGTTTAAGATGTAAATCCATCAGATTTGTATAAACGTGATTTAAGTTGTGACGTCCAAATGAAGTTTCCAGAGTGAGTTTTTATGGTATCAAATCTACAAAACCAGACCAAGGGTGACTTTAGTGAATCAGAGCGGCCTCCACAAATCCTACAGTTCATCAACTACCAACTCACACTTCTGACTTAAGACATTTGAACTGCTTTGTTCATTTTTGTTTATACGATTTGATCACTTGTTCAGTCACACCCAACCTTATTGTTCGGAGGCTTTAATAACATTATGTTGACCCTTTTTATGTTTTTTTCATCTAGATAAAAATGACCTGACTTGTGAATTCATTCTGAAAAACAAAACAATTTGCATTAAAATGTTCCACGCTTGTATTCATGAACAACAGAAAGAGCAGCTCAGACATTGATAGTCGGCCACATCAGGGCCCACAGACCTACAGCTGTGTCATTCAGGATATACAGAGTTTAAAACACCACCTCTGCTGCCGGGTACCGAGAAATATTTACCGTAATACCAGATTCATTTTACAGTTTGCATGGAATTTGTAAAACCATTTTCATGAAAGTAAACGTGCAAAGAAGGACGCTTAAAAGGTTAAACATAAATCTTATAATAATATTTGTAAGATTTGAAGATTTATCATGTTTGTGATACCATTCAGAATCAAAAATAATTGATTTTGTTTACATTTTATTTGAAGTGAGCTGAGCTCTGCCACACTGAGGTACTTTATGATATTTTACCTTTATTAACACAATCACAGTTTTCTGCAAAGTCGACATGCACCTGGCCATAGCCTGATAACACGTTCATTAGTGTGCAGCCCTGGGCCGACAAATCAAGGAAGAATTAGAGAAGTTAATTTTCTAAATATACAAATATCTCAATGAAAAACAACTAATGACAAAAGGGGAGTTATTGGTAGAGATGCACTGATCGGGAAAATCAGAGCCGATACAGATGTCTGAAATAACAATTTAGTCGATTGCTGATTCTAATACAGATGTTTGTTTCATGACAATGCAAACATTTTCTCTCATGTTTGACCATGAAAACAAGTCAGACTATGTTCAACCACCGACTTTATCTGCCACATAAAAAAACTCTGAATCAGTAGTTGGGTGCACTAGATGTCAGCATTAAATTGATTTGGCACAACACATAAAGATCGGCTACAGACATCTGTTCATGACACATTATTTGCTGATGTGCCAATGTCGGTCAACATTGGAGGATATCGGCCGACAACGATGTTGAACCGGAGCATCCCTATTTATTTGACGATGCCACATGACACCTTCAGTTGCATAGTTTGAATTCATGACCAATATATCTACCAGAGGAAGCCCAGACTGGTTCTTCTTGTGCTGCATCTCTAGGAGCCTTACAGCAAAACCAAGAAAGTAGAAAGGTAAAAAAATCCACCCTGCTCTCGATCGTCAGTTTTGGGGCCATACAGCTGTTATGCAGAGAAATGCCTCCCTGCCTACAATTGCATGCATGTCATGATAGTATACATACATGTTATTTCTTGGGGCAGATCTGTGATGACAAAGTATGTGAAGTTTATACTTAATAAACGTAATTTAAGGATGGATGCAAAATACGGCCGTGTAGAAATTGTGTCTGCAACATTTCGAGTTGTCCTGCATGCAATTTTCGGAAGGGATGCATTTCTCGACATAACACCGCCACATACTGTATGTGACAGAAAGCAGGTGGATGTGGGGGAGGTCCATGTTAAAAACACCAACATAGACCATGTTGGGGCAAGCTAATCTCAACACAAAAGCTTCAAAATATAAGCATGATAATTAATCAACTCCTGAGACATGAACCCTGAGCTGTCTTCTTCACATTTATACAGATATTATTATTATCATGCCATGCTAATAAACAAAACCCAATGATGTGCTACTTACAGGTTACTTTAACAGTTGTAATATATGTGTTAGCTCATGGGTATATGATGTTATCTGCGCTGTAACTCGTGATTCAGTTATTTTTATTCAAACAAACTAACCTATATTACGGAACATGTGCAGATTACATGTGAAATATATGTGAGGCTAGGCTAATGCTATCTAGCTACCTCGTATCGCTAACATTAGAAGCTAAATTGGCTCCAGACATTGCAAATAGGAAGCCGACCAGAGGCCGAGAATGACAGGCAGCAGCTTAGTATCCATTTAAATATTGTAAATGAAAGGTTTTGTTTTAAAAAAGCGGAGGACACCCGGGGGTAATTTGTCTCCTCACAGAAAGAAAAACAACAACAGAGCAGAAGCCTCCGCACTGGGTCTCCTGAGCTAAGCTAACCCGCTTTAACCCGTTATTCTGCCACTTTTGCACAGCTGTAAATTCAGCATGATAGCGGGCAGTGTACACAGTTAGACGTAAAGTTAATTTCACCCTAGCTTGCCTAAAAATTGATCTAATGTGTACTTACATTTTAATTGGGAGAACGAGCCGTTCTAGCTAGCGCGTTTAGGTGAAGGCAATATGGCGGCTGCAGAAGATGCAATGCACTCTGGGAAATGTAGGCTCATCGCAAGAGTAGTCGGGAATCAAACCTAATCAAAGACAAATACAGCTTTATCACGATGATAATAAGAAAACAAGGGGCAGACAGTCTTTGTACACTTCCAACAATCCGTCATTTAAACGGCTTTTGGAAATGACCCTTGTTTTTAATATTTGAACGTTATTCAGGCGGAGGCTTCAAATAAGCTCTTTGAGTTTTCTGCCTCTTCCTGCAGTAAATATTGTCGATTTTGTTATTTGTGTAAATATATTTTTACTCTGCAAATAAATAAACAATTAAAAACAATACAACTTACTATGAAACTACTTGACTATCTTCACAATCATGGGATCTTTAATAGGAGTCCAATTAAAATAAAATCAAGCTGCGATATATCAAGAATTATATATAGCCTATTTAGACAATTACTAAATACAACAGTCATTTATTTACATTCATTTTAATATTGTACTACTGTCCATAGTTATTCACATAAACATTCACATTTCTTTTGATTGATATCAAATTCCCAAGTGTCCTCTGTCTTGTTCTTTGAACATAATTACATTAACTGACTTATATTCCTTTATTTCTGCACGTTCTCTTTCCTATTACTTTTTCCTTGAAGGGCAAAGCTGTCAATAAAGTGTCCTGCCCAAACTTTTATGTAAAGGCTGCATAAAGAAGGAGGTAAAACAAGTGTTGCTCTTAAATAAAGGGGTAGGCCTACGTCTAGGAGTGTTCCTTATCAACGTGGGTATTCACATCTTCATATTCAATGCTCTTTTAATGGCATTTTCATAACTCTAACTGGGATTATTATTCACTCAATCACGAGATCTATAGTTTGATGTAGTTTTGCATTTTTACCACTGGAAGACGCCAGTGATCCAGTGTCAAAATCTGGTAAATATCAATACTGAAATTGTCTTTTTAATGGACTAAACATCAAAGTTTTAGAAGTTTAGCTTTATAAAGTCGTTGTGTCTCTTCAACATTTTTCTGTCAGTGTGAGGTTGGGTCCCGAGGTCCTAAAGGAGCAGAGCAGGATGAACCATCATTTGACCAGTGTCTGTTTGCTGAACGCTGCTCATTACTTTATTGATTGATGTCATTTCTGACTCTTAAACTTGATGTGTCGCTGTCTTGGTAAGGTCTCTCTGAGATAGTTCATCTCAATGGGATTATTCAGGTAAAATAAAGTTTATAGGCCGAATAAAAATCACAAAATAAAAACATTACTTTGAAAAACAGTGTTAAGACCGAACCGTTAAATCACGATTCTCGTGTTGGTCGGGCCCTACTGGCAAACTTTCATTGGAGGCCTCTCCGACCATCATTCTCTATTTTCCACAGATACTTACTCGTAATTTCCCTTCATGGTGACTTTCATTGATAAACTTTTGGTTTTAACAGCAATAATTCATGCAACGCTGAGCAGGGCAACGAGAGAATGTGCTGTCAGATGAGGTTTCCAACTATTATTGCACATTAAACAAATTTTGAGCCACTGCTGTGCTTTTAGGTTTGTCTGGCCTGTTGACAAGCAGCACCTCTGACGGTGTAAAGACATTTGTACATGCAGACATGGGTTCCTCAGATACTCTGCCCCTTTAAAGAAAGACATTAGGAGGATTACTTTATGAGACAGAGTCAACACACATTCACAGAGAATCATAGGGACTACAATGCCTCTCAACACTGTGTTTAATTACTACTTTACTAAAGTCAATTATCTGAATGTTTTTTTCAATCATTTAACCACTTTTCTCTGAACTAAAACTAATAAAAACAACCTAACACATAACGCTCTCACAAAAAGTAACCGACCTTTTACATCACTGACCTCTGTTTTTTTCTGCCGTTCATGAAGTGAGGACATGAGAGGATTTCTTCTGCACACTGAGGGACTTTTATCACTTCAGTGTGGGGGAGTAAGGAATGATGACATATGGCAGTAGCAAAGGATTATGTTTGACTTAAATCATTTTCACATTTTTTTCTAAATTAAATCTTAAATATAAAATGAAGAAATTTTCCAATTTGTCGTCAATTTTCAAACATTTGTTATTATTGTTTTAGGGGTGCTAAGATGAAATGTAGAGGTGCTGACCAATGGCTTACATGTTGAAAACTAATGCTTGACTATAGATGTTGAAAAAAGGATAATTTTGAACTCTGCCCCTTAACATATTTCACTTTCATGCACAAAGGCGTAAGCTCTTTGAAAATAGATGAAAGCTAACTGAATAATCTTTATTTGACCTTTTCTTGAAAGAATTTCTCTCTCTCGAATTCAAATTCAAATTCAAATTCAAATTCAAATTCAAAGGGGGCTTTATTGGCATGAAAGTAACTACGTTGTCTCTCTCTCTCTCTCTACTTGTAAAAACTTGTAGCCTTTTTGTAAACTCAATATACAACAACAACAACAACAACAAGTGTAACTGAAACAAAGTCATTAACAGAAAAATCCTCAAAACAAAGGGGAAACATCTCATGAGGAGTCAAACCAAAATGGGGATGTCTCGTGCGGTGTGCGTGCGCACAGTCGTGTGTGAGCGCGAGACAGAGCAGAAGGCGTAGCCACATCAGAAGGGGGTCGAAGTGGGAGGAGGAGGAGGAGGAGGAGGAGGAGGTGAGGGGGGGGAGCGGAGGTAAGGGGAAGGGAAGTGTTGTCGGTCCGTGACATGAATGAACCATGTTCGGCAACGGAGGCTTAGCTCTCCCGGTCTGCTCCTTCCTCCTGCTGCACCTCCCGGTTCTCCCGCTGAACAACAACTGGCACGTCAAGGTAAATAGCTGGCGGAGTAAACTCGCCGTTGTTCATCTCTTTTTCGCAGTTTGTCCTTTTTCAGACTGGTGGTGGTGGGGGGGGGGGGGAGTTACGGAGGGGGATTGGGGAGTTTGCTCAGAAGTCTGTCACAGTGCTTATACGGTCATGCACGACCCTCCCTTATTATTCCACCTTGAATCAACTTTGAATTCGGCCGAGTTCTAATGAA
The DNA here is from genome assembly GCA_020745685.1 of Tautogolabrus adspersus. Classification (NCBI taxonomy): domain Eukaryota; kingdom Metazoa; phylum Chordata; class Actinopteri; order Labriformes; family Labridae; genus Tautogolabrus; species Tautogolabrus adspersus. The sequence goes on from CM036544.1 coordinate 2,266,299, forward strand.
GCCAGCAGTGATAGTGTCTGAATAAAATGTCAGTGTGCAGAGAAACACTGAACCACAGTGTGATAGTGTATGTTAGGCGAGCTGTTACCAAATGCGACAATGACACTGTTCCCCCCCGAGAAAACGTTGTTGAATGAACGGGATGCTTTACTGCTGCGTCAGAGATGTTGAATAAGACTGTTATGATCTGTGTTCACACCACATTTATTAAGCAGCCAGTATGAGATCACATGAATCTCAGGCTCAAGAAGAGTGTTTGTTGTTTTCTGCTCATAGAGCTGAAAGATGAGACCACATCAAATAACCTGCCCTTTTCAAAGTCTGCTCTCTGCATAGAAGAAGACTGTTAGAGGGAAGTGCCAAACCATCTCAGTGTGAAACACTTTTACAAAGTCAGACACATTTACATTTTAGAAAACAAATTCACAAGATGCAAAACAATTTGACGAGTGCTGAAGCAGGGGATCGACATACTTTTTTTCTTACTCTTATCTTTGGCTATATTTTAATAGTAGGTTAGTATTTATATCAAATATGCGCTCAGACACAAACACAAGGAGTACGCCTCCCGTTTTGAAAAGTTCCACTCGATAGGCTATTCGGTTATTTATAGGCGTACAGCACAGCATCAGCAGCAAGCATCTGTACGTTAACATTAATAAAACAAACCATCAGAAGCTTCAGTTTTGATGGGAGCAAGGCAATCGGTGCATTTACAAGAGGAACGTACGGACAGTGGACCTTATCTCTCTCTCTCTCTCTCTCTCTCTCTCTCTCTCTGCTGATGTGATTCTGCTCTCTTAGTTTTGCTCTGTCTTATCTCTCCGCAGGAGTCGAGATGGACGTTTTTTTTAAACGGTAGTTTTGTTATGTTGCACGGAGCCGTGAGGTCCTCGCTAGCGTCTGCACCTTCTTCTGCGCTCTCCCTCCCACACTCTCTCTCTCGTTCTCTGGTGCACGCAGCAATTTTATGAATAAATGAAAAATCAAATAAAAACAGGTTGAAAATTTCCTTGGGCGGCCAGAAATATACTTGGGCGGCCCGCCCAGGTATCATCTATGTGCGGGAAACACTGTATATGGTATGCATACTATGTTGGAAAGTAGTCTGCAGTATGACCTGGTTTCCAGTCTGGGAATGAGGAAGTATAAACAGCCCAGTTGACGGAAAACGCCGCTACAGTGTAGCGTCCACGTACAGTCTGAAAAAGTGGACAAGTGAACGTTTTTGATTTTCATGATTTTGAGAATGAAACAGATAATTGGTGGTATCTTTGTATGGTTTGGTCTGATTATGGTTATTCCCCTGGTACGATGGCCATTGCTGTCCGTCATTTCCCTCTCTGACTTGGCGCTTTGCATTGTGGGAAACAGTACTCAAGAAGACTAGTCTGATGCATACTGTAGATTTTTCCCGAATCAGTACGACATCTGGGTATTTTTGAGATACTGCAGATCTCACATTTGTTCACATACTGAATACTGCATTCTGGACAAATCAGTCTGTACTATAAAGTAAGCGGTTTAGAAAACAGTCTCAGCCTTTTGCCAAAACAAACTAATTGGACCGCTCAATCGATCACTTACGGGTCAATTAGGGCATTTGGTACTTTCCCTTTCTGCTAAGATTCTGTCGTTTGTACATTTTTTTCAGGAATGGTAAAAGTGTTTTGCATCTTGTAGTTTTGGTTTGCACTTCCCAGCCACCGTATTTTCATACTTTTTAGGTTTTCACTGTCATAGATACACCCAACCCTACAACCCCCCTTTGACCCCCTGTTGAGCATGATGAAAATAAGCTGTTTACTCCTTGTTTGTGTTTGTATACTGATGTTCAGCAGCATGCTCTGTCTCTATGAAGAAAAACATTTTGTGATCATGTATTGATTCTAAAAGACACTGTAACAATCTTGGACATGTTCCACGTAAAGGTTTGTGAAAGTGTTTCATTTTGCGTTAACCTTTAATAGCGGAGACGTAGTGAACAGAGAGTGGGCCAGGCTGTTACAGCAGAAATAAACTGACATGATGAGGAGGCTTGTCTAACCCTGAAGAGGTTCATCTTAACTTATTAGTTGTACATTATCCTGCTTATTACACGTGTACCCATTCACTTAACGCTGTCATTGATGGTAAAGTGAGCAAAGCTAAACAGCTTGGATGATTGCAGCACCTGATCGAGGTTTTCCTCTTTAAACACCTGGTGTTGATTATCCCTGTTTTCTTCATTCATCCATCACGCTGTGATCCAGCCGTCTGTCTTTTAACCTCCCTTTTTTTCTGTGCTGTCTTTCTTAAAGACTTTATACTATGAAATTAAATTGATATATGACTTATTTATCAGGACGTATATGAGTTGTTGTTGTCCAGAGGTGAGGTTGGATCATCTTTGTAACAACAGTCTGTTACTCATCGCAGCAGTCAGCCCTATTATTTGATATATTTAACTCCACCACTCCAGTTACAATGTGAACTGAGACAGGAAGAGAAGGCATTGCATTGAGAATACAGCCCTTTACAATCTATCCTATAGGACAGTGGTTCCCATAGTGGGGGTCCGGTCCCCCGCAGGGGGTTGAGAGACACTGAGAGGGAGGTTGAGAGATGCCCATCAAAAATAGATAAAAATGTAAAATAACAAATATACAAAAAGGTTGTTAAATTTAAATATAACTATAGTCGTTAAGTAATATGTACAAAATTCTTGTGCAAAAGTTTGCTCAGACTGTCTGCAACAAAGTAGATGCTGCTGCTCTTCACAAATAAAACCACACAGCAACATCACCGGTGTGTCTGTTTATTAAATATTGTATGTTTAATATGTTTTCATTGTTAATGTTTGGATAGGACTACAAGTGCGTGTGCAACGTTCAATGCTTTTACCACTCCCAGGGACAGTGGGGGTCCCCAGTCTCTGGCACCCTTATTTTGGGGGCAGCGGGCCAAAAGGTTTGGGGACTCCTGGTATGGGATACGCAACAAGGGGAATTCTCTGGAGAATATCCTCTCCGGGTGAAGTCTGAGAGAAGAATTTGGCTGTTTGCGTTCACACATACAGCTCCTCCTTGAAATATTCCTTTTCTGCAAGTGTGAAAGCCCTATAGGAAAGGGTGGTGACGTGTATATCCTGGGACTGGAGTCAGTGCATAGACTGTACGCAAGCGACCGCTATGATCTCCACGCACGTCGAATTTCTGAGGCAGTCCTCCTGAAATGATCTCGATATTTTCAGGAGTGCATAAAAACAGCTTAGGTAACTCGAGTTCAATTATTAGAGTAAAAAACCTTGCTTACTTCACTAATTGAGTCCAACAGTGACTAAATCAGTCAAACTAAATCAATCGGGTCTATGATTGATTTAGTTTGACTTTTTATTCAGAATCATAAAGGTGTTTGTTTGTTCTGCTCAGTTTACAGGAGTTCATACATTTGGTACATGTGGTGAATAGATTCTCACTAACTCCCCCGACGTTAATATTTTTATTTTCGTTGTAGGAGAAATCAGCCATTTCCCTTTTACGTGGCCAATTATAAAAACCTGATTAGTCATTCAGCCTTTTCAAAGAAGCTGAAGTGTCCTGAAGTGAACCTAATTTTCAGAGATTGCAGGACAGACAACATCACGTCCTGAATGTTGAGTGGTTACAGACTGACCATTTGGTTCCACGGTTCACAGTGGGCTACACGACCAGGAAGCTAAATGACCTGCTGCCTGACCAAAAGGTTTCACACGTGAGCTTGAATGTCTGACTGACTGAAGAAGACCAAATAGTGACAGCTGGCCACCTGACGGAAGGAAGCTTTGAACTGCTGCATTACTGAAGGCTGTTGGTGCAGATGGTGTTCGCCAGCTGCACCCAAAGGCTCTTTTTCTACCTCAAAATAGACCCTGTTTGGTTTCCAGACCCTGTTTGGTTTCTATGCACGTTAAATGACTAAACATAAAAGCCACATTAAGCTGATAAATGCCCCATATTTAAGTAAGCACTGCATTTATCAGTCACTTATTCTTGTCAATGGATGGGAAAAAAAGTGACGCAACAACCGTCTGTGTCTCTGGATGTGAAGTCGATTACACATAAAATTGATGGCAACAGTAAAAGGAAAGTTGTGTAGCGCGCACACAACAGCTGGCAGGACATCTGAAAAGCTTTTCCTGGCAAAGAAAACCCGACTAAAGCTTTCTTCTTTACACATTATTACACACAAACATCATGATGCATCCTAGAAACTGTGCTGTAATGCTCTCTGAAGAAGAAGAAGAAGAAGAAGAAGCTTGTATTTACTGCGGGGACAACGTTCATAAGAGCAGTGGGTTTAAGGGTGACTTTTTTGATGTTTAGTTTGGGCACAAGGCCAGTAAACAAGATACTAATTATACTTAAAATGTCAAAAGGAGTCCATTATGCAAGCAAACACATCTTGCTCTTATAAAGAAGTAGTATAGAGTATTGTCAGAGTTCTTCACATTACGTATTCTTATCTTATACCAAGGCTAGTGAAGCTGTTGATCCATCAAAACATCTCCAATTCAGAGACCTGGGGCCCGTTTCAGAAAGACGGTTCAACAAACTCTCAGTCTAACTCTGAGCTCTGAGTTGATTTACCCTCAGGTGGGAAACTCTCAGTTTCCGGTTCCAGATCAGCTGATTTGAGTTTGTTAAATCAACTCTGAGTAAGTTCACTCGGTGTTCAGCGCGTGCACCATGAAGATAAAAAGCCAACATTAATGGAGCCCCGATACTACGATTCACCATGGCAACAGGTGACAAAAAAAGAGATCCTCGTACTTTAACCATCTTGAAATATAACCTACATCTTCATGAGGACATATGGCGAATATGAACAGGTTTTAATAAGGGGAAACAAGTAACACTGCTGCAGCGCAAAGGAGAGAGAGAAGTGATGTGGGGTACGACGGCTGCTCGCGTCAGCATGTAATGAAGTCTATTCATTTAATATTTCATCAGAATTAAAACATCGCAGGTCCAAACGTGAAATGGTATTAAACCTAAAATGTATTTTCATTAAGATGAAATCCAGCAGAAGAAAAGCGACTTTAAAACTAAATGAAACATTAGAACAAGCTGGGCTCATGGTGGTATTTGAATCATATTTGACATATTAAACAAAGTGAACTTCATTCAGTGTCTTTTTGAATGTGCATTATCTTTATCCCCAACATAATGCTGTGTTCACACACTATAGGCTAAATGTCCTCTCACCTTTATCCTGTTTAGTTTATTCATTAGTCCTAATTAAATTAACATCTCCCTGGAAATCAGAGAGAGAGAGAGAGAGAGTGGAAAATGACAGGCGACAGGGGAGCCACAAGTCAGACAGACATATTTAGCTTAGACTATTTTATCAAATAAATTGCAATAATTTGCATGATTAAAACATTTATTATTTCTTCTATAAAATAAAAAAGAAGCAATAAACCCTAATCACATTTTCCAGGAGCCGGTAGAGACGTCATGAAATGACCTAATCCAACCCAAAGACTTTCCAGGCACAGATGGCCTAGTGGTTAGTGTGTGCGCCACATGTTCAGAGGCTCATGTCCTCCAAGCAGGCAAGCTGGAAGTAAATGGTAAACAGACTTGACTTGGCTTGGCTTTTCTAGTCTTCTGACTACTCAAAGCGCTTTGACACTGCAGGTCCCATCTACACATTCACACACTGATGGTAGAGGCTGCTGTGGAAAGAGACCATCAGTATTAACTCGTCCATTCATACACATTCATACGCTGCTGACGAGGCAGCAGGAGCAATTTGGCCTTAAGTGTCTTGCCTAAGGACAAATTGGCATGGCTGCAGGGGCTGGGGATCGAACCCCCGACCTTCCGGTTGAGACCTTCTCTCTCTCTCTCTCTCTCTCTCTCTCTCTCTCTCTCTCTCTCTCTCTCTCTCTCTCTCTGGTTTTCTATCAGATAAAGGCATAAACCCCCAAAATATATAAAATACTTGAACCTTTTCCACCATAACACACCAAACAGCAAAGCAAAGCCACGTTTAAGAACTGAAACAGAAAATAATAAATCTAAAAGCAACTTTTTTACAACAAAGTTTACTGAAGATCTAAACACTAACGAAAAACCAACATCCTGTTAAATTCTTTGAACTACTATAATTTTACCATGACTAGCATGATGTTTACCTACCTGATAGAAGTCATTCGATCACCTCCTTCTACAACAGTTTGTCCTTCTCTTCATGCTATAAACACACTAGTGATGTAGTCAAGATCACACTAACCGAGACCAAGACAAGACTGAGACACTTAGGTGAGATAAAAATGTTTCTATCTGACCACCGGTTCAGCTTATTCCAACACCTCTGACACAAAGTGATCACAGAGACCCAACAGAGGAGGTCAGGAGAGAAAACTGGATACTCTCTCCAGTGAGTGTAGGAGCTATTTATTCATTTGGTATTTAGATTACTAATGTCAGCTGGGTTTAGTTATTCTACATGTTTTCTATATTTAGAATAGATTATTGATCATATTTTCTTTTGCTTGTTATTTGTGTTGCACAATTAGTTTTGCACATTGTTTATCATGTTAGGTATTTGGGTCACACTGTGGGCACCTGAGGGTAAGAGGCAGGTAGAGGTCCAGCATGCACCTGTGGGCGGCCTGTTTCTTTTACCAGCTCAAGAGAGGCAGCAGGAGCCTTGATTTATTTTTTGCATGCTTGCTTTAAAGAAATAAACCATCATTATACGCAGACCCCTCACATGGACACTGGACTTATTTTGCCTGCGTAGAGCACATCCCCTATCGTTGTTCATGTTTGATGTACGCTTTATTTAGATTTTCTCAGACAAGTAGCCACTCCAGTATCCATTCCATTATATGTATTACATGTTCTCTATCGTATCGAGACTATCTCTCCACTACATATTCCATATGTATGGGGCTGACCACAGGGTCAGGTGATGTTGTGGACAATTAGCTTTAAGACAATCCACCTGTGAGGTGGCTAATGACAGTATAAGAGCACCTGTGCACCACACTGTCACTGATCATTTTGATTCCACGAGAGCAGGTTGGCGTTTGTTTGAATTAAAACTGTGTGTTATATAGGAGGAGACAGTATTTGCCACTTACTAATAAGAGAGAGTGGGAGATTTCCTCTCGGGATTGCTGTTTACTCCACATATCTTATGTCCGCTGTTTGTCGAGCTGTCGGCTGATCAGTGTTTCTCACAGTCTGTGCCTGGCGTATTGTTCTGACGAGGGACTGACGCGCCATAGGTACGAAGCCTATCCGACTATCCCGGCCACGGGAGAGGCGGTAGTGCTGTCAATTGTGAGTAATCCGGAACAGACGTTCCTGGCGTATTGCTCTGACAAGGGGTTCACGCGCCATAGGAATAAACTGTCCGTCCAAACCGCGGGGAGGCGGCGGTGTGTGCACATAAGCACGACAGCCCACTGCGTCCCGGCAGGCTAAGCGCCTCAGAGGGGCGGAGCCTGGCTGTGGCTCCAGGAACCCACTTCCTGTCCCCCCTCTCGGGATGATGTTGCCTGATTTAAATATCGAGGCTGAGGGGGAAGAGGAAGATGAAGAGGACGATGTGGATGTGCTAGGGCACTTTGACGACGACCTTCCTCCGTGGCAAGAGGAGGCTGCCCCGGCACCTGAGGAGGTAGAAAGGGGCAGTGAGCTCTGCCTATTCAGAGAGCTGATGGGGCAGGCAGCCCAGGCATTAGGGGTAAATACAACAATAGGCCAGGCACCTGCACCATCACGCTTTGATGAGGGTATGGAGACACGGCCGGTGCCGTTTCTGGTGCCTCTCCTCCCAGATGTGGAGGAGTTGATGCAGGCTGGGTTTTCCAAACCCACAGAACCATTTAAATTCTCTACCTCAAGTAGACGGTTGTCTGCTATGCAGGGTCGAGAAAAGGCTATGTTAGAACAGGCCCAAGAAGCGCGGTTTCTGGTGCACTGGTAAAGCGTCGCAGGTGGCGGGGGACTGGACAGTCCAGCAGGCCCCCTGCCCCAATACAGGGGCCAAGCTGGGACTCTGGAGACCTGAGAGCTACCTTGGACGCTCGCCGTGGCAGGGGGCAAGGTAAAGGCAAGCAGAGTGAGGGGGCCCCGGTCAAAAGACGGCCTAAGCCCCCACCACGCTCCTGACACCGTTCCGGGTCCGGACTGCCGCTGCCTGGCTGTTGCACGTCTCACAGCTTGGAGGACACTGGGTACGAGCCCCTGGGTAGTTTCTACCATGACCCAGGGATATCGTATTCAATTTGCCCGCCCTCCTCCGACCTCAAGGAACCAAACTGTCTTTACTGTAGTGGGTCCGAAATTCAGGACTGTGCTCCAGGCCGAAATTTCCACTCTGCTGGTGAAAGAGGCCATCAGAGTAGTTCCACCAGGCAACAAGCAAGTGGGGGTTTATTCCCGGTACTTTCTCATCCCCAAAAAGGATGGGAATCTCCGTCCCAATTTGAGATCTGAGGGGGCTAAACAAATATCTCAGACATTTGCCATGCAAGATGTTGACTGTCCCGAGGGTGAAACAGTCCATCTGCAGAGGGAGTGGTTCGTCACCATCGATCTGAAGGATGCCTATTTCCAGATTCCAATCTGGGAAGGGCATTGGCGGTTCCTCAGATTCGTCTTCGGAAGCAAGACATACGAATTCCAGGTCCTCCCATTCAAGATCTCCCTAGCTCCCTGCACCTTTACCAGGTGCATGGAAGCGGTTCTGTCGCCGCTGCGACTGAAAGGGATTAGGATTTTAAATTATTTGGACGACTGGCTCCTGTGTGCACATTCGGTAGAGCAATGTCGGGCTCATTTGTTCTTGCTCCTGGATCACTTACAGCACCTAGGTCTGCGTCTCAACTGGGACAAGAGCAGACTGGAGCCATCACAAAGGACACAGTTTCTGGGCCTGATAGTGGATTCCCAGACTGCACTACTGACATTGACTCAGGAGAGACAGGTGGCCCTCAGGAGATGTCTATCACTTTTCAGACTGTGTCTCCGCCTCCTGGGGCTTATGGCATCGTCTGTCCAGGCTGTGCCATTGGCCCTTTTGCATATGCGCCCAGTGTAGAGGTTTCTCCTGGGTCTAGGGTTCAGCCCAGGAAGCTGTCTGCAAAGCCCTGTGCTTGTCACCAGACGGCTGCGGTTGGTAAATGGTAAATGGACTTGAGCTTATATAGCGCTTTTCTAGTCTTCAGACTACTCAATGGTTCTCTGAGTGAAGAGACTATCTCTCCGGCTCGAGGCCGCTCAGGGATCTGTTCCATCCAAATTTTAATCAGTGACAGTGTGGTGCACAGGTGCTCTTACACTGTCATTAGCCACCTCACAGGTGGATTGTCTTAAAGCTAATTGTCCACAACGTCACCTGACCCCGTGGTCAGCCCCATACATATGGAATATGTAGTGGAGAGATAGTCTTTTCACTCAGAGAACCATGGTTACACCTTGTAACCTACGTTCGTGTGTGTGTGTGTGTGTGTGTGTGTGTGTGTGTGTGTGTGTGTGTGTGTGTGTGTGTGTGTGTGTGTGTGTGTGTGTGTGTGTGTGTGTGTGTGTGTGTGTGTGTGTGTGTGTGTGTGTGTGTGTGTGTGTGTGTGTGTGTGTGTGTGTGTGTGTGTGTGTGTGTGCGTGCGTGCGTGCGTGCGTGCGTGCGTGCGTGCGTGCGTGCGTGCGTGCGTGCGTGCGTGCGTGCGTGCGTGCGTGCGTGTGTTTTGTCTGCCAGGACAGAAGTGGAGGGAGGGTGGAGCAGCAGCAGCAGGACTCCCCTCCAGAGCCACACAGTGTTGGAGGACAGAATGGGAAACAGAAAAGCGACAAGGTTATCACACACTCAACACGTTCTGTTTCATCTCGTCGCTTTCCCGCTGTCTAATATAAATGAGATTAGCATCTGGCTGTCACTAATGTGTGAGATGACAGGCGGCACTTAACAGACCTGCTGCTGTCAGTGTGAGCTCACACACAGGAAGCGTTACGTTTAAATCACATCACTATGTTTCCTGTCTGACATATGAAGACTTTTACTCAGCTCTGTCTCACTCACAGTAACAGTCACTGCAGTTTGATATGGTACAGTGACCTGTCCTGATGAAAATGACTGTTGGACTGTGTGTGTGTTTTCTCCCAGGAGGAGGTGTTTCAGTGGTGGGGGGAGTGGTCCAGTTGGTCCTCTTGTTCCAGGAGCTGTGGAGGAGGAGTGAGGAGTCAGGAGAGACACTGTCTCATACAGAGGTACGTCTTCTGTCTTTTCAGTTAGGTATAATCATGTTGACAATAAGGGGATTTTACCTGACAGTCCTGTTTGTCATGTTTTGATCTGAATTGAAGCTTGATTTTTATTTTAGTTTGAATGATAATAGTTGAGGATACTGTTTTTTTCTGTCTATTTATTCATGAACTTCAGTCCAGGTACAAGGCAGGACTGTTACGGTGTTATTCCACCTTACAGTCGTGTATTAAAGGTGTACGAGAAAGAATTCAGTATAACATCATTCTGTCAGTAGTTAAAAACAGAGCAGCCTGCACTGCAGATCAAGAATTACAATAAACAAACAAAGCCTCAGCTGAAGCTCTCCAGCCACCTAAACTACCAGTTTGTTGAAACAAAAAAACTGGTAGTTTGCTGGTGATACCAGAAAATGTCATGCTTAATTGCTTAAGCAAGCTTATTTTTCTTATGTTTCTAACATGCTCTTATAGACACAGAAAACATACATCTACAGCTATGTTTGTGTGCAGTACCACAGTCTGGAGGGGCGAGCAGAGACACCGCCATGCACAGAGGGATGTTAGGTTAAGCATGTTTGTAGCCATATTGTTACCTTTGACCTCCCCCTGTCAGACCTGCGGAAGTTTCTGTCAACTCTGATTAACACCACCCTGCCCTCACTTTTGGCCTCTGCCTTCCCCCTCCTCCCACTTTCCCACTTTTTCCCCTGATGTCTGACCCTTTTACTCCTCTTTTCATTTTTTACTTTTTTTTCCTCCTCTCCACTTCCTTTTCCCAATCCTCTCCCCCTCTTCCTCCCTACCGTGTTCACCTAACTCCCCTTCCCCTCCTGTCCTGTCCTCATCACCTTCTGCCAATTAGATGTGACACTCACACATAGTGACCTCCAGCTCACCTCCTCCTGCTGTCTCCTATTTTTTACCATCCAAACAGGGTAGGAGGATGGACTGAAGAAAGAGGCAGTGATAGACAGAGCTAGTGTAAATGTGTGTGTGCTTGTGTGGTGGGTGGGGGGTTAACATGGTAATGAAAGACAGATGCAATAACTCCATGTGTGAGTTCTGCAGTGACAACTCCTCCAGAGTGCAGAAGGCTTGCTGAATAATCTAACATGCATGATGCAAGAACAATTCAAATAAGACAAACGCACCAAGGAAAACAACACATATCACCTGTTATTATAAATAACGGGTTCTTTCTACCGGCTGAGGTTCTACCGAGAACCAACGCTTTTAAAGATTTCTTCTCCTCTTCTGGGTTTTTTGTTAGAGGTTACATTTGGAGCTTGAATGGTTCCTCATTTTCGATCGTGACATTGATGCCAGGACTATTTCCCAACAAGGTGTTCATGATCAGAATTTTATGGATGATGTGGAGGCTGCACGTTGGTTCCCTTTAGCCAATAAGAATCGAGTATTATCCTTGGAAAAAATGCATGACCACAGCGAATGGTAAAGGGACTCTTCTGAATACTCAAAGCTCTTTTACACCGCAGGTCACACCTACACATTCACACACTGATGGTAGAGGCTGCTGTTTAAAGAGACCATCAGAAGTAATCCCATTCATACAAATTCATACGCCGCCAGCGAAGCATCTGGGGGCAAACTGGGGTTAAGTATCTTGCCCATGGACACATCGGACATGTGGCTACAGGAGCTGGGGATCGAACCCTCGACCTTCTGGTTGAATGACGACCGACTCTACCAACTGAGCCACAGCCACGAGCAATATACAATACTTTGGATCCAGTTGTAATAAGTTGCCTCACATTTTGAAGCTATATGGTTCTTTCAATCAGTCAATCATTATTTGTAAAGAGCCAATTCATAACAAGTGTTATCTCGAGATGCTTTACAAAAGAGCGTATGGGATAATATGCAGGAAGGATCTTTATAAAACCTTCCAAAGACGAGAGGGTGAAACCCCACAGGGAAGCTGGATTAAACTAGATTCAAGTTAAAAAGGTTCTCCTTAGAACCCCTTGGATTATTTATGAATTAAACCATTTATATATTAAAGGGTTCTCAGTAGAAATGCAAAAATTCTCAATATAATATTGAACCTTTCAGTACGGCATCTATGGTTCAATATTTGTGAAATGCGTTTTTTGCGGCTTTTGCATACAACGAGCTTCCAGTATTTCTCTGTGACTTGGATCTGTTTATGTGTGCCTTTGAGTCCACACGCTGGGATGAGGAAACGTCTGCCCACGAGTTAATATCCAATCCCCATGTTAAGGGAAGCTGACAACACTCAGATTTAACACATTACTTTTACATGGAGAGCGGTGATAAGAGGCTGCAGTTTGTGGTGTGGGGACGTTTCGGTTTCATTGTTGGGTATAATGACAAGGAAGAGAAAATGTCATCAAAAATGACTGTCTGCAAACATCGCTTTAGACGTGGTGCCTACTGAAATGGAAACACTTGGACACTGACTCCTGCATGATGCAGACGAGAGAGAAGGAACTGAGAAGCAGCGTTTGAAACAAAGTAACCATAAACAATGAAATATCAACACGACCCGTTTCTGACCTAGTTCCCGCCAACAAATATTATATTTTAAATACTGACAAATAACCTGGACTTTGTGGACTGGTGCCAGCGGAACTGCCTCCAGATCAACGCGGGTAAAACCAAAGAGCTGGTGGTGGACTTTCGCAGGCACAGACCCACTTCTCCCACACCGGTGAACATTCAGGGAAAGGACATTGAGATAGTGGACTCTTATAAGTACCTGGGTGTTCACCTGAACAATAAACTGGACTGGACTGATAACACACAAGCTCTCTACAAGAAAGGCCAGAGCAGACTTCACCTGCTGAGGAGACTCAGGTCCTTCGGAGTGCAGGGAGCACTCCTGAGGACCTTTTACGACTCTGTGGTGGCATCAGCCATCCTTTACAGAGTGGTCTGCTGGAGCAGCAGCGTCACGGCTGCAGACAGGAACAGACTAAACAAACTCTGTCCTGGGCTGCCCCCTGGACCCTGTTGAGGTGGTGGGAGACAGGAGGATGATGAAAAAGCTATCATCCCTGATGGAGAACGTCTCCAACCCCCTGCATGGTACTGTAACAGCACTGGGCAGCTCCTTCAGTAGCAGGCTTCACCACCCGCGGTGTCTGAAGAAGAGATACCGCAGGTCCTTCCTTCCTGCTGCAGTCAGACTGTTCAACCAAGCCTGCTCCCAGTAGATCACAAAACTCACCCACAAACCGGACAATTCACTTATACCTCTTGTGCAATAATTAATGCTGTATTCTGTCATCACTACCTGTTTTATTTGCATTGCAATAATAATTCATGGGACTACTTGTGCAATAACATGTTCATCCTCATATGCACTGTGTGCATGATAGTATTTTGTTCATACAGACTGGTACTGGCTTTCTTTATAACTTTTTTGATGTATATTTTTTACACTTTTTTTGATATTTTTTTATTTAACTTATTTTTGCACTGTGTGCTTTTTTCTTCTGTTGACTATCCTGCTTTGCTGCTGTAACACTGTACATTTCTCCGTTCGTGAGATGAATAAAGGATTATCTTATCTTATCTTATCTTTTCCTGTTTGTACTTTTCTACATGGCACTACTTAAATGCTGCCTTTATTTCACTGAGACTTACACCAAACACCAGGAAAGTGTCTACATGCAAACCTTTGTTCCCCCTTAAAAGAAACAATATAACTGCAGTTCCTTGAGTGTCCACTGGTTTCAAAAATCCTGAAAGTCACATATACACCTATAAAAAATCGAATCTGTTTTGATTTCACGAAGGATAAGAGTTATTCATCATAAGGGGCGTGGCTGATCTGACTGACAGGCGAGTGCGTTGTATCTGTTTTACAGGAGTCTTAAGACCCGCCTTAGCTCCAGCTCTTTGCCTGATAGCAGGTGGTTGACAGAAAGTTGGATTGAGACAGCATTTCCAGTATGGTGACCATCACCAATGGGCTTCAAAAGTTCGCTTCAGAAACCAATGGGTGACCTCACTGGGACTACGTCCATGTTTATATACAGACTATGTACAAACCATAGGGAGCAAAAGATGTTTGGTTCAGAGGGAACTTTGGAGTCTGCAGGAAAGAACTGAACAAACATCTTTTAAAGTGGAGAGTTGTCAAGCATCATTATCTGTTAGTCTCGGGGCTCTGCATTTTTATTTGGTACTACATTTTTTGTTATAATTTTAAAGGTTTTCCCAAATAAATATGACATTTTACACCTAAGTCATTTACCAAATCACACTCATCACAAGTACAAGTCTGCATTGTTGACTGTCGTTGCACTGTGTTATGAAGGGAGACATTTTATTTTGACAAGTTCTTTCCTGTCATTTCCTGATCAAGGAGTTCAATCTTTATCAATCTTAATTTGTAGAGAGCTGAACCTGAAGGCAAACCACTCGATTTACGGGTAGATATTCGTTCCAACCCTCACCTTTGGTCATGAGCTGTGGGTACTGACCAACAGAATAGTGACCACTTGTATCATCGCCGTTACAAGTGGCCAAAATGAGTTTCCTCCAGAGGGTGAGGGTGAGATAGGATGAGGAGCTCAGACATTCGCAGGGAGCTTGGAGAAGAGCCGCTACTCCTTCGGTATTGAAAGGAGCCAGTTAAAGTGGTTCAGGGATCTGAAGACCTCCCTTTGGAGGTTTCCCGGGCACGCCCAATTTGCAAACTCTAGAGTTTGCTGGAGCGATTATATATCCCATCTGGACTTGTAACGCATCAGAATCCCCCAGAAGGAGCTGGAAATTATTGTTGGATAGAGCAAGTCTGGTTTGACTTACACGCCTGCTGCCACCGCGACCCATCCTCAGATCAGCAGAAGAAAAAGGATGAATGGTATGGACTTCACAAAACGAGCAGGTCTAGACTGTACTCTTGGTTAAGAGTACTGTTTATGTCAGTGAGGATCTGACGCAGCTAGAGTATTTCTTTCTGTAAACATTTTGTTGCTACTGGAGAGGACATTGATGAGACTAGAGCTTGTGAGGCTTCAAACACAAACAATAAGCCTAAAAAGGAAAAGCTCTCGTCGAGCTCTAACTCTTTGAGTTGAGAAACAGTTCGACACAGCTTAAATAAGATGGAGTTTGGAGCTGACATGTTAAAAGAAAACACATTAGCATCAGTCAGTATGGGGCACTTTGAATGTGTTGCGTGATTTGTGCCAAGAGTCTTAGAGGTGTATCTAATCACTGCTTACTCGTTGTGGCAGCTGCTCGATCTACTCATTACAGAGTCAAACTCACTTCTCATTATGAGTGCTAAAAGTCAGTGAATCACTGTTTATACCAAAAACAAAAGGAGAGACTGAGATGAGGAAAAGCAAAGAGGAAAAGCTGGTTTTGATACTGGTCCTTGGACAAAAGGCCCAATACATGTCTGCTGGACTTAATATAATCAAACCTCCTACTGTATAGACTCTTTTTATACATTTGACCCTGAACCCAGCTCAGGTTGAACACTATGCATTGGTTTCACTTCTACTCTCCTTGTCAAAAATACTGAATCAAGTCTCTGAATTCCTGTCTAAGAACAATCAGTGCAACCCAAATCAGACTGCTGGCTTTAGCGGAGCCACTCTACCACGACTGTACTACTGTCGGTAACAGATTCACTGTTTAAATCCTGTTATACGGACAAACATTGCTGTCATTTGTGCCCTGATGTATGCGTCCTCAGGCCCCTTGAAAGGCGCTTTATTGATCCAAGTATCCTGTGTCTGTTTCAGGCTGTCCACTACCCAGAATGTAAACAGCTCTTATTGTGTTGGCTCTCCTAAACAGTACCAACTCTGTCCAAACCAGGTATGACACTTACAAGATAATATATTCAATCCTTGCCTTTAGAACATAAAGGTTAACTGGAGGAAATATGTCAAAAGTGTGTGTGTGTTGTGTTTCCCAGCCCTGTCCCAGCCCCAGTCTAAGCTTCAAACAGCACCAGTGTTCCCAGTTCAACTCCAAAGCCTTTGGAAGAAGATACTTCCAATGGATTCCTCTTTACCCAGGTATACTGTCAGCCATGCTTCCGTCCATCCATCTGTTTCTCCATTGAGGTCTTGCAATGAAGATTCATTTCATGCATGTTGAGAGTTAAGAGTTGCAAACTCATCGAGTCAGTCTGTTGCAGAAAGAATTTGAGTCGTACCACGTACAGTGAGAGAGAAAGACTGAGCTCACTCGAGTGCAGCTTTGAGTTTGTGCAATCCCAAATGATAACCACATGTAACTAATTCAATCTAAAGACTTCATCCCACAGAAATCCTATACTGTGATGTAAATGAAGTAAATATGCTTTTAAAATGTGTCATTTCCTGTGCAGCTGATTACATCAGCATCTCCAATAAGCCATGTGACCTGCAGTGTACAACCATCAGTGGTGAGCGACAGCTGCTGGTTCCCGCCCACGATGGTACTTTCTGCCGTGACACCAAATACCACGGAGTCTGTATAGAAGGAATCTGTCAGGTAACCCCTCTGTGATTATTACATTTACTAATGCCATGCAGTTTTGGATCAATGGGTCCTACTTTTGAGGTGTTTTCTGTCCTGTTCTTCTGCAGCCTGTGGGCTGTGACGGGCAGCTGTACAGCAGTAAGACTGTCGACAGATGTGGAGTGTGTGGAGGAAACGGGACCTCATGCCAGCGTGTGTCTGGATCATACAGGAAGGCACTCACACAGTTAGGTAACACACACACTAACACACATGTAAACAAACAAAAATAAAACTGAATTCACATATGCAATCCTGAAATTGTCTGGAGGATTCAAGGAAGGCTTCCCCTGAAACCCTCCTCATCTGGTTGTTCACATATGCTCCTCACAGCAGTAGACTAACCCTGTCACACAGGAGGGGGGGCGGGGGGTCTCCTGTGGCAAGACGGGACGTAGAAAGAATCATGCGGGAGTGGTGGACGAAACAACAGAGTCCTCTATACGACGCCATAATGAGAATATCTGCCTCTATATCAATGCTATGTGTAGTTCGACAGAATCACAATATTTACTATAGAGTGGAGAAGAACATACTGGAGAACAGGAAACATAATGCAGCAGGTTAATTAGAGCATGGAGATCGTAGTGGTCGCATGCAGACAGTTTATGGGCGTGCACCGATGGCAGGGAATAAATGTCACCACCCCCTCCCACTCACTCGAGGCGAATTCTCCTGATCATACCCTGCTGCGTTATACTGTATATATACATATACTCGGGGGGATGGCTGGAGAAATTCCAGATAAAGTCCGAGTGAAACATTCAGCAGTTTGCGTTCACCATGCAGCTCGCCCCGAAAACGTCAGGAGTTTTTGAAGGAGGTTTGTGCGAGTGTGAAAGCACTATTAGAAAACAAGGCTCTACTTCAGGGTTCTCAAACGTCTTTGCGTACCAGGAGAACGTTTACGGCTTTATACCTTGAACCCATCATGAGACGTTCTACAGATACTCTTTCTATAGCGTGCTGATTTTCTGAGACACTATCTTTGGATTCTGGGATGGTTTGTTACGTTAGATTAGGTTCTGAAAAGGACTCTCAAAAAGACTATGTGGTTGTATAATGAAGGATGCAGCTTTACAGAGCCACTTTTTGTCATAGTAACTTCACATCAGACCATAACGCCTGTATGAAAAGTCTGTGCTTCTCTTATCAGGCTACGTATTCATTACCAACATCCCAGCTGGAGCTTCAGACATTCAGATCATAGAGAGACACAAGACTGAGAACGTCCTGGGTGAGAACCTACAACTTCTTTAAGGTCAATAAACTGAATATCAAATCAACAGATTTTATTTTCATGTGCTGTTTATATTTTACATGTGTCATAAAATGAAATATTTAGGAACCATCTAGGACAAACATGGTCTGTACTTATCTCTGTAATCTGTTCACACCCTGATGAATGATTCAGTAATGCGTTCTTTCCTCTCCCACGTAGCCCTGTCAGATGAGGTGGGTCACTTCTTCTTTAACGGACACTCTATCTTTGATCATCCTCAAAACTTCCGAGTGGCAGGAACAGTGTTTAAATACCGACGTCCCAGCAATGTGTTCTCTGATGGCCTGGAGTACATTATCGCCCAGGGACCCACACTGCAGGGCCTGAATGTGATGGTAAACACACACACACACACAAACACACACACACACACACACACACACACACACACACACACACACACACACACACACACCACACACACACACACACACAGGACTAGTATTGCAGTATATGTGAGTTTAATTGAAGACTAAGGTATTTAACTTTTTCTCTGTGGACACGCAGTACTACAACCTGAACGGGAAGCTCCCCCACATCACCTACGAGTTCACCATCCCATCTCGTGATGTCACGGCAGAACGGCTCCCCAAAGGCCCCTCCTACTCCCATCCTAACCTAACCCATTATGCAGTAAATGAGGGCGTCAGAGGGGATCAACTTAGGAAGTCTAATCAGAGCAGAGGGAGTGCAACATCTTTTCATCACTACAACACACAGCTGGGAGTAGATGACCACTCAGATGTCCAGCTGCAGGAGGAAGAAGAAGAAGAGTTGGTGTGGGAGATCAGGACCCCCAGCCCTCCCCCACCAGCAGCCATGTTGGTCTTCAGGCCTGCTGATGTCACCAGTCATGTGATTAGCCATAATGATGTAGAAGAGCAGGGACCTCCAGCGCCATCTGGCTACAGTGAGTCACATATTTATCTTTAGGATAAACTTTCTCTTGTGTCGAAAGTTTTGTACCAGATTTTTGCATCAAATGTAATACATCTTAACTGAACGGGTGGATCATGTTTTGTGTCTGTGAATTAAATCACAAAGAGCCCAGTCCAAACCTGCTGCAGAAAGTTACTCTGTGACCACAGAGTGAAAGATGTAGTACGTGTACTGTGTCCACAGAGTTTTATCTCACATTGCGACCTCCAGTAGGGGGCGCTGCAGCACAGACTTCAGTCTGAGACTGTGAGAGAATGATACATGGGCTTAAATGAAATGTTAGTTTTAAATATAAATCTAAGAAATATTTGTTCCTCTTCTTTAAGTGTCTTCATATATTCTGGTCTCACAGCTAATGACGGCTCTGGGAAGTTTCAGATTACGACCCCTTTTCTGTCTTATCATTGAGGCCAGTGCTTTAAGATATTCACATCTATGTTTTTATTGGAGCTATGAAAGGATTTAAGTTTAGAGATGACAAAAAACCCTACTTAAGCATGATATACTAGTTTGACCTGTTTAAAGCTTCTTCTCTCACTGCATATTTAATCATCTTTCATAAAGGAGGGTCCTCGAACTTGATTGATGAGCCGTCCACTGCTGATGACAACACTCTGCTGCTCTCCTTCCCAGGTAGGAAACACAAATAAACCAAACAGAAAGCCCACTTGTCTTTCTATCTGATTCTTGTGGAGGTGATATCACTCAAACACATCAAACAGAGTTCAGGTGGTCAAATGTCAAAGTCTCAATGATCTCTCCTACAGCTTTTTGGCCATAGCTCAATATGCAAAGTGTGAAACAATTTCACACAAATGTCTGACAGAATGAAGTGATGATATTTAATAAACAAAGGGTCAAAGGACAACTTCACTGTGACATCATCACGTCCTGTAACATCTCAACAAGGCCTGGAGAGAGAGTATTTAATAAAAATGGTTAATTGTTACGTTTGAAGTGTCTGAATGGAAAAAGCCTCAACCGGTCGTGATCGTGTTCGTTCTGCTGTTGCATGAAGGATCACATGCTCTTCGGGGAGACATCATGGTCCCAGTTACACTAGCCCTGTTCAGTCTGCCGTTTCAAGTTGCAGAGGTGTAATTGGGGGACGTAATGATCCCACCTATGTACCCTCTTTGGAGGTAGTAACAGAGGCATAAGAGGCGAGACGGTTTCAGCTGAGCCAGCGGGGGTGCACAGCTATGTGTGTGTGTGCATGTCTGACCGTGTGTTTATGTGGAGCTCCCGCTGTGCCGTGCTTCCGAGACGCTGAAATGCAATGTGAATTCACAGACTGGGATACCAATAATATCAATATGAACGCACGCAGATGTGATGACGGCTGAGCTATCAGTCACGGGGAAACACTGATGGATGTTAACTGTCATTGTAATGGTAAATGAAGGCAGATAATTGAAAGGCTGTGATTTATTGAAATAAAGAATTGTGAGACTGTTGCTCCTCTTTTAAGGGAGCTCTGTATTTCAGGTCAGTAAATGATTTGAAAAGCCTGTTCCATCTGTTCACAGGCAGCCAGAGTGTTCCTCCTGCAGCTCTCCCTGAAGATGCCCCCTACCTGCTACTGGAGGAATTACACTACAACCAGACACACTTATACACACACTCCCTCACACAATCAAACACACACTCCGTCAACCACACACTCACCGACACACATGTTGATGCACCGTCCACCACGGACACAAAAATGCACACAGTTCCTGACAGACAGACAGAAAGTGGCACACACTCAGACACACACGCTGCTGTCTTGGTGCGGCTGCAGCAGGTGTCTGCGGTCCAGGCAGCCGGTACAGAGAGGTGCGAGAACTTAGCTGGAGGAGACGTGTGTCATATTAGATATTTTGTGTTTTTAAAATTATACTTCAAACCTTTTTGTAAGTCATGTTTTTTTTTAAATCACTTAAAACGTTACTTGTATAAATCTTTTCATTGACAGTTCCTTTCCTCCTCTAACCAAATAAGAATCTTTATTTGCTGTTTTCTTTAAAGCAAAGTGAAGTGGTAAATATCAGGTCTGAGAAAGGTCCCTGTCTGTCTCTGTGTCTGCAGTAATGACTTTGATGTGGGTCTGGATCCAGATGTGAGTCTGGCAGACATGTATCGCTGGAAGATTTCTGCTTATGCTCCATGCAGCTCCACCTGTACAACAGGTAAACATATGAGAACACCAACAGGACAATCAAAAAGACTTGAATGAAGTTATATAATTAACTGTTTCATAACATCATGCTGCTGTGTTTGCTCACGATAATTGGCTGTATTTATTTTTTTGAACAGCCCTCAGAATATCAATCAAAGCTTAACAAAATAACAAACTTTTAGTGGATTTCAGTGGATAGTTTGCGTTGTCACATTTACCTACAAGGATTACTTTGCAGCCATGAAACATACTGTAACTACATACAGTCCCTGTTGTTAGTGTCATAATGAGAAAACACATATACCAGAGTACTTCATATAATGACAGCATAATAAAGCAGTCATTTTGATGTAGTGTGGACCCGTTGCGCTACATTGTGTGCAGCAACATGTTGTTTTTGTATCTCCAGGTATTACTACTAGTTATGCCCTCTGTGTGCGCTATGATGGAACTGAAGTGGACGACAGTTACTGTGACTCTCTGGCCAGACCGGAGCCCACACACGAGTTCTGCACAGGAAAGGAGTGTCCTCCAAGGTACTGTCCTCATTGTCCTCACTCCTTATTGTCCCCAATCCTCATTGTCTTCACTGTGGGGCGGCTGTGGCTCAGTGGTAGAGTGCATTTACCATTTACCATTTACTGTCCTCCATAAGCTCACTGTCCTCTCTCCTTATTGCCCTCCCTTTCCTCACTGTCCTCTCTGTCCTCCCTGCCCTTGTAATGCTAATTGTCCTCACTTTCCTTATTAGAGCTAGCTAATAATATAAGAATATATATATAACGAGAAGGTAATTTTAACTTTAATTTTAGATAGTTATGACCACAATGCTCTGCACCTTTTCCGATCTATCTCTTGTTCACTTCTCTCACTGGGGCAGAGCACTAACATGTGATTTGTTGGCTTTGGCAACCTAACTTAGCTCTAAACCTGCATTACATATCAATGGGCCGTGTTTTACGAAAGCCAATGTTTTATCCAAAACTATATACATGCTGCCCCTCCTCTCCTCAGGTGGGAGACGAGTGGATGGAGTGAGTGCTCCCGAACCTGTGGAGAGGGCGTTCAGTATCGAACCGTGCGCTGCTGGAAGATGCTTTCACCCGGTCTCGATTCTTCCGTCTACGATTCACTGTGTTTGTCAAACGACCTCCACAAACCAGCCAATAGGAAGGTCTGCCTGGGCCAGAGCTGTGGACCCCAGTGGGAGGTGTCTGAGTGGTCAGAGGTAACGCAGCAGCAGCAGCAGCACAGGCCAATGTTTCTGTTTGGGGGATTTGGATGTTAAATGGGTGTTTTTTTCCTGGTAATACAATTCAGACAATCTCTAATTGATGTCTTCAAATCTTAACTAAGCTCAAAGCTACCAAAAGTTAAAAAAAATAAGGTCAAAGATTTGCCGGTAAGTATCCATTATTCCACATCAGTATCAAACAGTGTAAATAAAGTTTCCATCAAACTAAAATTTAAATACAACAACAGTAATCCCCCTAGTATCCATCTACTTGAGTTTCAGGGAAATAGCACAACAACACATTACCAACGGGACTTTCAGGGAAAACCTCATATTTAGGTGTCCCGTGAATATCTAGCTCTGGGATTAAAATATTTTAATGTATTTCTAGGATCTCTGAGGACCTGAATTGAAGTTTTTAAGTTGTAGGATCCTCATGCCTCTGCTGTTATTTCAACAATAAAGAACATCTGTTGTAGTGAATTCTGTGGAGGACGTGTTCATTATCCCAAATATATGTATATCACGATATGTATCTCCGCGTGTAGCAGCATTCTAAACATGTTTGATAGTCACCTCTTGTTCTCTTCATTTGTAACTTCATGGTCTGTGTTATAATGTTGAACACGCCTGAAGGTGATGACAGCTGGCTCCTGAACCACTTTAGAGTGTACTTATGCTGACATGCTGTGTGTGTGTGTGTGTGTGTGTGTGTGTGTGTGTGTGTGTGTGTGTGTGTGTGTGTGTGTGTGCGCGCACTTGTATCACATTGTGTCAGTGTTCAGCACGGTGTGGCTCTCGGGGGGTTCGTACTCGAGAGGTCCGTTGCTCAATGGAAATAAGACTCTGCAACAGGTCCTCTCAGCCAATAGAAAGCCAGGAATGTGAAGGCCCGCCCTGTGACAGAAGATGGACAGTCACTGACTGGGGACCTGTGAGTAAATTATCACACACACATACTAAAGATACAATACAGGAGGTCATGTCAACAAGTTCGATCAAGAAACCTTTTGAGTCACAATTGTGTGTGGTTGTGTGTGTGTGTGTGTGTGTGTGTGTGTGTGTGTGTGTGTGTGTCTGTGTGTGTCTGTGTGTCTCAGTGCTCGGGTGTGTGTGGGGAGGGACGGATGGTACGTGCTGTGATGTGTCGATCATCAGGTGGGGTAGTGATGTCAGAGGAGCAGTGTGACCAATCCCTGCGCCCGCTAGCCATTCATCCCTGTGGAGACAGAGATTGCGCCCCCCACTGGGTGGAACAAGAGTGGCAACAGGTAAACATTGAATTAAAAACATTTTTTATTGATATTTCAACACACAACATAAAAAATCTGAAAAAAAACAATCTGGCTCACAGATACAGACAGGAAAGAGAAACAGGCTCCACACCATGCAAGACATAAACACAAACTCCATCCAACTCTCTGATCACAGTAGAACAAATAACCACAAGTATGAAGAACGCAAAAATAGACAAAGAATCATACTCATGTGTGACTTCAGGTCCACTGTGTCATAGTTTGCATTTAGTTTTTAACAGTTATAAAAACAGGTAGGTCCCAGGTAGCATGTGTGTTTGTTCACTGTCTAGAGCACATGTGTCAAACTCAAGGCCCGCGGGCCGAATCCGGCCCGCCAGCAGGTTTCATCTGGCCCGCGAGACGTTTTGGCCAGCAGGTTTCATCTGGCCCGCGAGACGTTTTGGGAAGAAGAGAGACATTTTTGAAAAATATTTTTAATATGTTTTCACCAAATAGTAAAACACCGATATTTAGCAACATAAAGGGTAATATGATGATACGAAAATTAATTAAACATGGCACTTTGAAATATCTTCTCAGCAGTGAGTAACATAAAAAAGACGAGTTGGCCGAGTACACGAGCTGCATTACGTCAGCAGGTGACACTGAATGCAGGTGTTCAAGAGAGATTGAAGGAGAGGTATTTCTTTAGTTTTATTTGCTCAGAAGTTGCCAGAATATCAGAGCTACGGGACTGCGTCATGCGTAACGGCCCAGACCGGCTCCACACATCCGTAAGAGTATAGTTGCGGACACTGGCGTTGAGCCTGATGCATCTCCAGACTTATTTTACCTCTGATTATGGTAAAAATCATTAATTTAAAATGAATATTAACTGATTTTATTTACAGAAGGTTCATTTTTAGGTCACCGAGAGGTGAAAGTGTGCTGATGATCACTTTTCAGTTTCAGTGCGACATCACTTCTAAATAGAGTAGCCTGCTGTTGCGCCTTTACCACCAGCTCTCATCCGGCTGTAAATATGTCATTATTACTGAACATTTCCTTCTTATCCGAAAACGATATCACGCACAGGAGGCCCGATCATACACACACTCCGCTGGTTTAGCCGCGGAGCAGCGCTAAAATGCTTCCTTGAATTACGCACGGAGATGGCACAGATTCATGGCGCATAAAAAGTCAGTGACAGCGTTAGATTACGATGGTACGGACACTTAGCAATACGGACTGCCGGGCTCATATTAAAGTAAATTAAGTCGCTTTACTGAGATTACTAAATTGAGAAAGTGGAACTCAACACGGAGCTGATTAGACCGCAGTGCCCAACGCTGAAGGAAACTTTCCCGTCTGTTCGTCTCTCTCTCTCTCTCTCTCTCTCTCTCTCTCTCTCTCTCTCTCTCTCTCTTTCTCTCTCTCTCTCTCCACTGTACTCTGCGTTATTAAAGCATTGATCCCACGGCAGGTAATATAACCCTTGTGTCAAGGGTTAATCTATTGAACAGCAATTAAAAATATAGTAAAGTTTGCAATGACAGAGATTTTGTGTTTTAAATCTGATTCCTGCAGTCTTATAAATTCATCTTTAGTGAAAGTCAAAAAAAAATTCAAATTTCAAACTTTTTATCACATGATGCAAGGATAGCATAATGATTTATGCCTGACCTGATTTGTAACTATTAACATAAAGTCATCAGTACAAGTAGCTTATTTTGATTTGTTTTTAATCATACAGCCGCCTATATATACATGTTCTGAGTTATAGTGAAGTTGGCAAAATTAGTCCGGCCCACTGGAGGTCTCATTGGAACAAATCCGGCCCCGACCCAATATGAGTTTGACACCCCTGAGTTTCAGGTAATATTTATTATGACTTATGGCCCAAAAGCTTTCTGTTTTAAACTTGAGCTGAAGAGTGGAGCCGTGAGCATCAAACTTGTGATGTTGGGGGATAAATGACAGGGTTGATTTTTATATGAAATGTCATCACACTCACTCAATTTGTTATCTCAAAGACCCACATTGAGTCAACTTTCCCATGTGTCCTTTAACTGACCTGTGCACATGTGTATGTGTGTGCCAGTGTAATGCCACTTGTGGGCGTGGCCTGCGGCAGCGTCAGGTGGTGTGTGCGGGCCTGGAAGGTGGTGTGTTCAAAGAGTTTCCAGAAAGCAGCTGTGATCAGAGCAACAGACCAGAGAGCAGCTCGTCCTGCTTCCAGAGACCCTGCTCCAAGTGGTTCACCACCTCCTGGTCCCAGGTAACTACTCCTTTATTAGACAGTCAGGACACAACCACAGTGAGCTTATGTACTTAAAAAAATATACTGCTTAGGAGGTCCAGCTCTTGGTTTTGGTCAGATTAAGAATAATTCCTTGTCTGCTCTGCCCCCTCAGTGCAGTAAGACCTGTGGGAGCGGCGTCCAGGTTCGAGAAGTGAAGTGTTACCAGGGGGAGGAGCTTGTTACTCGGGGCCACAGCTGTGACTCTGCTCTGAAGCCCGAGGCCCGACAGAGCTGTGAGATCCAGAGCTGTCCGACAGAGGCTCCAGGTGCTACAACAAACACAACCTGATGCAACATTTGTGCACACTTCCAGCTCCGACATGCGTCACTCTCAGAAAGTGTTTTTCTAAGTGAGCATTTACACTGTTTTTCTCTTCTTCCTATGTGTGTGCTATCAGCAGCTGTGCCGGCTGCGTCAGTAGCCGTAGATGACTCCTGCCAAGACAAACCTACAGCAAACTGTGCCCTGGTCCTGAAGGTGAAACTGTGCTCTCACTGGTACTACAGGAAGGCCTGCTGCCAGTCCTGTAAGGCACCAAGACCCTGAAGTCTGAACTGAAACCACTCACCTCAAACCCCTGGTACCCGAGGTCACATGGTGCTACATAAAACCTGCTGCTAGAAATGTACGGCCTCATGATATTTACCTTTTACTCTTCCTCCTGCCACTGATGTCAGAGGTTACCCTGTGGTCACTGTCCTTACCTCCTGTCCCTAAATGCCCCTAAACTCGAACTGAACCCAAATGTAAAATCTGGTTTTGTATGAGGTAGTGTCATCCCTACTTATGTTTAAAAAGTATATATTAATCAATCCCAGTGCTTCCTCATAGAGTTCTCAGTCAAATAGTATTCAAGACAAAGTTTCCGTTCTTCAGCAACGACCTTTACCCGTCCTGAAACGACCGTACGTCTCTTTACTGCTCCACCCTTGTAATGTGAACATAGACTCACTTCAGGTCACAACGTGCTGTCTGCTCACCTGTTTGTGTTACACAGAAGAAGTGCTGTCTGCTCACCTGTTTGTGTTACACAGAAGAAGTGCTGTCTGCTCACCTGTTTGTGTTACACAGAAGAAGTAAACCATTCCGAGTTTAGAAACATGAATAAAGGTTATAATTATTATAATTCTCTCTAGAGATATTTCTTTATTTCCCATTAATCCACTGGTTCATGTCCCTGCAAATGAATCTCCTTCCGTTATAGAAGTTATTTCAGTTTTTCTTTTTTTACTATTGAGTAATGTCAACACACAATAACACAAGCATAAGTAAAACAGTTGTTGCAGTGTTGGCCAGAACCCCCTTGTTTTAGGAGGTTAAAAAAAGATACTGTATCTTGTTTAAGAGTGAGTAGTTAAACAGTAGTTAAGAAGTCTTACTATGCCACTTTCAGATCAAAACGAATGCTCACTTCAGACACACCTCCGCCCTGTTTCACTAGCAGTGTTCTGTAAGGCAGAGACAGCAGCAGACAAGTGCTGCTGATTCTGCAATCATTTTCAAGTAATGAGATGCATCTTAAAGTTGTTAAATGTTTGTCTTTAAAGGCAAAGGACAGTCTGTTGGATTTTGAGTTAAACTCTTGCGATGACACTCTGTTCCACTAGTAACAGCTTCCCTGAGTGGGCGGGACCGTCTCTCGTCCCCCAGAGAGGGAGGGGTTCACTCAAGAAAAAGAACATGTGTGAAACAAGTCTGAGCCTCTGAGTGAAACATAAACACGCTGAAGGAAGTGCCGTCTGCGACGTCTGATTGGGGGATATGGTACTTTCAGTATGTAGGATGGCGTCTCTCTAATGTCCACAGAGCGCCCTGGTCACCTGTTTTCTGCACTATGTAACCTTAGCAGCAGGCCGAGGTCATCCCGTAAGAAGTGTGTACGGTTTACGGCTCTAGCTCACACAGCAGCCTTCAGTTATAAAAAGAAGCCAGTTAGCTCGTCTCTGTACTGTTTCAAACAACGGCTGAGGGTAAGAGGAAGAGGACGGGGACTGATGAAGCTCAGAAGAGAGAAAGAGAAGAAGCCGGAGTAGAGGAAACATTGGATAGGCTTTTACATAATGGTAAGAGCTTTACTGCAAACCTGACACCGAGCTGTTAGACGATTGAAAACAGGTTACTCTACTGCCCAACAGGTAGGTGTTATGATCAGTCTCACGGCTACGGGAAAGCAAAGTACACAATCGGAAGACAGTGTACGTCTCTGCAGATATCATTCCAAACAGACTAAGGCATAACGTTAGGCTGTATCGTTATCAGTGTCATCATTGTCTCATGTTTAGCAGCTTTACCAGCTGCAGAAAGTCGTCTAACTCGCGTCATGTCTCAGGTTTGATACAAGTAAATAAATAAATCCATCTGACACCAAAAAGTTGTCTCTTTCCTCATCGCTCTTCAAGTTAGCTTCATCAGTTTGGAAACGGACAAACCTATCTCAACTAGCATGTAATAAATGAGCCTCTCCAATGTAGACATTTAGCCACGGCCTAGTCGTCATGGTTACAGTTGAATACACATACACTTACTCCACATGCTAACAGTTAGATAACAACGGGCTGAAGACGCTAGCAGAGTCACATTTGAGCAAAATCTGGTAATATTACTGAACCTTGTCAGTGGACAGGTGAGAGCTCTTTGATTGTTTGCAGACAGTATCGGTTGTTTGGCCCTTTTCTCAGTCAGTCTTTTAGCTATAAGTGAGAAGATCTGACATCATTGAAACACTGAACATAAATTGGCATTTGTCCTCTGGTTAACCTTAACATTTTTAAAGATGTTGGAATTACAGACTCTATCTTCAGGAAGTCCAGATTACTTCAGGAGAACTTCCCTCCTGAGGGATTTTGAATCGTCAGTGGTCATAAATGTAGTCATCGATGCTGTTTTTGTTGTTTTTTTGTTGACTCTTTCACACATACAGAATAAAAAAATCAGCCCATTTGTCGAGCGTCTGCGTCTGATTGTGATTTGAGCTCCAAACACTGAGGAAACACAACAAAGGCTCTTCCTGAGAACTTTCAGGAACATGAAGATTGAATAACGAGGGGAAAACATGAAAACTAAGCAACACAAAAACAGATGAATAAGTGAAAAGCTTAAATTTCAAAGTAACCATAGAAACCCACGTTGGGGTTGAATGGTTACCTAATAGAGGAGGTAGACTATACGCTGGTTTACCTGAAGGACCTTTTAACAGAACGCACTAATTACTAATCTCACCTGTAACCTGACCTGTTTCCCTGCACCCTGTTTGTGTCTTATAATTTACCATTGTGTTGTTAACTGTGAACAATTCACATTGCCATGGTTACAGGAAGTGGGATCCCAATGGATGACTGCTTGGTGAAAGCACATTACACACCTGAACGCTCAGATATCTCACCTGATCAGCTCTCAACAACACGCTAGGAGTCAGTCACTGACAGACGGCACTCTATTTTTATAATTTCTGTAATTCATAAACAGTTAAGAAAGTGATCAGACCTGAGTGTGTGTGTGTGTGTGTGTGTGTGTGTGTGTGTCTGCAGGAAACAGCTCCAAACATGGTGAGTACTTCACGATCCACTCATTTTTGTCTGCAGAGATATGTTCACACTAAGAGACAGGATTCATAGTCAAACTTAAACTGTGTTGAAATATCCGTGATGTGATAATAAATTCAGCTCTGACTTCAGTTTACTTCCAGGGAGAGGTTTCAGACTTTATTCTTCAATGTACCATCGGTGCACTGATTACTGAACTGTTCTTATTATTATTATAACAACAATGCTGTCTGTTCTGTTTGTTGAATGTTAAAATAAAATAAATATAGAATATGTATAAATGATAATATATAATATTCAGAAATAAACATATTAATTAGTATTATTTCTAAAGTATGATGAGGGTATGATGGGTTATAGGACAGCATCTGGTGATTCACACAGAAAATATCTCATTTTACTCAATCTTAATTTAGAGATAACATTCAGGTCCTTTTTGAATTATTTTTCAAATCAAATGTTGACGTCTAATGAGTAAGAAAATCTGAACTGAGATAATGTTGCAGAGGAGCTGTCAGCGTGTTGACGACGCTGAGACAGAAGAAAAGTGACTGAAAGCTGTTTCTAAAAATCTGTTTCTGTCAGCATGAAGATTCAACATAATTGTGATACATCATTTAAAGCTTTAAATATCAGCAGCAAAGAAGTGATTTGAATATTTGCTCCTAAACTGTGGAGCGATCTGCCCGATTTTTCATTTTCATTTGAGTAATTCTTTTACTGTTGCTGTCCCTGTAAAGCACTTTGTCACTTGATTTGAAAAAGCTCCTTTACATTAAGGTTCTTATTATTCTTATATTCACTCAAAGGAAACCTCATGTGGTCTGTGGTCAGGCTGCGTCTCTCTTCAGCACAAGTCAAACTTCATTAACTGATAATAACATGATGATGACGTCATATCCAACATTAAAAACTGAAAGAAATTACCAAACTTTTATTCTTATTTGTTTCTCAATAAAAAATGTGCAAACATGAATTTGAGGTATTTTGAGTATTAAGGATGAGGGGCTTACAGGGCCCAGTTTATGTAATAAAAAAAGAGTTAATCTAAAGTAAAATAAGGAATCCTAAACCAGATCGATCCTGTAAACAGGATTTGGTTTTGATCTGCAGAATATTTCCTCCTCCTGACTTTATAAAACATCGGGACTGTCCCGATCCCGTCAGAAGGATTCGAGGTTGATTTCCGGACCACACAATATTTTTTGGGTTAAATATTTCTGAAATAATTCATCATTCATATCTTAGGATTTAGACTTTACTTATATATATTTTAAACTTCTAAATAAAGGCATCTGTCACAAAAAACATTTCAGCAGATTTCCTTTATGACTTCATATTTTTCCCAAAGATGTAATCACAATATTTCCAACAGTTTTAAAGATTTGATTCAGATTGATCCATTAAGTCTGTCTGTCTGTCTGTCTGTCTGTCTGTCTGTCTGTCTGTCTGTCTGTCTGTCTGTCTGTCTGTCTGTCTGTCTGTGCAGGTCTCTCTCACAGCCCTCAGGTTGTTTGCAGCGTTGGTGTGTGTGTTCTGTGTCGAGGAGTGTGTGTGCTTCCCTAACGGCTCAGTGGCGTTCTCTTGTGGCAGCATGATGCCGGTACACCCACCCTACACCCCCTCCACCAGCAGCCCCCCCTTCATGGTGTCCACCTCCAGCACCACCTACAGGCCAGGAGGAGTCATCACTGGTATGTTAGATTAAATATCTTGTTTTCCTCACCCCTCTTCACCCTCTGACCTCCACATCTTAACTGACCCTCCTCATCCCCCCCAGTTTGTCCTGACTCCACCTCTGCACCCGGGGGTGGGGTTATGTGTAACAGTTCACAGGTCAAAGGACATGTGCTGTGACCTCTGCCTCAACTTCAAATCCTTGTTGAACCCAACTCCTCCTCCATCACGTTTTAGTAGCTGTGAACATTTTTTGCCCCCCACCCACCCAGGATAGCTCCTGTCCTGTCTGTATCACGTTAACATGAACCTGTCTTTCTCTCTCCTCCCTGTTACTCTCTCGTTGCAGTGATGGTGGAGGTGGAGACAAACAGCTCCACAGAGTTTCAGGGATTCATGTTACAGGCCAGGAGCAGGGACGGAAACGGTAAAAAAGTCTACAAAGTTTGTTTAAATGTGGGCATCACTGTGAAAATCCCTTAGAAATGATGGACTGTAGTACTGTGATGTTTGTACGTGGATTACTGTAAAACCTATAAATGTGGCTGCAGTTCCTTTAGCGTGCACTAGAGGGTGTCTGCCTGCAGTGAGTCAGTCCCCATAGAGCCCCATGTTAAATTATCCGACTTTACAGCAGAAATGAACATGAAACATGTACACAGCCCGGTACAAAAACAGTTTGGGTCCTCCTTTCTCTTTAAATGAAAACTATACAGACTGAATTTTTATACAAGTCACCTGTTTACATTATAATAAGGCTAAAAGTGATGAATAATTAGGGGCGTGGCCTCTTTGAGTGACAGGCAGGAGTTGCTCGCTGTCTGTAAGGTGTCACCTCAGCGTATTCAACCACTGAACTTTAACCTCTGGGTCTTGTTTGTGCTGTAATTATAATATATTGAACGAATGGTCTGACTGGCTGTACAGTTTGTTGTAACTTACAGACCGTCCAACAAGTCTGTGAGTCAGACGCTGAGTGAAGTCTAGTATTGTTTTATCATGTTATGTCACAGCCTGGCTCTTAGACTGCGACACGGACAGGAACCACACGGGTAAACTAATTAATAAAGTTCTTAATTTACAAGGAAATTGATCAAAACATAAACAACATGTAGATATGAAGACTGTAAAGTCAGTTGTGTGCGGTGTGGGTGTTGTGCTGTTTATCTAAAAAACAAAGAAACCAAAAGCACAGATGTGTGGTCACACGTGGACTCTCGAGGTTTAACAGACCGGGCCAGGATGTTTCTAGGACAAATCATGAATTGGTTTTGTATGATTTGTGGAGATTTGTTTATCTATGATCTCTTTGCATCTTGCTTCCAGCCGTGCTGTGGCCTGTGGGGAAGTTCACCAACATCGACCACTCCCTGTTCACGGCTCTGCACTGTCAGAATCAGCAGGTAAATACAAATAAGTTTGCTTCAATACTAATATTAATGTAAACCTTTTTCTAAGTGTTGCTGTGGTAACATGGGAGGTAACTACAATCTCATAATGTAGCCGTTATATATGAAGGTATCTTACTAATTAATACACTGAAGGAAACAAACTCAACAGTTGATATGCAGCACGTCGTCTCCATCATACCTGTCTATCAGCGTGTTTAGTCCTGGTCTACATCATACCTGTCTATCAGCGTGTTTAGTCCTGGTCTACATCATACCTGTCTATCAGTCTGTTTAGTCCTGGTCTACATCATACCTGTCTATCAGTGTGTTTAGTCCTGGTCTACATCATACCTGTCTATCAGTGTGTTTAGTCCTGGTCTACATCATACCTGTCTATCAGTGTGTTTAGTCCTGGTCTACATCATACCTGTCTATCAGTGTGTTTAGTCCTGGTCTACATCATACCTGTCTATCAGCGTGTTTAGTCCTGGTCTACATCATACCTGTCTATCAGTGTGTTTAGTCCTGGTCTACATCATACCTGTCTATCAGTGTGTTTAGTCCTGGTCTACATCATACCTGTCTATCAGTGTGTTTAGTCCTGGTCTACATCATACGTACGTGTGTGTGTGTGTGTGTGTGTGTGTGTGTGTGTGTGTGTGTGTGTGTGTGCACGCGCAGAACTCGACCGTCAGTCAGGCAAAAGGAACGAAGAAGAAAAAGGTCCAGGTGACTTGGGAGGCTCCTAATAATCACGGAGATATCTACTTCAGGTAATCATGGTCCATACCTGTGTCACTTTTCACAGCAGACGTGCACTGACTCTGGCTGACCTCCTTGCTGTGTTGTTGTTGTTGTTGACAGTGCGACTGTGGTCCAGGACTACACCAAATTCTGGGTTGGGCTGAACAGCAGCACTCTGAGACGGGACAGCAGCTCTGCAGCTGGACGAGTGAGTACTGACTGACCAACCTTCACAGACTGACTGACCTTTTTTATTATCCCAGTATGGATTATTTTTGTAATGAACATGTTAAAGGTAGAAAAAGTGTCCCTCTGAAGGACATTTCCACCAGCTGTTTGTGTGCAAAACTAACTCAGGCTTACTTCATATTTGGAGAATATTAAGCTCAAATTATTCTGACTTTAAATGAAAGAAATAATAATAAACATCACCCCGTGTGTGTAATTAAATTGGATCGGGAATGTCCCTCTGCTCTGAATCTGCTGCTTGGCGTATGTCGGCCATGTTGGCTGCTTCACCTTCATCCATGTGGCTCTGAGTTCTCCCTGTCGCTCACAGACATCACGTTCACTGTCTGTTTGTCCGCAGACGTCCTTTTCTGTTACAATACAATCCATCACTTTTTTAATGCATTTCAGTGAGTTTAATGAGTTATGAAAGATACCGGAAAACTTGAAGTACAGTGACACATATTTGAACCTTTTTTAATTGCTGTACTCGATGACAGTCAGATGAAATGATTGACGTGTCTGAGCTGCACCTGACATATTTTTCTCTCTCTCTCTCTCTCTCTCCAGGTGTTTTCCCCCTCATCTCTGCTCTTCATCAGTCTGCTGAGTCTGCTTGTTTAGTGCTAATACACACACACACACACCTACACACACACACACACACACACACACACACACACACACACACACACCAACCAACACACACGCGCAATTATGCATGCACACACACACAATTGTGATTTTAAATGCTTTTTGATCAAACTTAAGTTCTGTCAGTTAGTAACTGGACGACATACACAGAAGACTTCTCGGGATGATTAAAATGAAAGGGAAGCTGTTGCTGTATGCCCCTCACATCAGTGCAAGTGTCATAGCAAAACAGACAACTATAACCTGCTCTAACCTGCTCTAACCTGCTCTAACCTGCTCTAACCTGCTCTAACCTGCTATAACCTGCTCTAACCTGCTCTAACCTGCTATAACCTGCTATAACCTGCTATAACCTGCTCTAACCTGCTATAACCTGCTATAACCTGCTCTAACCTGCTCTAACCTGCTCTAACCTGCTCTAACCTGCTCTAACCTGCTCTAACCTGCTCTAACCTGCTATAACCTGCTCTAACCTGCTATAACCTGCTCTAACCTGCTCTAACCTGCTCTAACCTGCTATAACCTGCTCTAACCTGCTATAACCTGCTCTAACCTGCTATAACCTGCTCTAACCTGCTATAACCTGCTCTCTAACCTGCTATAACCTGCTCTAACCTGCTCTAACCTGCTCTAACCTGCTATAACCTGCTATAACCTGCTCTAACCTGCTCTAACCTGCTCTAACCTGCTCTAACCTGCTCTAACCTGCTCTAACCTGCTATAACCTGCTATAACCTGCTCTAACCTGCTCTAACCTGCTATAACCTGCTCTAACCTGCTATAACCTGCTATAACCTGCTCTAACCTGCTATAACCTGCTCTAACCTGCTCTAACCTGCTCTA
The DNA here is from genome assembly GCA_020745685.1 of Tautogolabrus adspersus. Taxonomy (NCBI): domain Eukaryota; kingdom Metazoa; phylum Chordata; class Actinopteri; order Labriformes; family Labridae; genus Tautogolabrus; species Tautogolabrus adspersus. The sequence goes on from CM036544.1 coordinate 2,301,292, forward strand.
ACCTGCTATAACCTGCTATAACCTGCTCTAACCTGCTATAACCTGCTCTAACCTGCTCTAACCTGCTCTAACCTGCTATAACCTGCTATAACCTGCTCTAACCTGCTATAACCTGCTCTAACCTGCTATAACCTGCTATAACCTGCTATAACCTGCTATAACCTGCTATAACCTGCTCTAACCTGCTCTAACCTGCTATAACCTGCTCTAACCTGCTCTAACCTGCTATAACCTGCTATAACCTGCTCTAACCTGCTATAACCTGCTATAACCTGCTATAACCTGCTCTAACCTGCTCTAACCTGCTATAACCTGCTCTAACCTTCTCTAACCTGCTCTAACCTGCTATAACCTGCTATAACCTGCTCTAACCTGCTCTAACCTGCTCTAACCTGCTATAACCTGCTATAACCTGCTATAACCTTCTCTAACCTGCTCTAACCTGCTATAACCTGCTCTAACCTGCTATAACCTGCATAGGGGAGATCAAGGGTTGATCTTTTGAAGGAACCCTCATTTATTTCGCTCAGACTGTTCTCGTTGCCTCATGGCTCAGTTCAGACAGCCGGTGTCTGAGGCTTGTTGCTCTGTACGGGTGAAAACATGCACCTTTTCTCTCTCTATTTTTTTAAGGTTTATTTTGGGACTTTTATGCCTTTATTTTAGAGATAGGACAGTGGTCAGAGAGAGTAAGAAATGACATGCGGGAAAGGAGTCACAGGTCAGATTTGAACACGGGTTAGCTGCCCGGAGGACTACAGCCTCCGTACATGAGGTGCATGCACTAACCACTAGGCCACCAGTGCTCCCACTGTTTTTTTTTTTTTAAGATATATTTCTTTGGGCCATTTTTGTCTTTATTGGATAGGACAGCTGAAGAGGGTCGTAAATGTTGGGAGGAGAGAGTGAGGGATGACGTGCAGCATCCGCATCTGCGTGTCATAACCGCTAGGCTATATGGCGCCCCTCATATGTTATCTTTAATATAAAATTAGAAGCAAATATTTTGCATTTTAAGGTTTAATAAAGAGCGCTCACATGTCTTTAAGATTGACATGTGTTCTATGATCACATAGAAAATTGACAGGTTATTTTGTCCTTCCTGAAGGTGGCGCTGTTTGTATATCAGCCTGTCTGAGTTCACATGGAGGTTGCTTGCCTGACTCAGACTTTGCAGGTCATCATTGCTTTATGGACATTTGTCCTCTTCCCATTGTAACTCTTCCTGTGTGAAGCACGCTGTGATTGGATGTTTATTGTTGTAATGTTTCCTTTATTCTGAAAGCACAGCATGATGTTGTCAGTGGAGTCAATGGTTAAGTCGAGGACTGTGAAGTTTTCTCAGTTGGTAGGGAAACGTGTGATGAATGAACATGACTGAACAAAACTGAAGTTAAGAACTTTAAAAAGATCAAAATTAATTACTTCAAAAGGAGAAGGAAAAAATGGAAGATAGTTGAGAATGTCATGAGAATGTTTGTCCAGCTCTATAACCGATAACATGCTGGTCATTCATCAATGTTCATCAAATCATTAAATACTAACTTTATGACTTTTGAATCATGTACCAGACAAACAGCAGATTTATTCGAGATCTCTGATCATTGTTTAATCACGATAGAAAGCTTCAGCTTCATGTTTCAGCTCGATATAGAAATGCAAAGTTAAAAGGCTCTATAATAAAAATCAATGCAGCTACTGCAGTGTTGCGTGTGAGTGTTTGTACAAACATCAGTGAAGGTGTGAACATTAATGTGACATGTAGAATAAAGTGCCTTTATTGGACAAAAGACTACATTTAAAGGGGGGAAAGCACTACAGTATCTCTCTACAGTAGTTTACAGGTTTCCATAGAAACATGTCAATCACAGGCAGACCCGCCCTAAATCCTTTCCTGCTTTATCGTCTATTTGAGTCTAAATGGGACGATAATTTGAAAATGTTTTGCCGAATGAGTTTATGGTCTCAAATTCTCTACGTCTTCTTCAACACAGCATGATTGGTTCATTCAAATGAAGCAGCTGTCACTGACTAAATTAAATATTAAAGGAACAGAGCTGTGCAGGATTTCAGTAGGCCCAATACAAAAGCGTAGGCTATATTCATAAAAACACTTGTTTAACTTAAAAAATGGTGGATGGCCATGCTCAGGCTGGTCGCGCACTTGCTGGTTTGGAACCAGGCTCACAGAGCACCCGTGCTCGTGGTGTTCCAGCTCCACCGGGGACTCCAGGGAGTCCCGGGCTAGCCTACTCTGAGCGCTCCACATGGCTTCAATAAACACTTCTGTTTCTAACCACGGTTTGGAAATTCATGAAGTCTTAAATGACATCATCAGCGGTCACGTCCAATTGTATATTTTTATAACAGAATCAGCATTGGCATCAGCATTCATTTCCACTGTTGGGAACATGACATTGACCTGCATGAATGTTCTGCAGACTTACTGTAATTGTTAACTTAAGATCCGCTCCTTCTTTAAAAATCAAGACTTGATTTCAATCTTAGAAAAGAAACAACATCTGAGTCATGTAACAGTTTATTCAGCATGGCAACTGTATCTCTACATGAACAGAGTAGACAACAACAACGTTACAGGACTAACACGAGTGAAACAGCAGGAACACAGACACGTGTAATAACATTTTAACTAATAAAACAGTGTAAACTGACTGGACAGTGTACCGAGGGGATGTTACTGTGTTAAAGTCTGAAGTGTCACTGTGAGATGTTTGCTTGTGTTGCGTTCAAGGCAGCAGGATTTTTAAACTTCCAGCTACAGAGGAATCAAGCGAGGAACTTTCTAAGTGAATTCTGCTGATTGTTTTATTGTTTTACAAGGTGCCACCTGTGTGACCCGTGACGTGAGCCTGTGTGTTAGACAGATCAACGTCCTCAGCAGAGATGTACAGACACACACTTCTGCAAATACTAAAACATTGACACGCACGCACGCACGCACGCACGCACGCACGCACGCACGCACGCACGCACGCACGCACGCACGCACGCACGCACGCACGCACGCACGCACGCACGCACGCACGCACGCACGCACGCACGCACGCACGCACGCACACACACACGCACACACACACACACACACACACACACACACACACACACACACACACACACACACACACACACACACACACACACACACACACACACACACACACACACACACACACACACACACACACACACACACACACACACACACACACACACACAGAGCGGGTTTTCAACATCATTACACAAATAAACAGACGTAAATATGAAACTAGGTGGTAAGGCTTGTAGGGGAGCAGGTTACAGATTTGATGTTGTTTGTATAAAGGCTTCAGGTGAAGGTTTTAGTAAAGTTAGCTCTATGTAAAAGGTTCTTTAAAGATTTAAACAATGTTGTACAAACTGATGCTACAGCTGGTGATTGGCCGGGGACACCGGCGTTTGTTAGAGAGGTGTGAATGCTGTCACAGTGACGGCTGATCTGAGGTCAGTCTGAAGCACCTGCTCGAGTATAAAAGTGTTTGTCTGCAGGATCAAAGTGCTTAACTCTGTAAGTGATGTGATTTTAAATATAAATACATAAAGACTAAGATCAGTTTCAAACATTAGACTAAATTCAGCTGTTATTTTTTTATGTTTGGATTACATTTAATGTGGTGTTGTTATTTAGGCTCATTTCAGTCACACTTATACAGGTGGATAAAAAATGAAGAGAGACTTCCTGTTTTCTGTGTTTAAGGTCTGAAGATCGTTTTAGACGACAAAAACAAGAAGAAGAAGAAGTGATGATCTGAAGAGCAGAGCGGTACCATCAGTCACACAAAAAGGTTTAACAACCATATAATGGATGAAAACTGTCACCAGATCAGCTCAGGAGTGGTTGTTACCGTAAAACTTCAAATTATAGCCCAGGTGTTTATTTACTTTATTCTATGAGCCTGCCTTTATATGGGACGGGCGTAAATATGAGACGGGCCTTTGATTATCTTCAATCAAAACACCGGCATAGCAAAGATGGGAAAGGCTAGAACATGTGCACCTGACAGAGTACAAGAGTAAGATATTGATAAAACAAATGAGAATACAAATCTCTAATCTGTTGCTTTTGAAGAGAGTATTTTAACCTGCTGCACGGCTGGTACGCATTCGCCATTATTCTGTCTTTCTTGGACAGATGTTGAAGCCCATCTTTACGTTTTGCGTCTTTCTGCTTTTTCTCCTTTTTTTGAGCCGCGGACTATTTCAACACTAAATGCATATAGGTGCGTCTAACTGAGAGCTGCTTTTATGTGTCAAAACGTGCAGCAACACCAGGCCTGTAGAAGGGACTGGGCCTTGAAATGGGATGGCCTTTTCTTTGGAGTTTTACGGTAGTCTGAATCAATGGCTCAACCAGGAAGTAGGCTGAGTTTACGTCACAAATTGGAGGTTTTACATGAACAGACACAAGATTAAATCAGGACCTCAGGAGGAAGATGATACTTCATTGAGGAGAGTTGGGTGGCGGGAGGAGGGGGATCTCTAGAGGTCACGTAGGACCTCAAGCACAGTGGCCAGAGACCAGGCCTGGGTTTCACAGCTGAAGGGGCAGAACTGACCGTTCTCATTGGTCAGCTCAGGAAGACCTTTCCACGGAGATCTGGGGAGGAGAAACACAACGAGTCAATGTGTGTTGGTTGACTTTTCTGAACATTTAGGATCATGAATGGATGATTTAAAGATGGCCGATCAGTCGGGGCCTTCGTACCTCTCCAGGTGGGTGTAATGTCGGGACAGAAGATTTTTCACCAGTGTCACTGTTCTGCTGTACTTATCCTCTCCCAGCTTCTTAGCAAAGTAGAGTTTAGCACGCAGAAAGTAACCTACAGGCCACAGCCACTCCTACACACACACACACACACACACACACACACACACACACACACACACACACACACACACACACACACACACACACACACACACACACACACACAGTTACTTATGCAGTTAAGAGTGCCACACCTAAGATATAAATCGATTACACACCAGGAAACATAACTGATTACCCTTCACATCCTGGACACAACATGTTTAAACTCCTCCCCTCAGGTGGGCGCTACAGAGTGTTACTGTACGCCAAAACCATCCAGACACACAGTCCGTTACTCTGATAAACGCTTTACAGTCACAGAGTGTCAGACACACAACACCTTCTGTACCTGTTCTTGATTTTTGGATGGACACACACTTAATCATCTGTCTGATGATGCCAAACACACTGATGCCAAATTTTGTATCATAACAACATAAAAGAAGATAAAGTGAGTGTCACACTCACTGGTCCCTGGTGGTAGTTGAAGCCTTTCGCCAGGTTGTAGTTCTCATTGTCCAGAGCGTTATCATAGACACCGCAGTACACCATGTCACTATGACAACAGAAAGATTGTGTCAGTATGAAACAAACAGGAAATTCATACAAAATCAAATTTAAAGAGTTGTGTTTCTTACTCTGGGTCCAGTGTCTTCATCCCAAGTGGTCCCAGCAGTTTCTGCTCAGCCACCTCCAGAGCTTTCCACGCCTTCTCTACTGTGAACAGCTCCGGAGCCTGAGATACAGACAGCCAATCACAGCTCAGAGATGACAGGCAGGAACAACTGTGAACCAATAAAGTAACAGTTTGTCTGTCTGCTTACCACCACCATGGCGATGGTGAAGTTGGGTCTGAGCTGGTAGTCACACCAGGGGCTGGAGGCGCCGTAGCTGTCCTTGTAGATGCCTCTCTTGTGAACCAGGTCAGGGCTCTTCTCTTTGGGGTCATTAGGGTCAACAGAGACCCAGAATGCAGCTTCAAAGGCCTGCTGGAGCTGCTGGTTCCACTGGGAGTACGAGACAAGCACTTCTTTACCTGCAAGGAAAAGGGATTCATTGAGGACGAAAGGAGGAGACAAAACCTCAGTGTGTGTGTGTGTATGTGTATGTGTGTGTGTGTGTGTGTGTGTGTGTGCATGTAATGTGTGTGTGTGTGTGTGTGTGTGTGTGTGTGTGTGTGTGGGGGTGTGTGTGCATGTAGTGTGTGTGTGGGTGTGTGTGTGTTTGTGTGTGTGTGTGTGTGTGTGTGTGTGTGTGTGTGCGTGGGTGTGTGTGCATGTAGTGTGTGTGTGTGTGTGTGTGTGGGGGTGTGTGTGCATGTAGTGTGTGTGTGTGTGTGTGCGCGTGAGAGAGTGTGCGTGTGCATGTAGTGTGTGTGTGTGCGCGCGCGTGTAGTGTGTGTGTGCATGTAGTGTGTGTGTGTGTGGGTGTCTGTGTGTGTGCGTGTGTGTGTGTGTGTGTGCATGTAGTGTGTGTGTGTGTGTGTGCGCATGTAGTGTGTGCGTGTGTGTGTGTGTGCATGTACAGTAGTGTGTGTGTGTGTGTGTGTGTGTGTGTGTGTGTGTGTGTGTGTGTGTGTGTGTGTGTGTGCATTACCGTCTCTGTGCACTTTGGCTCCATCATAAGGGAACAGTCCTTTAGCACGGAGCTCCACCACCCAGCGAACAGCTGACTTACTGAGACCGACAATCTCCACGGCCGCTCCATCTCTACACACACAAACAGGTCAGGCTGAAACCGTAGCTTGTTATTATTTATAATTGTATCGATTGTGTTTTATATATGTTGATCACTTTTTAGTATAAAAAACTTTAACACAAAAGAAATGTCAAACTAAGTGATTATAGCGTGTGTTTTACCTAGGAGTAGCAGGCATGCCTTTGTTTCGGGCTCTCTCGCTCTCTCCCATCTTGTCCATCCAGGTTCCACAGTTAAAGCGGTTTCCTCCACTCACAAATCCTGTAGCTGGGTCCACTTTAGCCGTCACGTTAAACCCTGAAGATAAAGGGGAGTGGAGATCACACACACTGTGCACTGTTGAACGATAATATCCCGATCAGATAGAAAATGAATAGTTCACTCATTACTCTCCTGTATATTATAATTCAGTGATAAAGATGTGAAGTCAAACACTTATTCACCTTCGTCTTTCATGTGCATGTCTATCTTGGGTCCAGCATTTCTCTCTCTGAAGGAAATCCCCTCCAGGTGGCGCTGCAGAGCCTCCTGAATCACATCATACAGAGGCTGCTCCTATAAACACACACACACACACACACACACACACACACACACACACACACACAAAGACACACACACGTCAAGTGTCAATCACTTCTCTCAGTACGTCCATACCCCTTTAGACCAAAGTTACAGGGGGCAGTGGGCTATGGATATGAGAGAGGCCACAATTCTACCAACTACATGTGTACCATTAAATGTATTTGATTAAGGTCAAGAGAAGCATAATGTTTCTTCAGTTAGAGGATGAAGGATAAGAACATTACAAACGTGTGTGTGCGCGCGCGCGTGTGTGTGTGTGTGCTCGTGTACGTACCACCTCTCCAGGTTTGCAGGGCTCACAGTCATCTGTCGGGTACATGCGTGTGACAGGGCAGCGGAGGATTTCAAGGCCGTGAGGAACATGGGTAGCGTAGTCCTGAGCAGGAAGTACAAGAAGTAAGTATGACTTCTTTATTGTACTGCAGGTAACATCAGTGCAGACCCCTCACACCCTGAACACAGACCGTTGAAACTCCTCCCCTCAGGTCAGCGTTACAGAGCGCTGTACGTCGATACAATCAAACATAAAACACCTTCTTCTCCTAGACTGTCACTCTGATGAACGCTGAACAATCACAGAGTGTCAGAACTGTTCACCCTGCGAACACCATCCCCTGATCCGTTATTAACCAATCAGCCCCCTCTTTTACTGTAAATACAGGAAAAACTATCCACCTCATGTATATAAATCCATATGTTACCTAACTACATTATGTATTACCATGTTTCTTTCAGTATCCTTTGAACTCCATACATATTGCACTATTGTCTTATGTAGGCTAGTATTTATTAGTCCAATTATAGTTCGAGTGTCTGACAATAAACAACAAGTTGGGTTTACAGCTTGCTGTGCTGCTTTCAAAGATCACTGAAGTGTTCACTCTGCGTCCCCTCCCTCTCTATATCTCCCTCCGTCACCTGCTGCCTGTGTGTACAGGAGCCTCCTCCTACCTGGATGCACTGCAGCCACCACCACACAGCATCGCGACAGTTGTACCGAGCGCAGCGTCCTTCACCCAGCAGGTTGGGAATCAAACCGTGACGCAGCGTCCCTGCAAAGGCCAGGATGATGTTGCTATGGAGACCATAAGACAGAGACAAGTCACTGTGGGATTGTGCAGACTGATGCTGTTAAGGATGAATAAATAAAAGGTAGTTGGGGCAATAAAGAAACAATGAATACTAAGACCTACTGACACACACATACACAGAGATTACACACGCACACACATACCGAGCCTCAATGTGTCGCCCTGTGAGCAGCAAGAGTCCTCTGAGAGCGATGAAGGTGTCTCTACCCCAACAACGGAAGATTCCAGACGAGAAATGAGGAAGACCTGAAGAATATTTAAATATATATCAGAAATATTGATTTTCATGAAATCAATCTCGCACTCTTGAAGATTAAAAACTAATGACTAATTCTTTAAGGTATTACAAGCAAGACAAACACTGTTACCTGCAGCCAGTGAGACGCAGCACTGCTCCTTCTGGCCTGTGATTGGACTGATGCGGTAGGGAACATCTTCCAGTTTGGTAGAGAGGGGGGGAAGAGCGGGGAAACGTCCCACGCCACACATCTGAACTGAACCCAGAGCCAGGTGACGAACAAAGGTGGAGCCGTTCTGCACAAAACTAAATAGAAGAGACAGGAAATCTTTTTTTTTAAGAAATCAGCTCATAAAGTTCAAAGTATTAAGTTTCAATTTCAGCCTTCAGTCTCCACGATACCTGGACATGAGTTTGTTGGTGGCATCCAGGGCTGTGGTGTAGGTGGACACCAGGATGGCGTCAAAGTAACAGGGGATGAGGTAGCGAGGGATGTGCTTCAAGTAGCTAAACATGGCCGCCAACCACTGACCCACCTATACAGAAACACGCACACACCGTTACTAATCGGCTTTACGATCAGGATTTAGGACTACCTGGTGTATTTGAGAACTGACCTGTGCCAGCGGTCCCTCTTTGTGGATCAGTCTGTTGGACACGTAGTCGATCAGCCAGTCTCCCTGTCTCAGGTTAGCGCACACGGGATGGCCCAGGTCATTGTTGGGACGGATATCGGCGAATACTGACATCAGACCTGCAAACACACAGACCAACTCATCATCATCATCGACTTTTATTTAAGCATCATTTTCCCTAATTTACAATCATGTTGAGATTTAAAAAGGCAGAATTACAACAATTTAATTCAAAGAACAACATGACGTAAAAGTGCTGTAATCGATGAGACGAAAATTAAACGACTTAGAGGGAGATGATTGCCGTTATATGTCTTTAACTTTGCAGCATGTTCAGCAGAATCGAAACAAAATCAACAAACTGTGACTTCAACAAAACACTTCTAGTAATCCCAAGCCCTTCATGAAGCCCCTCTGATTCTTCTGTGAGCCAAATACATCAGGAAAATATAAGCCTAGCACAAACATATAAGTATTAGCGTACATGTGTTCTAATGTGTGCCAATATGAAACTTTTTCTACAACACATAAATTGCGTAATAACCTGTTTTAGGCAGATTTGGAAATGGTTTCATTATATAGTTTTTCCAGCAAAGGGCGTTTACAGTCCTCTAAGCAATGTCTACATCCCATTTAATAGAGACCCACAGACGAGCAGACACATGTCTGCACTAGAGCTGATTGTCCATGTTTGAAAATGTTTTTTAATGAGTTGTTTGTTTAAGAAAGCAGCCTATTGAGGACCTGTGTGGTCATATGTACAACAGCACAGTCTGCCTATTTTTATTTCATTCAAAATATCACCAAATCTGGGATCATATCTGTAATCTCTATTTTTCCTCTTACATTTTTTCTTTGTCTAAAAAAATGTAATTGTTAGACCTCTAAGTTGTTACAACAAAAAGCCTGAAATGACCACGCTGACACTGCAGCTTTTCAGATGTCTGTGTTTGTGTGTGTACTTAAGAGAGCTAACAACTTTGCACTCACTTAAATAAAAACAAATAATTTAATACATTAAAGGAGCGATATGTAACTCTGACACCTAGTGTTTAAAATGGGTACTGCAGTCTAAATTCTAAACATTGTAGAGCTGTCTCCCCCCCCCCCCCCCTCCTCTCTAGAGTGGATGCTCACGCAGGTCACCATGTGGTGGACACTGAAGCTTCAGTGTTTAGTCAGCTCTGCATCGGTCTGTAAACCTTTCTGCGTTCTAACCTCTCTCCATTTTTCAAAAGCATCTCCAATATTGATCCTAGTTTGAGCACGTTTCTGCTCGTGGAGCTTATTAGAAACATGCAGAGGCTTTTTAGGTCGGGTACAATCACTTCTATCTGAACCAGTTCTCTTGCCCGCTTCCATCGCTGCAACACCTGTTGGTTTGACCTGATAACTGCTCTCATATCTGGCAAACCGAGGGGCGTCCAAAACGGCCGTGTGGGGGTGCCTTAAAACCGCCTACCTTCTCTGGTCCAAACAAATCCAGACCATTCAGGACCAGAATCTAAAGTTAGAAGGAGGCACTTCAACATAGCATGTTTCCTTAATGTCTGATCATAGAGTAAGGTCACTTTATCATTTCAGTCAGTAGATATCTTACTGACTGTACCTTTAAGTTTAAATAATTCTATTAAATGTGTCAATCTTCAAATCATCCATAAATATTGAAATCATCAAGCTGCTCAGGTGACCTCATGGTTCCACTTAGACTATCAGGCTGTGTAACACGTGGAGTTTCTAATGGAGGCTGTAAGGCGTCAGTTCGTAAATCTTCACTTTTCTGTTCAGGGAATCAACATGTGGACACATTATACAGCAGAAATCAAAGTCTGTGTAACTGCAGTATTGAACATACCCTGCAGTCCAGCATATTTGAAGCTCTCCCAGCCCGGGATGCTGTAACAGCCTCCGCCATCTTCTTGTTCTTCAGTGTCACAGCAGAACAGCAGCACATTCAGGTCAGCTAAGGTCAGCTTAGACATCAGCCTGACAAACACACACAGATCCAACGTTAACACTTTAAGGGTATAACAAAAATGAATCCCTCCTCATACTCATAGTGCAGCTGTCAGAAATGTAAAATATCCTGCTTCACTATAAACTTACCAAATGTTGTGTTTTAAATCAAGATATTCAGCATCTTATGAGAACATATGTATGTGCACAAAAGGCTCCAGCCTGTTCAACGAATTGAACAGGACTGCATGTTTTTTTTGTAAAGCAAATGTAGATGAAATCCTTCCAAAGCTTGATGAGTTCATAGATCATTCACAGTTTAAACTAGTTCTGCACAGATTTATTTTCCTAAGGTGGTCCCTCTCAGACCACCTGAAGGCCCCCCAGCCTGTAGAGACTTAAATGTAGAACATGTAATACTCATCCTTCTTAATGCTTCCCTCCTTGCTTTTATATAAAACCTTACAAGAACTATCTATAACATGTGTTAGACGTGTCCTCACTGTGAGAGCGGTTTCTGCAGGGCCTCAGGTGGGCTGTCCTCGGCCACGCTGCCTCTCTTGTATTTGGGGCTGAACTGGGACAGATAATACCTCAGCATCCCCACCAGCTTCTGAGCCTTTGGGTCCAAACTCACCCTGAGAGGAGGAGAGAGAGGTGAACAAAAAGTAAGACTGATGTAATGAATGTGCTTCTTGTGTGTGTGCGTGTGCGTGCGTGTGTGTTTATTACCTGAAGGCGATGACACTGCCGGGTGTCAGCTTCTGGAAAGTGATTTCCTCCACAAACTCTGATGGACCTTTAGATGTCACTCCAGATTTCTTCACCAGAACACTTTGTTCTAACTATACACAGAATATACATCATTTATATTATTGATATATTCCTTGAATGATTTCAATAATGCACACAATGATCTGCTCAGTAATATGTCCTAATATTTACTGGTATGTGCTCTCTGATTTCCACGGTGTACTCTGGCATGCCGTTGATGTATCTGTCGTCTCTCTTATAACTCCCAGCTTGCCTTTCTACTGTCCTCGCCTCCAGCACCACTTCCTCTATCTTTCCTGGAGAGACAAACATATTTGCAGCTTTAAAAAGTATTGAAAAGAACTGATATACTTAAAAAACAAATGAATATCACAGAGATGATACAAAGAAGAATGCAGAGATTAACATTTGATTTCAAACATAAAGGTGATGATGTCAGAGATATACCAGGTATGAACATGGGTGGGACGTTGGAGTCGTACTGGTGGGTTTTGGGGTTCCAGAAAGCTGTCCTGCACACAGCCACGACCGACTGGTGAGTGCTGGGACAGTGACGAGTTATAGCAACGATATCTGCATCCACCTGGTCCACATACACCTGCAGAAGGAGAGATGATTAAACCAGGATCAAAGGTTCACTGATAAAACATCTTTAGGGGATCAATCACAGATGTCCAGACTTTCAGACACAGAGTCCCTGATGGTACCTGTATGAATCCCTGTGCAGCCAGCTCCTGGTGCAGCTTGTTCAGGGCCTGTTTCCCAGCTATGATGCCAGTCTGCGGCCCAACCTCTGAGATGGAGGTGGGGGATGCGGAGGGGTTCCACTTGGGGTAAAAACGCTCCTCCTTTACTACAGATATCTGCAAACAAAGCCACACAGTCAGATTAATAAAGGGATTTCACCTGTTATTCTGAGAAAGCATTCAAGCACACATGCATGTATGTATGCAGTATGTATCCATGTACCAACTGTGTAAGCTGTGACTACCAATTTCCCCGGGGACTGGGGGGGGGTATCAATAAAGTTTTGTCTTGTATTGTGTTTTGGTTGAGGCTGGCTGCAGAAGCACAGGAAGTCACATACACATCCATCCTAAAAAGTCTGTTTTTACAGCTGAAAGAAACATGTTTACAGCCTGATTCAAAAAACAAACATTTGTAATAGTTAAACGCTGTGAAATTATTTAAATAGAAGTGGAGTGTGTGTGGGCTTATGTGAGCAAATGCAAACAACCTGGTGTGGAACTAGTTCATCGTATCCTCTGGTGGATCCGGTGGCACAACAGGCCATGGAGACCATGCCAGAGCTGGGGAGGGAGTCCAGGGCTGAACGCAGCTGAGTGACGGACAGAGAGGTAAAAAAAACAACGACAGTTAAAGTTTCTGTATCTTCTAAATCACAGGCAGGTTATCATGCTGCACTTTCAAACAGTAACAATATTACAATCATTGTTCTCATAGTTTAAACAACTTATACCCTGACAGAGACCTACCTGTATGGGACACTCGTTGTCATGGGTTACATCCAGGAACATGGCGTGAGCGATGGAGGGCATCAGTGGGCGGAGACTGGGCTGGACAAACGCTCCGACAGGCTCGCCTCCGTATCGATGCACCAGGCGTCCTTCTTCATGGCTGTCAGCGGCTGACATGGCCTCTGTGCATGGAGGGGGGGGGGGGTTAAAGTTCAGCTCAGTTCTTTAAAAAAAGAGTCCATGCACTGTGGGGGGTTAACACGTTCATGCTAACTGTGCATGCTTTAGTTAATACATTTAGTGCACAGAGCTCACAGCCAGGACTGGAACCGCATCATACCTATTTCAAATGATTTTATTCATATGAGATATTTAACCAGAATCTTTCCCTTTGATCTGCTAATGTTTTAAGATGATGATGTGTATTGTCCCTGAGTAGCTCTGTGTTTGTACTCCTAGATACACAGACAGGTGACAATAAATGACAACAACTGGAATCAATTACAGGTAGACTTCATGACAGGAAGTGCTGAACAACACCCGACTAACACACTTCGGAGGCTTCAATCACAACTATGACTCTTTAGAATTAAATATATTACGTTTACTATATGAACGTCCAGCATCGACACAAGCCTGGCACATTAGAGCCCCTTAAACCGACATGCAGCTGATCACATTTACATTTTCAAACTTAAGGATGGTGTTCTGTGGTGTTAAAAACGAACCCCTAACCCTAACCCTAAGTCAGAGAAAATGTGAGCATATAAATAGATGACAGACTTCTTTTCATGAATGCAGAAACATTGTAGACTTCATTAAAAGTTGGCTTGATAGCTACATGGTGCATTTACATTTTTTGCTCACATGTATTTTTGCAACATGGTCTCAGGTTCTGACTTATACAAATATAAAACATCTTCTCTGTAGCATGCTCAGCGTATAAGACCGTTAGCTTGAGAACATACCAAAGTTAGTAATCAGGTTGTTTGCTAAGTGATTCATCCATTCACTCGTCATGTGTTTAACTTATAACAGGATCTGCTGACCTTGTTGTCTATGCTCACTGCGGCAGTTCTAAAACACTTTAACACTAAACCACAGACTGTATAAAACATGGACGTAATCTCAGTGATGTCACCCACTGGTCTCTGGCACGGTTTTGAAGCCTGACAATAGCAGCGGCCATATTGGAAATGCTGTATCAACCACACTTTTGGTGTAGCTGAGGCGGGCTTTAAGCCTCCTGATAAACAACTACATCATCACGTTTGCACTCACATCAGGGTCATGCCACTTACTATGAACAAGTCATATCCTTCATAAAATCAAAACGGAGTTGTAAAAACATTTAAGCCCCCCCCCCCCCCGTACAGTGTGTGCTCATAAAGACATCGTCTTTTTGAACCTTGTATCAAACTGTCTCAAAGTGTGCCTTAGTGTGTTTTCAATCATCTTTCATCATGTGATATCAGTTTTCTTTACATTCATTATCTTTTATAATACCTGTCATCATAACTGCCATCACTTCTGATAATTTAAATACCATTACTACTTCTCAACATAGCTAACTTTTGTTTTGAACCTACTGTATAGGTACTTCTTTAAAAATAGTTAAATGGACTCCTTCACACCTGCAGAATCCAAAGAAAGTCCTGGAGCACATGCAAAGGATTAACATTACTCGTAACGTTGTGTGAGGGAGTCCATGAAATTATTTTTAATGTCTTCGAGAGCACCGACCTCCATCTGTGAAAGGGCCGAGGCGCAAGAGTTTCCTTCTACTTTGATTATATGTGTTTCTATTGTTGCTGTATTGACACCGTGTCTTTGTATTTTACTCTTATACACTCAACTATTTCAATTGTACGTATGTCTGATGCTCAGTGGTGTATCTCTCTGCAGGATCACTACAGTTCTTATCTTATCTTATCACCCATCTGAGTGTGCTTTAGGCAACATACAAACTTACCTGCAGATCCTAACAGTCCACTTTGTCATGCTGATGAGTGAACTGTTTACAAATGTGTGTGTAGTGACTGTACCTCGGATGAGTGACGAGATGCCTAGCTTGGTAACGAAGATGTTATCCAGCTCCTCGCTGCCGGTGAAGAGCTCAGCCACCACATACAGGTTAGGACAAACTGTTCTGGCCACGTCCAGCATGTACTGGTCAGACACAGCAAGGCAGCGCACACAAGCCAGTCCAGACAGGACAACAGGTAAGGATGAGACAGACAAGCGGGGGGGGGGATGGAGAAGAGAAAGACAGGACAGAAAGAGGAGGAGGAGTTTATGTGGAGGAGACAGTCAGTTAGTGGTAACGAGTCTCAGAGTAACCACAGCATGCAGTAACGCCAGCCATGAGAAACATACAGACAGATAGAGAGACAGAGGGAGACACAGACGGGGGGGGGGGGGGGGCAGGATAATGCAGTGAAAAGGAGAGAAAGAGACAAAAACACAGAGTCAGTCCATGCCTGAGAGTTGTACCTCGTATCAAGCTGCATATTCCCAGCCGGTTCACAAACAAATTGTCAACCAGCTCACTGCCTGTGAACAGTTCAGCGATCACAAACAGATTGGGTCTGACCCGCCGGGCTGCATCTAACATGGCCTGGACCAGACGTACAGCAGCACACACACAGGGAGAGAACAAGAGTCACGCTCATATACAGAAGGAATCAAACCTTTTATACTTTTTACTGACGCTCATGTCTGTCGTCTTCTGCGATCTGGAACTGATGTACTGCAGATCATAAGTACTGTTTTCATTTAGTTGTAAATGTGATGAATCTAAAGTGAAAGTTAGATATTTGTTCTAGTTTTGCCTTCATCAGATCGAGGTCAAAAAGCTCAAGCAACACCTTCCTTAGACCGACGCGTTTCGGCTTGTGATGAAGGCCACAATCTAATAAAGTTAGTCAAGTTGATCTTCGTACTACAAGTGCTGCTGGTCCCCCCTCTGTACCGACTTTGGGGGTAGTTACAGAGGCGAGACTCTTTCAGCGGAGCTAGAGAGGGAGTGCAGCGGTGTGTGTGCGTTCATGTCTGTCTGTGTGATGATGTATTTGGAGCTCCTGCTGTGTCGTGCTTACACAAAGCTGAAACTCAATGTGATCTCACAGAACAGAGCACCAACATTACGCCGTCCCAGACTCAATATGAATGTACAAAGACGTGATGACGGCTGAGCTCAGTTACGGCACTTTTGCGAAATAAGCAGTCTGAAAGGGGCTTTTTATTTATTACTTTCACACAAACAAATCAGGATTCTTTCTTGGACTTAAAGAATTTGGAGGTCAAAGGTTTGTATTGTGAAATAGTCTCCGTTGCTCAAGTTTGGGGAAAAAAGATTTGAACGTGTACGGTTGTTCACATGCCAAAGTATCTCCACCTCCTCCCGTTGAACAGCAGTTTCATCAGCATGATAAGAACAACTTAACAATTGTCTGTTCAGGTTCTCAGTCATGCAGGTGAAACGAAGCTTGATCCAAAGTAAACAAGTCCAGCTGCCTTTGGATCAAGCTTTGATTATCGTAACAGACAGTAACTATGTTGGAGAAAAAAAGATTAATCATTTATTTAGATTTTCTGGTTTGACCCACGTCCCATCTGTTAGCATGGAGGAGGGGGGGCTTAATGACCTTTACTGCATCTATTCATTAGAGAGAGCTTCAAATGTTTCAGCTCCACTTTCGAGGAGCTGTCATGTCTTCTATCTTTTGTCTTAAGTCAACATTAACTAGTTTCTAACAGAAAACTCTGCAGGTGCAACACAATATCTGCTACGTAGGATTTTTATACACTCAGAAAATAAGCAGCAGACACCAAAACCTTTGTGATATTAAGGATGCTAATATGGTGAGAATCAGTTACTGCACAAAGACCCTCAGAAATATCATGTAGTTTAGTATGAACTTCCATTGTAGGTGTAGGTAAGACCTTAACCTGAGCTCGTTCGTTTGTTACATCATGAAATTACCTCGGCTACATGTAGGGGTGTAGAGTGGCAGTTATCCAGCCTGACTCCATGGAAGTACTTGGCGGTTATCTCGGTGTATTTCTGCATGTGTGCCCACAGGTACGGACAGTCCTCAGGACCTCTACCATACCGCAGCTTGACACTATCTCCCCAGCAGACCAGCTCCCGCCGCAGGTACACGTTGGAGCCTGAAGGTGGAACATGCACTGGGTCACTATGTCATCAGCCAGTTCAAACTCTAATGTCTGCAGAGTTTTAATGTATGTACCTGGCTCGGCAAAGTTACGCAGTGGATCATCCCCCATAACCCAGCCATTGTGAGCCAGGAAGTGACACGCCTTGCCTGGCTGGTCCAGCAGCTGCATCTCTTGCTCCAGAGCCATGTCCTGATACGGGAAGGTGAAATACCTGAGACAGGCAGGTGAGAACACAGAGATTAGATAAACCTGAGGTACAGGTTTGACCAAAAAGCTGCAGGAGAAGGAAATAAAAAATGACTTTTGTGGAATAGATAGGTTTTTTTGCTTTCCTTGATTTGGACTCAGGTCAAGATTTGTTTTTGTTCTTTTTGCTTTTATTTGATAGGATAGTGGATAGAGCAGAAAACAAGAAAGGAGCCAAAGGCCAGACTTGAACCAGGGCCGCCCGCTTGGATGACTATAGCCTCCTACATGGGGTGCGGCCTAACCACTAGGCCATCTGCACCCCATACTTTTTATTCTTTAGAGTTTATGAATCACTCTCTTTAACACTCCCAGGATCATTTGACATTAACAGTAATTTCACATTGAAGAACACCTTGATTATCCCCAGTTACTTTTTGTGATGATCAAGAAAAAATTGTGTCGATGTCAGATAATAAAAAAACAGATCTCTGCAGCAGTAGACAACTTAAAAAGACTACTTATGTCCATGGAAACGCTCTCTTTAAACCACCTCTATTGACCTTTGCCTCGGAGAACACAGAAGTGTTTGTCCTGCTGCCGCGCGATCAGTTAGTTTGATTGTGTGACCTTGGTGTTTTCATAAAGGGTTTATTGAGATCAATCACAATATTGGTGTAATATGAAACAATGGTCAATCAAGGCAGCGGTAAAAAAGCACAGCTATTGTTTTTGTGAATGGAGTCAGGTGATTTGAAGAGAGGAATATAAGAGCTGTGTGAAATCCTCCTCCTCTTTAACTTAAAGGTTGATCTTTTTCTGGATCCTTAGGAACCACTTAGAACAACAATGAGAGGCTGTCAGTGAATGATCAATCACTTTGAGGGGATGTCCTCTGATTGGGTACATGTAGCCTTAAAGGTTACTTTGCAGGAGGTTTGACTGCTGCAGGCTAAAGCAATCTACTGGAGCAATTCCCAAACTGTTGTCCCATTTAGTCTTAATGACCCCATAATATGTTTAAAACAAACAGGTTTATGAACACTGAAATTAAAAGTGATACCTGGTCACCAGAGGGTTCTTGCTGGTAACAGGACCGAGTTTGGGGCCATGGTCTGCCAGACGCTCATACACGATGTTTCCCACAATGCAGTTGGCAGCCTTTAGAAGAGATGAGGGAGGATCATATTTAGCACTGACTGATGAACTGGATGCACTGTGTATTTTACAAACTGCACTTTGTTGTCATGTTGTATTACATTATGAATACATAACCAAGCTGTGCTAAAAATGACAGGAGGCACTTAAATAAATCAACATCTCCTCTGAGAGCCAACAGGTGTCAGGTCTACCACCCATGTGGACTCACACATACAGAATGTAACAATTATGAATACACACGGCTGGTGGGGTCAGCAGTAACCCTGCCGATGCTTCGTCACTCGGCGGCTCACCTTCTCCTGATGCTGCTTCATGATATCATGCTGCTCCTCATTCAGCACGTTCAGCTTCTCTCTCAGCCAACCACAGCACTCCTCGATGTGCTGTGGGGACGGGCTGCACACAAGAGGTAACATGAAGCCAAAATACAGCCACTCTACATACAGCACATACAGTACATATAGGGTGTACTGTATAAATATGCAGACTGAAATAGTATATAGGGCCTTCCTCGGCTAGGATCTCTAACTGTGGGTGTCTCATCTTGTTCACACTTGCCTCTAGGGTAAGAGTTTACAATGATGGACATCATCTGTGTTCTCTGTATGTTCACACTTTTCTAGTTTTTCATCATTGGTTGATATCCTGAGATCTTAAAGCTGGCACTTATATATTGCACTGATTCTGTTGAATGAATGTTCGATTTGGTCCAATGCATGTCGGGGTGACCCCATACACTCCATTCCCCGACTATTTGTTAGAACGAGCCTCAGTTGACTGTCCAACCCCAGTTTATATCTCGTCCTTTTATTCAATCTCCTTAATGTGTGTCAGCACTTGTACAGAACTTGATTGGCTACAAGAAACGTCAGTCATCGGCACAGATGCTTGCAATTAGCCAGAACAGAACAGGGGCAGCCACCTCCTTTCAACTCAGACTCTCATTGGCTATGAAGCCCTGTTTCCACCAAGCGGTCCACTCTGATCTTGATTGCCTTTCCACAATCAACCGTACCCGGGATGTAAGCTAGATGGGGATAGCTGCATCAGCTACGTAATAGCATCATAGCAGGCACCTTTTAGGGTCAGATCAGTACTCTTGGCACCCCAACAGTTGCGTACCGTACAAAACTGAACTGGACCGCTTGGTGGAAACAGGGCTTTATAGGCTGGGAATACTAGTCACGTGAGGCCGGCATTCTGATTAGTCACAGTCAAAAGAGAATCACTTATAAAATGAATTATTACAGACAATACAGTGTTGGCAAATACAGGGTTGAAGCAGTCTGTGGATCTTTATGGATGAAATGTGTTTTGGATTCAATCTTCCCCTGGATTTGGATCGTGGGGACCCTTACTGATGCAGCAGGGTGATGGGGAGTCAAAAGACAGTAAAATTAATTTCTTCTTCTGAAGAAATAGAGACCAGCTTATGGACACTTTGACAAACGTCAAGAAGGAACTTTGTTAGTCTTACCTGTGAGGTACAAAAGTCTCCAGAGCCGAGTCCATGTCCACGGTGTTTCCATAGCGACGGTAGTTTGGGTCTTGAATGATCCTGAGGCCCTTCTCTCCTCCAGTCTTTGCCAGGTTAGGTCTGCTGTCTAAAAACACACAAACACGGAGGACATTTAAATGTGTCATATGGCCTGCAGAGCTAACGTCAGTACGAGCACACTAACAGCTTTCTAAGTGATAAACTTGAAACTTTAGTTCTATTTTAACCCCTTACTTGCATGTTAATTTAGCAGCTGGGTATTGGTTTTAAAGTTAACAAAGTTTTGCATGAACTTGAACTTCTCACAGCTGTTTAGTACCGACCTTTCTGCAGCAGAGCCCTGAACTGATCCACAGCACTATCCACCCTGACCTGGAAGAACTCCCACAGCTTCATCTGAGGAAAGATGTCCTGCCACAACACACTGCGGACGGCCTGACACACACGCACGCACACGTGCACACACACACACACGCGCGCACACACACACACACACACACACACACACACACACACACACACACACACACACACACACACACACACACACACACACACACACACACACACACACACAGTAAGAGAGAGGCATACAAACAAAAGCCAGAACATACTAAAATAAAAAAATTGAGATCAAGATTGATAATTAAAGACATATGAAGTGTCAGAGTCATAATTACAGTGCAGCGTTATATAATTTAAAGTCATACAAATATATTTACTGAATAGTTAAAGAACTCAGGTACCAGATGAGTCTTCAGCGAGTTTTTTTCAGTTTTCAGTTTTTAGTTTCAGTTCAGTTTTATGTGAGCACTCTAGCAGCAGGGTTCTGAATCAGCACAACAAATACAGAAAAACTAAAACAAAAGCATGTTCTAGTGGTGTGAGCGGGAAACATTTTGGACGGGGTTCAAGAAAGATATGAAGATATTCTAATAAAGTTGGAGCGCTGCCTGTCGTCTGCACAGATTTCCTGCCTACACTATGAGCTGGAAGAATGCCCAATCAATACGATATCCAAACTCAGCTGAGAGCTCAACAATGGTGCTCAAATCAAACTGAGTGACACTAAAACATTTGGTATTTTTTAATTTAATACGACTTTGAACCCCCCCTGAGAAAAAGAGGAATCCTTAATACGACATCATGTATGAACCTCTGAAGGGAGACTTGCTGAAACTTTTTAAATCCTGTCTGTAAACTCTGCTGTTGTGTTTATTGTGAACAGGCAGAGACTTCTGGTAGTATTGATGGTGGAGGATGCACGGTGTCTGTGAATGGTCATGAGATGTGTGATTACATGAGTGTTTGTGTGGATGGAGGTTAGCTCATCGAGTCAAAGGTACTTTCATTCTAAAGGGAATGTAGCCGTGTGGATATTTCCTTAAACTAATGAATCTGCTTTGTGGTTACACTTAAGTCCTACTACCGAGCTGTAGTATAAATATCATGTGGACTCCAAGCTCATGTATGTTTCCTTACATTTAGATGGCTCTCGTTGGTAATGTCAGCAGGAAGTCCTTTAGCCTCGTAGCGTCCTTCTGCCACTCTGGTGGTGAGATGCCAGATGGCTCTGTCTAACACCCAGGCTGGTCTGAGGTGGGGCGAGTTCACCAGGTTGTAGCCACACTCGGGATGATCCTTGATCCACACGCTGTTGGCAGCTGCAGAGGAATTTAAAATCATAAAATAATTGAATTTCAACGATGCGATTAATCGCGATTAAAACATTATCCTTTGTCAGGCCTTTCTTGGCAGTGGAACGAAGGAAGCGTTACATGTCATCCTAAGTCTGGGTTTCTTCTGTACCACTGGCAATAACAGACTTCCAGGTTTGTGCTAACAGCTATTTATTCATGCAAAGGCAGAATTCAAATAAGTGTCAAATATTCAGTCATCAAGACAAAACTCTGAGGATTCGTTGAATTATATTGACACACAGCAGTGTGTGAAGTCAAGAAGAGAAAAGCTGAATTTAAAGATTTATTTCAGGTTAATGACATTCAACACTTCATCTACAATAACCTACAAATGATGTTATTTTTATCATGATAACTGCTGATGTTTTTGAAGTTAAAGAGTGGCCACTTCATTGGTTTCCGTTTTCATCTTAAAGGTCACATATTATGCAAAAAACACTTTACCATGTTGTTCTAACAATAATGTTTCTCTAGTCTGTCTACAAACCCCCCAATGATGAGAAAAGTCCATCCTCTCCGTCTTTCGCCTGCTCCACTTTTCAGAAAATGTGTGCTCAAACAGGCCGTTTGGAGATTTTCCCTTCATGACATCACAAAGGGCAGTAACCCCTACCCCAGGTGGATGACAACAAAAGGGCAGGGAGCGAGAAAGCCCGAGCCAAACAAGCCCTTCCAGAGAGGGCGTGGTCAGCTACAGACACAAGAAACTTCACAGACATGCTTCGGGGAGCTCTGGGACTTATTTAAACTGGTTGAAATGGAGGAGAATAGGTGACCTTTAAGTTTACATTTTTGACCTGCACATTCCTCAACACTTTTGAACATTTCAGATCAATTGAACAACCTTTTAGTAAAGTTACAAAGTTGTAAAACGAGGAAACATCAGGACTGTTAGCCCACAACGTGAGCTGAGTGAGCCTGAGAGGACTAGGTCTGTGTTTTATGTCTTTTCTTGCATGTGAAGGCAGATTTCTGATAGGAAAAAGCTATCATTTAGCTATCAGGAGATTTCCTCCAACATTTTCCAGTGAACCTGAATAGAAACAGATGTTTAAAGAGGCTTCATTGAAAATCAATTTCAGGTCAATTTCCTGTCAGTAAGAATTGATTATTTTGTAAAAGATTGTTGAGATTAACAGAAAGACATGGTCAGACAGACAGAACATAAAACACTCTAACCTTTAAATCAGGCTCATTTTACTGACCTTTACTGACCTTTACTGACCTGTACTGACATTTACTGACCTGTACTGACCTGTACTGACCTGTACTAACCTGTACTGACATGTACTGACCTGTACTGACCTGTACTGACCTCTACTGACCTGTACTGACATTTACTTACCTAGTTTCAGGGACTGAACATTTCTTGTAACCATTGTAGGAAACGTGGCTCAAGTCTGTCTTTAACTTCATACCAGTTTGTTTTTTTAAATAATGTGCCAATAACTTTACACTCCTGCTGTCCAACTACTTACCTGTACTGACCTATACTGACCTCTACCAATCTTTACTGACCTTTACTGACATGTACTGACCTGTACTGACATGTACTGAACTTTACTGACCTGTACTGACCTCTACTTACCTCTACTTACCTGTACTAACATGTACTGACATGTACTGAACTTTACTGACCTGTACTGTCCTCTACTTACCTGAACTGACCTTCTACTGAACTTATCCTACCTGTACTGACTTTCCTGTGGGGTCAGAGTAGAGAATGTGATTTCTTAATGTTTTTACTTATGTCTTTACATACCCATACTGCATTGTGTGTTGAGACCGTTTACACATTTGAAGATTTAAATGCGGACATGTTCTCACCATTATCACTGTAAACACATAGATTCTTATTAGTCAGTAAGAGTCGCACATTTTTTGAATGTGTTGCTGATATTTCCCTGTAACTCGCCTTGTTCACAGATGTTACTTATCCACCCTGTGTGCTTTACTCCCTCATTGTTATTGTTCTCACTCTGCCTATTAGTTCAAGTGAGCCCTGCTCCTGGTTTAGCATGCTGCTCACACACACTCAGACACACCACATACTTCACAATGTGTGTCTGTGTGTGTGTGTGTGTGTGTGTGCGTGCGTGTGTGCGTGTGTGTGTGTGTGTGTGTGTGTGTGTGTGTGTGTGTGTGTGTTTAAGAAAGAGAAACCACACTATGCAAGCAGAATCAAATCTTACAAATCTTATGCAGAGTTATTTGTCAAAAAAAGAGAAGTTATTAATACATATTCGTACCTTAGAGCTATGACACAAACAAGCAACCCCTCCGTCTTACCCAACAGGGTCTTGTCTCCCCCTAAAGGAGTTCCTCCATGAGAACAACCTGCTCTTTGCCAAAGTACAGGACATTTGGAGGAGGGACTTTTAGCCCTGAGCATTTCTTATTGGTGAAGTACTCACAGTACTTTTTAAGACATAATTTGATTTAAACTGCAAAACAAACAAACAAACAAACAAACAAACAAACACACTGTTCTTGCAAACCAGATGTTGAAGACAGAAGATGAGGAGTGATGAAGCAATGACCAAGAGAAGGCTCCATTCAGTATAAATACAGAGGATGAATAAGGGGTTCATTTTCCATATTTTCAATGACCAAAAGGTGAAAATGCTAATCATAAAGAGCTGAAGGAACCTCTTGGTTTGTTGAAAACTAGTTTCAGGGACTGAACGTTCTTGTAACCATTGTAGGAAACGTGGCTCAAGTCTGTCTTTAACTACCAGTTTTTAAAAAATAATGTGCCAATAACTTCTCCTAACACTCCTGCTGTCCAACCAGAGCCCAGCTGTAGCTGCTGAAAGCATTTTGGTTTGTTTTAGTGTTCCTGGTGGCTCCTGACTGCAGTAACCTGGTTTCATATCATCTGAGCTGCCCTGGGCCCTGACTAATAACCTCCTGTAAACACACTGCTAACACAGAAAGAAGTGAGTGAACTCTGTGGAGGGAGAGTCTGTGGACTCCTGACCCTGTTCATCAGACTTTTAACTGTACATTTCAATAGATACGCAAACACTGGAACATATACTCCGTAAACAAGGTGATCAATAACAATATAAGTGGAAACTATATACTGTGTATATATCATGTGTTGTAAGTGCCCTTCATCTGTTTTCACACGCGGTAAAAGACTGTTTGTTTTAAAGACATGTTTAATGTTTGTGTACTCACCGGTGTGATTATACACCACGTCTGTAATACACAGCATGTTCCAGTCTTTCTTCAGCTTCTCCACCACAGCTCCCACATCCGCCCAGTTGTAGTTCTGACCCGGCGAGCTGAACTCGGGGTTAAAGGTCAGCTGGTCTGCCAGCGAGTAACAGGACCTGGACTCTCCCAGAGTCTGCAGGGGCGTGAAGTGGATCATGTTGTATCCTATGACAGAATAGACACACACACAGTACACACTATTACTGAGCCAGCCACTTTTTAACATTACTAAAAAATGACAATAACATGCATAGTGTGTGTGCCATGCAGGCTGCACACCTGACTCCTTGGCGACCCTCAGCCTGTCTGGCCAGTCATCCAGGTATCCCAGACATTTGGACAGGTAGGTCTGGATGGTGATGCAATCTAAAGGGAGCACGTGAAGGTCTGCTCCAACTCGAAGGACTGGGTCAACAACGATGTATCCACTTCCTGAACGCTCCGCGTCTCTGTCAAGAAAAATAAACAAAAATAAACACAATATGATCCACACGTTGAAAGCACAATCATTGTTTGAATGAACAGAAAAGAATGACTCCTACACAAAGAAAACTTCAAATATCCAAATTACAGGAGCTCACCTGTGATATTTAATATTATAGGACTGAATTAATCATTACAAAAACATGACCGTGATACTTCAAGTATGGGCGCTTTGACTTGTTGGAAACATTTTGAAGTTGCAACTCTCAGTTTTCTCTCGATGTGTGAATTCTATGACCTCAGCACATGTGTGCGGTGTAAAACCAAACATCTCTCACTACAGGGAATGGAGCCTGGAAGCCTTTAAAAAAAAGGAATCTGGCGATTGTCTGCATGTGTATATTCCCTGTCAGAGTTTTCAATGTTATTCCTGCTAGTTCAGGTCTGTAAGACGCATGATGACAGCGGACATGAGTAGCCTGATATCAACACATTTAACATCCCTAACAGCGTAAGCCTGTGTGCACAGCATCATTCGATTTAACCTACTTATCAGAATTGGCAAATACCGTATTTTTAGACAATTTTGAGTTATAACATGCGTCTCAAAGTGGATTCTGTTGTGATACGTTTGTCTTTCCAGGGAATCGAAAGTTTTCTTCGTTTTCCGACGACACTCTGTTATTATGCCCACTAGAAACAGCTTCCCTGAGTGGGCGGGTCCGTCTCTGTCACCACGAGGGCCGCAGTGTGAGGGCTATCGGTTGGACAGGGAGGGGTTAAAACACGTTTGAGCCTCTGTGTGAAACATGAAGAAGCTAAAGAAAGCATCATCCAGTCCGTGTGAACACAGAGCTGAGATCAACAAAACCTGAGGGAGTTCAACTTCACTTTTGTTTTAGGAAATTTTACTCCACATTTAATTTACATCTGGTATTTTTGATTTTTGCTATGTTAATATTCAGAATGTCTCATAGCCTTTAAAGTGCTGTGAAAGTAATGATCAGAGAAACTGAACTCGTTCACTCTTTTTCTCACTATATTATTAATATTTTTATTTGTTTTGAAGTCTATCCGTGGATCTGCTCCCTCATATTTATCAGACCTCTTAATCTCTTTTACCCGGGCTCTTAGGTCCACTGAGCAGTCTCTCCTGGTCGTCCCTCGAGCTCAGTGGAAACTCAAGGATGACCACGCTTTCTCAGCTGCAGGCACTCGCTTGTGGAACCACCTGCCTCCTTACGTCAGATGTAATAACTCAACTCATTCATTCAAAGCACAGCTTAAACCTTTCTTTTTACCCTTGGTCTATATTATTTCCTATACCTCTTACTATCAGCTCTGGATGTTTTAAATGTGCCAAACAAAAACATTTCCACTATAATGAGGAAGAATAAGCTCGTTAGTGGGTCTTTAACGTGTGTTGTAAAACTTCTGGTTAAAAGTTCAAGAATGAGTTTGTTTTGTTAGAATAAACGTCACTAATGATGATATCAGTGTTCATTTAAAGTAAAGTACGATAAGTGCACTGTCAACAGTCCTTTTGTCAGCACAGACAGTCCACAAACATCCAAGATAAAACCTGATATCATTCTGTCTGGAGTTACTGTACATTCATTCATATCCTGTAGACCAATCAAGAGGACTTTCTCTTACCCATGTCCAAAGTAGTACTCGTAGGAACCGGCCACCTGCAGGTCCAGAGAGCAGAACTTGTCAGAGTCATCCTCCCTTCCTGTCGGGTAGTTCCACGCTAACACTCGGAAGTTGTGTCGTTCAAAGCGCTGACCATCCAGAGGATAGTTGGTGTGCAGCGTCACCCTCCTGCCCTGAAGACTCGGACCCAGACGGAACTGGAGCTCGAAACCTGACGAGACGCAGAAACGTTTGCTTTGTTTCAACATGTGGCAGCCATTTCAAACCAACTCTGCAGGCTAAACGATCAGGTGCATGGTGAGCGTAAATACTCGCTCGCTCCTCCATCCACACTGACCTTTTATAGTCTCAACATCAGCACAGTATCTTCAACAGACTGAAATAAACAAAAGGGATACGCTACACATCCAGTCACTCAAAGGAGGATTAGCTAAAGAAATGTCAGACTTTCTGTAGCCTTGACTAGCACAGGGTCGTCTATATTTAGTCCAGTTTAACAGCCAGTCCACAAAGTCCCTATCAGGTTCACTGTGCTGTAAATGTCAAATGGTACACCTCTCCCTAAGACAACGAGCTACTTCACCTTCATCCAACACACACACACACATCCACACACATGTCAATACATAGTGTAGTGTGAGTATGAGCTTTGAGGTATTTAGACTGACCAACATTAATTAATGGTAACTCGCCCTAAGCCCAACCCTAACTTCTGAAAACAAATATTAGCACTTAACCAAATGGGAACATCGTTTTTTTTTGTTCATGCTCAACCTAATCAATTGATCTGAAGTGGAGATATTGCAAAGTTGACACTGTAGACTGTATAAAGAATGGACAACACAACACCTCGCCACAAGTGAAGCCAAAGGATTTTGAGCTCCCCCTGAATAATACTGAATAGCTGCAGTATCGGTCATAAACCCCGCCTCCTCCAGGTTATCAGATGGGACATGGCTCAAACTTTAAATTGAACGTACACGTCCAATTACGTCAAAGTTAACCAGCTGATTTGTGTTGCAATGATTGACATCTCTCTTGACCAATGCGGCTCCTGAGACGCTGTGTGTACCCCATTATAAGAGTAGCCAAGAAACAGTGAATGAAAGCATAACTAAGACAAACACAGGAATCATTTAACTTTCCATAACCGTGAGTGTCTGCGTCAAACCAACTCAAGAATCTGTTCAGCTGTGGACCGGTCCCACCTGAGGGATCTGTGATGTTATATCCGTTAGTTAAATGTGTGTTTTTGTTAGCGGAAGTGGCGTGGCGTTAATACCGCGGCTATTCCAGTCGGAAGACATCAGAGAGTGTAACACGGGTCAGAGCTGGCAAAATGTCATTTATTGCAGAAATCAGGTGACTTTCCAGCTTCAATATGCAAATTAACACAACTCCTCATTTACTTGAATTATCCTTTGATGCAGACTCATCAGAGAAAGGGACACCTAGGCTCAGTGAGCAGCCGACAGGAGAACATCATAACAGACTAAAGTGATGACGTGATATAAAACTTTGTTTCATCATGACGTCTGCTGATGATTCTCTACAGTTCTGTGGACTAGGAGTGAAATAGAAGAGCTGCACCGCAGACTCAAGTCTCAGTTCACAGTGAAAAAACTGTCATTAACACACAGATCCGTCGTGAACCGTCGGTCTCATCACTGCGCTGCATGTTAACTCTGATGAACCCCTCGCAGGACACATCTCTCTGACTTCAAAACTGTCACCAGAGAAAAAGAAAAGAAGAATCCTTCTGTTGCACAAGGTACGTCTTTAATTCTCAGGCAGTAATGGCGGACTAAACGTTCCCCTTTATGTGCTCAGGTTTGGTGTGTGGAAACATCTACCTTAAATAGTGCAAAGTGCAAACAAAGTTGTCCGAGTGGTCCTGTGTTTGCATAAATACTTCCAGAAAATGTCAATAAAACAGACTGAGAGCTGGTTTAACTACAACCTATGAAAGTCTGTATTTAAAGTACAGAAAAGTCTCCCTCTCTCATTAAGGTGTGAAATAAAAGAATGATTTTTACCTTGTTCAAGTCTGAACAGAGTTCTCTCTAAGTTTTGCTTGTCGTTCAGCATCAGGACTCGGATCTGCTTCAGGTGCTGAGGCAACATCATGGGAAGATCTCCTCAAAGTGAACTGACGTCTGGCCTCCTGCAAACAGGACAAAGAACAGCTGACTGAACAGTCGAAGCCCTTTTTTATACTCTCACTAAGATACACAAACAATTTCCTCATTTCTCATCGGCACCACATCCATTAACCAAGAGGAAATGCTTGCACTATGTAGCGGTATGTTGGCACTGAACAACCAACTGGCATTGCTTTTAGATGAGCCTCAGGTTGAACTGAGCCTAAAAATGCACACAGCAATGTCTGAGTGACAGCTGTGAGAGATTACAAGTCTATAGACTGAAATCAGGCAGGAAATTCAACCTTTATCTGTAATACCTCTCCAATAACTTTCTGACTCAGCATGCAAAAGCTGAGTCAGTGACCCAGGGTAAACCCTCGTTTCACGAATACCTTCTTATTAACTTATTTATTTTGTTGGCAATTCTTAATTACTAAATATCAAATGCAATGAAATGCTTCCTGCTGCGATTCTTCAAGTTTCAACTTGATGCGACTAAAATGTAAACCGGAAAAGAAGGCCCTTCAGCTCTGAGGTAACACGCACGGTTGCAAAACCTGCAACAGCAGTGTGTCATAATAAAGCAGGCTGAACACACACCTATGAAGGGGCTTGACTGATACTTCTGCTAATATAACAAGTCAAGGGGGGAAATCATAACAACACACAAAACACAACCTGCATGGACAAAAACAATCAGCTTAAACAGGCTCACACTAATCACTGCGATACATGATTGACAGTTTTGCAAATTCTGCCTTGTTTTTGACAATGAGTTTGTTGACACACGTGTTCTGGAAACTGAGGTTGAAAAAGTTGAAAAAGGACATGAATCTGAAACATTTTTCACTTTTATAGTCCGACACACCGGCAGTCAGTTAGCTTCAGTCGGGTACAGCAGGCAGTAAAACATGAAGGACGATAGGTCTGTTTCAAACTATGAAAAACATACTCAATGAGTGTAGTTTATTTATAAATCACTGTTCACAGACAAACTGTAAATCACAAAGTGCTTTTCAGAAGAAGAAGAAGAAGATATCTTGAATTAATCCACAGTTGTTCTGTGACAGTGATGCATGAATTTAAGGTTAAGGTTGACTTTCAGCCATTTTCAGGTTAACTGTAGTGTTGAAATAATGTTGAGAAATATGATAACGAAATTGAGAAATTTGAGAAACAATTTTCAGTAGGGTTGGGAAAGTGATCAAATTTGAATTTCAACTATGATTTTGTCTTCCCACGATCATGAAAACAAGATAATCAAGATTAAAGGATTACTGCTCCGCATGAGCACATGGCTGCAAAGTTTGTTCTTGTTTTGTCATGTGTGGTAAATGTTTCAAAGCATTTGTTGTTTTTAGGCCACAAGAGTTCATCACCCCTACCTAGAAGAACTTATATTTATCCTTGTTCACTTTTACTTGTGTTACTTTGGTTACTTTGTAGGTTTACTTCAGCACTCAAACTGCATGTGCAACACGAGTTGTATTCATTTGGCCCTCCTAAAGGTTGCACACTGAGGACAGACAGTTCTTGTAGTTTGAGAGCTGCATGAGTACAGCTCTGTTATAGGCTAATGGCAGCAGGTTACTGCATCCAGAGTCACTGAACCCCTCTGATTGAACTCTCCGTCTGAGTCTGCGCAGTGTGTCGATCCCACCGGAGCAAGGTCAGGAATCCAGCCTTAATGTCACCATCTCTATTTATAAAACTCTTCCCAACACTGTTCAGCACCCTGGCACAGCGGCTCTAACACCGTGATAAACGCAGATACATAATGACCACAAGTAGCTGCAAAGATCACGTCCCGTTTGTGGCTGCGCGCCAGCTGCCATTCAAAAATGTGTTAATTTAACGTCGTCTCGGTCACGACCACATAATTATCCGCAATAACTCAGAAAGAGGAACCTCAGCTTAAGGGGCAGTAACGTATTATGTATTCGGCGTGCATATATTAGACTAACTGCACATTGTTTCCATCAAAGCTGCAGATTGAACTTGTAGTTCTTTGCTGCAGCATACAGTCGGTCCTGCAGTGGGCGGTGCCGTCAAACTCACTGGAGGAAGTAATGCACACTTGTCATGATCATTGCAGTCTTGACTGTAGGTTATATTTTATTTTTCATGGTTGAATCCTTCGTCTTCACGCACGTCATCGTTTAAAACGTTACCTAAACTCATGACATCTAGCTGAAGTAGTTTTCCATCTGCAAGCCGCGAGCTGTGATACATGTCGTAACATTATCTGACAATATGACCCCGACAATGAAAGCACACTGTGTGCATACACAGGTTACATCCCCGCTCACCTGTCAGTTGTGTGTTCAGTCACAGCAGCAGGAGGACAGTTTGGGACGGACAGTGTGACAGCTCCAGCTTTCCTGCATGAACTGAAGGGGGCGGAGTCCGGACACTACCGTAATCACTCGAGTAGGCCTACAAGAGGACACAACATGATGATGATTCTTTTTTGTCAATTATGGTTCCGAAAATGATATAGCAAGGTGAGCTTGAGTCCCCTCTTACCTGTGAACAAGTTGCAACAAGGTAGGCCTACTAACCTCAACAATGTATTTTTCCGCAAAGAGCTGCAATCAAAGAGACGTAGAGGTTCTTTCAGTGAGAACACTTTAAAATTCATTTCATGCCAACCAATATTTACCAGCTAGAAGTGTTGTATATACCCAGTCCTCAAATTAGATGGACCCTGCTTGATTGAATTTCATGATTCATCTGTTTTCAAACAGGGACTATTCATGGAAGTCAATGGCTGTATCTGCAGGAAAAAGGCTATTTCAAAGCATCATTTAGTTGGTAATTGATAGAAAAAGCAAGATCATATAAACACAATATCAATACAAAATTATTCCAAATAGCATAGAGTATAAAATAAAATAAACAACCTGCACGTAAAAAAAAGAAAAATCCCCATACTTCCAAAATGGAAGAATCTGAGGCAGGTTGATTATTAGTGAAAACAACGACATTTTCAAACATTAATACATAAACTAAGGTATGCTCCTGCTGTTTTTCAAACATTAACAAAAACCTCAGACATGTGTTGTGCTTTTGTGCAACATGTGAGTGTAATGTCACAAAAAACAACCAATCTAACCTCTTTACAGAAATAAATACATGAACAAGCTTGTTGACGTTAGCCACCTTCTGTTGCATAATTTCAGTTGCGCAATTTCTAATCTTTACCGGACCCCAAATGGACAGACAAAAACAGACAGGAGAGAGAGAGAGAGAGAGAGAGAGAGAGAGAGAGAGAGAGAGAGAGAGAGAGAGAGAGAGAGAGAGAGAGAGTTACATAACATTACACTGCAGTGCAGCTGGAGGCAGACAGGGAGCAGCACAACAGGACTGTTGTGCAGATAAACTATTTTACCCACACACAGTCAGGATGATGTCATCCATTGACATAAAATCCTGTAATCAAATTACTGTAGCTGATATTTGTTTGTTAAACTTAAACTCTTGCAGCAAGACATTTAACCCCAGGTTGCTCCCGCTGCTTCATCGGCGTGTGTATGAGTGGATGAGTTACTTCTGATGGTCACTTTACACAGCAGCCTCTGCCATCGGTATGTGAATGTGTAGGTGTGAAAGCGCTTTGAGTAGTCAGAAGACTAGAAATGATGACTTTCCTTTTCCACATCCGGTGTGAAATGTTCTCTTGAAAAATGAAAATTTTAAATGTATGGAGTCAAATTTAATCCCACAGATACTGAAATATTCTCTGCAGTTTCATTGCACTTGTCATTCTAGTTAAGCAGAGCTATTAAACTGGAACACAGCGTACTTCATTAACTTTTCCAAAGCAGTGTTGGAAGTATGTTTGCTTCAAAGGTAAAAAAAGACCTTCAGAAATGATGTGTGCAGCTCATACTGTAGAAAGTCTGTCTAATAATCCATCCTTTGAAGAGGATAGAGATTACAGTGACAGATGATAATGTGACTTTCATTTGGGACTGATGAAACATGACTGACTGCCGCCTTTTTGTGAACAAACTGAATCTTTTAATATGTGGAGCTGGAAATTCTTAGAACTATTGCCTGATGAAACAAGGAATGAAAAGCATATTGTGTTTCCTACATTTACCTCATGGTGGCAGTAGAGGGCAATCGACAAAAGAGGGAGACGTCAACGGGGCAGAAAACGTGGGTCTGCTTGCAGTGCTCATCTGGAATATGTGGAGTGAATTTGATTCTTATCTCTTACAAACTGTGAGGTGCTGCAACCCAACCCCCGCGGACAAAGGCTCCTGGTCAAAGTACGTCCTCAACAAGTTATTGTTTTCACTGACAGGCTCAGATTGTTACCCTAGTTCTTCTGCACTAGTTCACACAGCAGCCTTCAAGTAAAAAAGCCTGTTTGCTCGTCTCAGTACTGCTTGATTCGATGCTGAGGCTAAGAGCCTTGTATTTGCACTCTAGGGAAACAAGTAGCATGTTTTGATATAATAAACCTTTATTTGAGTTTTTAGAGCATTTCTATGTACAGAGCCCCCCTTTGCCACTATCTGCTTGTCAACAAATGCATGCAGTGGTGATTTTAGAGTCTGTCGGGGCCCTAGGCAAAAATCTTTTCGAGTGGCCCTTGAACCAGCGATCATCACCATCATGTCCGCCAGTGACCCGGCGCTAACTCCTCTTTCTGTTTTTTTTTCTCTCTCCTATAAACGGATAATTCCTCTTCATTTTTCATTGTTGACTTTTATTGACACACTTTGGTTTTCACAGAAATCCTGCATGCAACGCTTAGCAGGGCAATGAGAGGAAATGCTATCAGATGGTGCCCCTTTAGGGAGGTTTGCTACTGTCATTGCAAAATTTGCACATTGCTTCTGTTTAAGTTTGTGAGCCCTCAGGGGCCCCTTACTGGTCTGGGGCCCCAATCAGTTGCCTGCCTAGCCTGTTGACAAGCAGCACCTCTGAATGCATGTTGTCTGTGGAGTGTTTTACGACGTGCAGTTGCCCTCAGAGGCCGTCACGAACATTTTCACCAAACCTACTTGTTGCTTTAATGTTTCAGTTGAATCAAACAGGATGCAGAGTGAAGTCTAGCAGAGTGATGCTTTTTGACTGCACATCAGAATGGCAGCAAACTGGTATTCAATATTACCCAATGTGCAGCCATCAAATTCATCAAGGGTCATTCGGCAAGAACTTACAGGATCAAAGGTGGCTGTACTTTTTACTGTTTTTGTAAAGGAAGCAGATAGTTGACAGCAATTGAAGCTAAAGACAACGCAATGAAGCAACTTTGTCATAGTCATAGTGCCTCCAAAGGGAGAGAAAGTTTCTTGTTTGACATTAATAAAATGTACAGAGCGTGGTTTCCACTTATTCCCTCATGACTACAGGAAGTGACATGTTGTGCATTTGTGCAAAACACACAAATATTAAGAGCTTTGTTGGAATAATTCACACTTTGACAGATGACCTCAAATGTCTGCAAGCAAATGAAAAATAATCAAATGACGTTCTGATGAGAAATTTAACAGAATGAATCAGCCTTTTTTTTGCAATAGAGACCAGGGAGAGAAAGAATGGGTGAGCAACATGCGGTAAAGGAGCCTCGGGGCCAATTCAAACCCAGATCGCTACAGAGGACTGCAGCCTCTGTACACGGGGAGCACGTTCTAACCACTAGGCCACCGGCACAGATTTATTATTAATCACATTTCAAACTATGGATTTTTACTTGATGTTCGGATAATTTGTACTGTTAGTGCTTTTTAACCTCTTGAGTCTTGAATCTAATTATTTGTCATTTGAACAGTATAATGAACGTGTGTTTCTGAACATAAGGTCATGCAAACTATTCTTACAGAAAGACGTTAACAGACTGAACCATTAGTAACAGACTGTATGTTAAAATACTTTGTAGAAATGATTTATAATTCACCAAAAATCCGTCCTTTAATTCATATTTACATTTTTCCATATTTCTCTTAAGTATGAACATGTTTATAGCATAGACTGTGAGGTGTATAGGCGTTTTTGTATTTTATTTGGGAGCTTGTTTTATTTTTGCGGTCTGTTGCGATGATGTCACATCCGGTAGTTTCGCGCTACTCTCCTCAGACGGTCTGAAACTCCGCTGAGGACAGGTGAGTGTTTACCTGTGCTTCAGTTCATACAGTGTTAAAACACAGTAAAAAAAAGCTAACTGTTCGGTTAAAGCATTTGAAAGTTTTATTTGACGTACTTTGTTTGTACATGCTAATTAGGCGAACTTTAATCAGAGCATCCGGGTAGTTTCTCATGTGGTCCGCTGTATTTTCTTCTCACCTTTAAAGGTGTGCATGTAGAAGCCCAGTCTATGAAGTTACTGAACTGAATGTATTTTATTTTACACAGATGGTGTGAAAATAAACCTGCTCCAGTTGGCAAGGAAGTCTTTGGTATTCGTCTCGTCCATACACATCACAACGCAGAGAACTTTTTGTAGCACACACCGGCTACACATGGATCTCTTATCTCAGATGCTCTCTTATCTCATGCACTAATGGAGAGAGTGAGAGGGCTGCCCACAGCGAGCGCTCCTGAGCTCAAGGGCACCTCGGCAGGGCTCAGGAATTGAAATAGCAGCCACCAGACCAATTTCCTGCAACCCTCTGGGTCCCAAAACAAGTTCCCTACAGCCTGAGCTACTGCCACCCCATTTTTGTAAAATGTGAGTTTGGTGTAGTTAATCTAACATGCCCCTCAGAGCTGTATAAGTACACCACTGTCACACCATGTATGGGAACAGGTCAGCGCGCTTCTCAAAGTGGGACCTTTTTCTGCTAATACTAAACACCTGCTAAGCATTGAGCACCTGCTGAGCAGACATAGCAGTGGCGTAAAGTAGTCCCTACAGGCCCCAGTGCAAGGTATTTTGATGGGCCCTAGTGCACACTATACTGTAGTTACAGTGAACACACACACACACCATTAGGCTATACATTTACCAACAATGTGTTGGATATTACCCCTGAATGGGCTATAGGCTCTAGCTGTTAGGATTATTTAGGACTAACGTTATAGCTTCTACCCTCCTAACGTTACCTGCTGCATGGCTGCTATGAAGGGGCAGGGGGTCAACTGTGGGCTGGCGACTGTGAAACCATAAGAGTAATTTAGGGAGCTTTGCTCCCCTCTCCTCCTGTTCCTTTCTCTCCTGTCGTTTTTGACTTCCACTTTTGTGTTTGAAAGGCATTTTGAATAGCTCGGTCGGCTCGGAGATGTGCTCTGTGCTCGCCTCAGATTTTGACCTAAACTAGCTACATCACATGATCACATATTACCCAGCAACCATCACTGCATATTTGGTTATGAGGAAAATACCAAAGAAAATATGAAATTATTCATTTAATGGAATCGTTTTAATATATATAGTTTGTTTAGATTGTGACTATAACAAAAAGAAAATCGGTCTGCCTCTTGAAGGCAATATAGAGCGAATGGCACCTGATCACCAGTTCAATTGACATACATCAAGTCAGATAGCGACCTAGTATAGACGGGGCCAGGTTTCTTCATGGGCCCTTCTACCCTACAGGTTCTAGCGCCACTGCACTGGCTGCACCATTTCTATTTACACCTTTAAGACAAAGAAACAGAGTGTGACTTTGAGCCAGATCTCTCATGAGGTTGTGTTAAATCCTCCTTTTCTGGGTTTATTGTATTTTATATGGAATATTGATTACATTAATGATATTAAAGGATTCATTTTAAATACGCACCAACGGATAGAAAGGAAAGACTTATCCAAGAGTCATAATAAGATGTTCCAATAGTCCAGCATGTTGTAAAACTGCTGCTGCACTTTGAGACACGCACGCAAGCACACACACACACACACACACACACACACACACACACACACACACACACACACACACACACACAAGCACACACACACACGCAAGCACACACACACACACAAGCACACACACACACGCAAGCACACACACACACACACACGCAAGCACACACACACACGCAAGCACACACACACACACACGCAAGCACACACACACACACACACACACAGAGGAAGTAACACACATACTGTATATTTATATACAAACAGTCAGTCTTGGAAATGTTTCCTCACGGTTGAGTCTGTTCGGTCCTCGTGCAGCAGAGACGGTTGGTGAGTAAAACCTCGTATTGCACTTCTGTCAAAGACGTTTCCTCCAGATGTTCAAACTGTCACTATTGTTTGTTGTAAACAGTTTTTATTGAGAGAAGACCCTCATTGTTTATTGATCTATAACTATTAACTAAAAAACTGTACAATTCAAATGAACAACCACTTTACAGAAAGGCGTTATATTCAGCTATCAGTGATTGACCTCATTTCAATATTGTTTTATCAGTGTGAGCAGCACACTACGGACTTTGACAACAGTGATTAGATACATTAAGTTTCTTCGCTTTAACTCAGAGTGTTGTGTGCCTCAGTGTGCTGAAGACATCAAGGCCCAGTTTTCTAAAAGTTTTCATGTGCATGGTGGTGATATGGATAATGGATTTACCATAATGGATTTATTCTTTAATCTGAGAACCTGTTAAACATCTGGACCCGGTTCATCAAAAGTAATCCAACAGGATCAAAGCTGGTAAGATGAAACCTTAAAATCAGGTTGTTCAAAAAGGAAAAAAGATTGTTGACTCAGGATAAAATCAGGTAATCCAGTCCTGGTTTTAATCCAGATCAAACCTCCAGTTTATGTTGTTGCAAACCTTTGAGTAGGATCAGGAATACTTTGACCATAAACATCTGGATCATCCAGATCCCAGCAGAGCGCTGGATTCAGACTGGATTACAGGAATAACGTGCAAGAAAACTTTTAAGCTGCTAAAACAACAGAACATTTTACATGAAGTTGATAATTTTATACATTTCTTGAGTTATATTTTGTATTAAAATGATGTTTTGTCATAGTGCAGAAGTACATTAGCAACAATTAAAGTTGTAAAACAAAGGAGGACATTAAAGGTCACACATTCACCTCCTTTTCAACCTTATGTCAGCCCTGATCAGAACAGGCTGTTTCTGTGTCTGTAGCTTTAAATGTAAATGAGCTGTGTCTGACCACGCCCCTCTCTGGAAGGGCTTGGGTGGCTCGGGCTTTCTTGCTCCATGTCCTATTGTTTACGGTGAGAAGGCAGACTCAGAGGGCAGAACAAACACCTAGCTGTGGGAGTGTCACCCACCTGGGGGAGGGGTTACTGCCCTTTGTGATGCCATGAAGGGAAAATCTCCAAACGGCCTGTTTGAGCACACATTTTCTGAAAAGGGGAGCAGGCCAAAGATGGAGAGGATGGACTTTTCTCATCATTGGGGGGTTTGTAGATGGACTAGACTATATTGTTAGAAAAACATGGTGAAGTTCTGGATTACCAGGGTCTGGTTGTCCAAAAGGTTTAATCCAGATAATCCAGATTTGGTGATCTGTAGAAGTCTGTACCTGAATCAGGGTGATCCCATCCAGTTTGTCTTTGAACAACCAGAATAACAGTGAGCTGGATTACATGATCATTTGTAGAAATAAAAGGGATTAACAAATCTGGATCTTTTTTTTTCTGGATCAAACCCGACCCAGAGGATTTTATATGACAGCTCACAGTTTGAAGACAATACATATCTGAATCTGCAGCGTCTGAGTGACAAACTGTTAAAACACTCCTTCAGCAAATCGCTGCTGAGAGATTTATTCTTTGATTTATTGTTGTTTGGTTGAACGTTCATGAAGATTAGTGCAGCACAGAACATTTTTTACAGATTTATCTTTTTTTTAACTCTTTTGATAAACAATCCGATGCTCTTTTATTTCAGACTTGGACTTGTGGACGTCCTGTAGTCACAGATGTCTCCTGCAGGCCTTAGTTATCTTCTCGTCATCGCTGTCCTGGTTTGTTACTGGGTGCCAGCAGGCTGCTATGCCAACGGCAAAGTCGCCAAAGCCTGTCATAGCATGGAGCCAAGCCATCATGCCCACGGTCAGACCACTCCCAGCCCCTACCTCCTCACAGTCAACACCACCACGTACGGACCAGGAGACCAGATCCTAGGTAACGCTGTGTACAGTATGTAAATCAATGAAACACTAAAGCCTTTAATGTTAGAAATAGAGTTCAGGAATCCAGTAGGTTAAAACATTTCACTTCAAGATGAAATCTGTTTAAAAACAGGCCGCAGGGTTCTGCTAACGAGGTCGACAAGTTGTAATAAATACAAGAAGTTGTTAACCCTGGCTTAAATGTTTTGATTCGACTCTTTGTAATCTCCTTTTTTTTTCAGTCGTCCTCTCTGGAGGCACATACTTTACAGGCTTCCTGCTTCAGGCAAGAGATACAGCCAATCAGGGCTCAGCATCCATAGTGGGTACGTTTACCCTGATCGATCCAAAGAGGACTCAGCTGCTCACCTGTAATAATCTCAAGGTAAACATGCACATAGACACAAAGTTACTTACTGTACATAAAATAATGCAGCTTTGTAAAATTACTTCAATAAGAGTAATACTTAACATAAGTAATTATTCATAATCCTAAAGTGATGCACTCAAATAAGATATCAAATTATAGGCTACATGTTGTTGTTGAGATGAATATTTCATCCTTTGCACTCCTCTGTAAAGGAGTACCACCTCCTTTATGGAATAATAAAGACAGACAACAACTCTGGCAACAAATGAAGACTTTTCATTCCTAAAAAAGATGACTAATCGATGAATAAAGAAGGGGGTAAATACGTACGGTGGCCGACAAGAGCAATCGACCGGCAACACAGCTGACGGTAAGCCTACTGCAAGCTCTTTGCCCATGTGTCTGGAGGTTTGAGTGAAAGGGCCTACAGGGGTAGACCATAGTTTGTAAATATTAACGGACGAAGCCTGAGTGATGTCAGCCATCTGTTCCTGCAGGGCGCTACTGAGGCTCATCGGCTGCAGCCGCCATGCTGGAAATCCTGTCTCACCCTAACTTTCAGTCAACCTAACGACAGGCTGAGAGCTGGAGCT
Source organism: Tautogolabrus adspersus (assembly GCA_020745685.1). Classification (NCBI taxonomy): domain Eukaryota; kingdom Metazoa; phylum Chordata; class Actinopteri; order Labriformes; family Labridae; genus Tautogolabrus; species Tautogolabrus adspersus. The sequence goes on from CM036544.1 coordinate 2,341,810, forward strand.
GAGCCTCTTGACGAACCGTTACATCACACCCCCTCAATCATGTCAGCTACGCGCCTAACTGTGGATAAGACCCCGTACAGTGTTTGCCCATGATGACAATAACTAATCAGACCTATTGTTTTTTTTAACCAGGCTGTAAACATGTTAATTTATGCTGTAAAAACTTTTACTTTTTTGGCGTAGGATTTTGCAATTCTACATTGGCTTAATTTTTTAAGACCGGAGGTTGCCAATTGGGGTAGACGCGGTTTTAAATCTCCCGTCAGTCAGAAGGCCTGTGCACTCGGCGCCACCATGCATAGAGATTACAGCACCATCAGCTGCACAGATAATTAGACAGAGCTATTGGTCCATCAGACACCATCTCTCAAAGCTATGTGGGTTTTTATTCATGCTTAAAGTTGTGCTTTTGCACAGTAGACAGCGGGGCATGTTCCCCGGAGACCCTCTGCTTCAGCCTAGTTTATTAATAGGTGGTCTAATGATAAATTTCCTTCTCCATCTCCAATCTGCATATGATAGTATGTCTCCAGAGATTTGAGCAGGGATTTGGTGAGAGCATCCCGAGATGCCCTAGAGTCAAAACCTGTAAAACCACCGCGCTTTTGTCCTCTCTAAGGTCCAGTTTGATTCATCCGGGTCTCAGGGGTACAGGACTGGCTGCCTCTCTCCCCTCAGCCTTATGACCTCTAACATCCAACTGTCCACAGCCAAAATGACCGGTGTCAGTAGAGAACAGAACAGAGTTAAGATTATTAATTAAGCCCATTGAGCCCTGCAACAAGCGCTCCGACACAACCCCCGCTCAGCTGTCTCATCCCTGGTGTGCGGGCTGGGCTTGTTTTAGAAGTCCTAGTTGCAGATATTTTAACGTTGCTCTCTGTCCACTAACAATGCAACTTTCCTATCTAAAGCGCCCTGGACGGCCTGAGCAATACCTTCTTTTTCTTTTAGACCCCCCATTGAAAAGGGGTTTTGGGGTTCATACCTTTACTTATGCTACAGTAGATTTGGGGAATTTCCTGTACTGCAGGATGTCCATGCTGCATAAAAAGATGAGAAGGAGCAAATATCTAATAAATCTGTGATGTTGTATGTGTGTTTGTCTGTGTGTGTGCTCAGGGTTCAGCGGTGAGCCATACAAGTGCTGTCCAGAAGAAAGAGGTAGCTGTCATCTGGACCCCTCCTTCCTATCCTGTAGTCCAGGTTCAATTTTTGTGAGTTTTCTCTCTTAATCGTCAAATGTAAAGCTTATCAAAGAAGGTTGCTATTGGGCACAGAGCGTCCGATGTGTATAAAGTTAGACAACATCTCTACTTCCTCCCATTGCACAAAAGTGAAACCAAAATATTCCCTCTCAACGGGGCTGACATATGACATCAGAGTCTGAGCAGTAGAGATCGGCTGATGGAGCAAAGACTTAACTAACTGATAAAAGGACACAGATAGCTTAAGTCCTCAACAGTCTGGGGTCAATTTTGAAGCATAAACTCGTGTTTGAAAAGCTCAATGACTCGTAAGTATTTGTTACATTTCCTCTCACTGTTCCTCCTCCACTCTGATAATCTGTTTCATACAAGCTACAGGAGCTGCATTTGTCAACACAGCTGTCAATCAAGACATTTCATACCATTTTATGGCATCAAACAACTAATTAAACTTCACTTTTGAAAAAAGTAAAAACTCACTAGTTTGAAATACTAGCAAAACTGCAGGTGTACACTTTACCTTTCTTTCAAAGACAGGGAGAAGGTTGACAAGATGCTAAGCTTCTATTCAAAGTTTTTTTCACATTACTTAAGGGGCGTGTCCAGACTGTCTTGTCTGGGGTGTCCAGGTCGGGGCATTGACTTATGTAGGAATGGCCTGAATTTTGTATCGACAAACAAAACGAAAGATAAATACAATTAATTTACGGTCTCTGTCTCCAGTAATCTACTTGAACCTTTAACGTATCATACAGATGTCGTATTCCTGTTTATATTGTTTTAACAGCATATCAATCTCCTCAGCCAAATTCTTTAAAGACTCACAAAGAAGATGTGTGTCTGATGTCACAATTTAAAGAAATTTCAAGCAAATTCCCGTTCACGGTTTTTCATTATCAAAACATTAGCGATACATTTTTATAGATTTAAAGTAGAAAAATAAACAAGAGAAAATGTCCTTCACTGAAATGCAAAGAAAGCTATTTAGCAACACAGTAAATATAGTTTATTTTAAGTCCCTCCTCTGAAAAGGAAAATAGCCAATCATAGTTTAGGATTTGGGGTTTCACCTGGACGGGCCAATCAGTGGTGTCATAACAAATGTTACAATGCTTTTGTTTCTTTGGTTTTCCAGTGTGACTGTAGTTCAAAAGTTTAAAGTATTTTGGAAGAAGCTGCCTGGACCAATCATCAATGAGGAAGGTTTTACTCCGAAGCCAACGCAGCCAGGGACCAGGACCACACCTCCTTCATCACAAACAACCACGACCTCAATCCTGCCCGAGCCTGTGAGTCCTACATCCTGATGTTTGCAGCTGATTGAACATGAAGTCATGTGGTATGAGTCCAAACGATAACTTTATCATACACCTCAGATTACCTCACAGGGATGTGGCCAATCAAAATCCTGCTTGCAGGATCCTCCAGGGTGCGATCCAAAAGAAGACCCTCTCTGTTTCTTCTTGTCAGTGACAACAGAAGGACCAAAGGTTTGACCAACAACAATATGGTTCTTTTATACAAATAAAGGTGCTAAATTAGTGAATCCTTTACAAATCCAGACTGAGAAAATGTTACCAGCCTTTCAAGGCCAGGTACTCTGCTTCTTTGTCTTGAAGCATGAAATGAGGATATTCTTAATTTACCAGTGGAGGGGAGGCTTTGTCCGCTCTGAGGTTGTCAAATTGGATTTGCACATATTAACTTGAATCTATTCTGCTGGGATTTAATCAATGAAAATGATACTTGTTCATAAACGGCCTTGCCTTGAACTTACTCTCTCAACTTAACTGTAACAACACACCTCGCTAGAACAAGGTGCACATTACATACACTGATCAGGGTCTTTCAGCGACCTCTAGTGGTTTAATAAGGTACATTTAAATCACCTCACAGATGCTACCTTTGGCTATGAAAAAAGCTTCTAACTTAATGTGCTTATTGAAGAAATTAACCGCTTTACATAGAATACAAAAATATCAAATAGATCAGAAACTAGAGACACATTCTGTTGCATCTCCTTGGTGAAGAACAGACTTTGTCACCACCTACATGTTGACTGGACTCTGAACTGACAGCAGTAATGCATTCAATCTCTTTCTCTGCAGTCGGTGATGTTTGAGCTGAGTGGACCGGCAGAAGGATATGTTGCCTTTGCACTGTCCTTGGACACATGGATGGTAAGCTAGTCCCACAAAGTGCTAAAACAATCTGTGCAAAGTCTAAAACACTGAGTCCATACATCCTGAAATATGTCTGCTGCTTTGCTCATGAATCACTGCTTAGTGCTACCACTGAAATGTTTACCATCAATAACCTGGATACAGCAGTTAACAACATCTTTATTTTGTATGCATGTTTTTCTCTGTTTGTGTGAAGGGCAATGACGACGTGTACATGTGTGTCAAAGAAGGGGATAGAGTATCAGTGAGCGCTGCCTTTGTACTTGGACGAACTCAACCCGAGGATGAGTCACAGGTGACATATTAAAACATAGTTCACAAGGTTTTTATTAGACTTGTGTCCGAGACAAAGATGGTCAACGATTCAGTGTGTTAATTAGAATAGTTATATAGTATTTTAAACAAGGGCATGGTTAGCCTAGCTTAGCATAAAAGGCTTAGAGCAGGAGGGAACATAAAGTTAAAGAGGATTTCATAGTGGGGCTGCCACATTTGGAACAATTATGACTGCAAGAGACCAAAACCTGCACTGATTCACTGTATCTGGCAACGAGTACCGTAGCCCAAGTCCATGTACTCTATATAATTAGTGATCTCCAAATATTGTCACTTCTTCCCCCAAAATATTTACTTGCACTCAAGGCTTGAAAATGGTAGTCGGCAAAGCAACTGATGACACAGATTGATGAAGCACAGGCTAAATGTGTCCCCCTACTTCCTGCCGTTATGCTACGCTAGGTTAACCACATCATAAGTCTTATTTCTGTGTGTTTGCAGTCTGGTCTATCCTCGGTGTCATGGCGGCTGGCAGATGGAGCAATTCAGTGCAGGTTCAGTAGACCAGTCAGACTGGCCAATCAGGAACCAGCTCGCTACAATCTGGACAGAGACTACTATCTGTTTCTGGCTAATGGACATAGTCAGTATGGTAATGCTCACATACACACACACACTGACCCTGGCAGTCGTTCTGTGTCTAAGGTAAAAACATGACTGTCTAAAGAATCACCAGTAAAATACCTCGCCTCGAGTGAAGCCACCTGAGGGATCTTTGCTGTTTTGTAAGTAGGTAAAATGTGTGTGTTTGTTAGCAGAAGTGGTGTGACGTCAATACCACAGCTCCTCCTGCCAGTCCCTGCACAGACTTGGTTGCACATATTTCCCACAGGGCTAGTTTGGCTTCATCTCTGTCCAACAGAGAGAGGTTTCGGCATGCTGTCCATTTGTATACATTGTCTATGGGTAACACCAGTGGTGGCCAAATCAACTACAGCTAACATCCTCAGTGTTATTTGAAATAAAAAAGTGAGGGGATAAGAATTAGATTTCTGTTTGGAAGTTAAATAGTTAACAATCAATTTCTTCAAACATGAAATAAAAAAGTAAATAACATTTAGAAAAACTCATCAGGCCATACTGTCACAGGAAGATTCAGTATAAAACATGTAAAAGTGAAGATTAGCAATGATGACACTGAGGTGCAGTAAAAGGGACCTCCAGTTAACTCCTGATTGAAACATTTCTCCTCTTTCTCGAGGACACACTCTGCTTGCTTGCTTGCTTGCTTGCTGGTCAAAGCTTGATCAACATAATGACAACAAAGCACCTGAATCTGTTAGCATCATAGAAAACAATCTGAATGAACCAAACTAATACGTTTTCAAAACTCTGTCTAATGGAAGTTATCCTAGCTGGCTTTTAGCAATTAAAACTTCCTTTATTAGATAGGACAGCTGAAGAGAGACAGGAAACGTTCGGAGAGAGTGGGGAATGACATGCAGCAAAGGGCCGAGGTCAGACCTGAACTCAAGGCCGCTGTGACGAGGACCACAGCCTTAGCACATGGGGCGTGTGACACAACCGCCCGGAAACAAAAAAACATGAAGGCTAATACAAATTGCAGATGAATCTGCTGAAACACGGGAGGCTACCTCTGTAACCAGCTTCTGCTGGTGCTGCTGGTCTGATTCACTCTCCACACAGCAAGGACAGAGATGACCTGGACCAAACAATGCATAGTTTAAGATGCTATTTGTAGTCACACTACTTTGTATTTCAAACTCTATATATTTATGTCATCCAGGCATATTATTGCAACACAGCCGGCAGCCATTAATCTCCACCCAGAGTAAACTCATCACTGGACCCCCTGAAGTCCTGCGGGGATCCCGAGCACCCATCCTAATGAAAATGCATGGTGGGTACAGTTCTTCGTCTTTACATTTTTACATGCAGAGTCGCTGGCAACCCATAGATAAGTAGTGTAGGTTTGAACTTTTCTCTCTTGGTTGCTTGAATATAAATCAATGCAAATGTGATCATCATCAGATATCTTCATGAATCCAAGTGTCAGACAAAACATGATCAGTATATCTCAATACACATTTAGATCAAACAGTCAGAAGGAGGTGATGCAATAGAGATGCAGGATTGTTATTGAACTAGTTATTTACATTCAGATTATATAATGGGAATCATGTTAAGCTTATAGCCGATCTTAGAACCCACTGGCTTTCATTGAACAACAACAGTGACAGCTAATTTTTCACGACTCCTGTTGTAGCCAGCAGTTACTAAGGGAAGGATCATGTCTGGGCCGAGACATGGGTCCATCATTGTTTACAGTCTGACAAATAACTTGAGACACATTCATTTGGTTGAAATGGTCCAGGATCAGATTGTTAGCTTCATGCAAATGTTACTTTATAGAGATTTAAAACACTGCCTCTGCTTCTCCAGGTGCACTTATGATGCTAGCCTGGATGCTAACAGGAAGTGTTGGTACATTCATCGCAAGCTTCTATAAACCTGACTGGCCAAATCAATCACTTCTTGGTCAGAAGGTCTGGTTCCAGGTAGCTGTTACACACACAGATATATACACACACACATATGCAAGCACACACACACATACACACACACACACGCACACACCCACACACACGCACACACGCATACACACACACACACACACACACACACACGTGTTTAGCAGTATGACTGTTCCGAGCCCAAGCAGGCGGTTAGAGCATGCTCAGGCTTGTCCATGACTACCAAAAGTAGCATTTGAAGACTTCTTTTAAAAGTGGAGAAGGTGCCTGCTCCCTGGACCTTCACTGGTGGATGATTCCAAAAGAGAGATGCCTGATAACTGAAGGCACCACCTGCCAAACTTTGTAATATCACTTGATTACCATCTGTGTGTGTGTGTGTGTGTGTGTGTGTGTGTGTGTGTGTGTGTGTGTGTGTGTGTGTGTGTGTGTGTGTGTGTGTGTGTGTGTGTGTGTGTGTGTGTGTGTGTGTGTGTGTGTGTGTGTGTGTGTGTGTGTGTGTGTGTGTGTGTGTGTGTGTGTGTGTGTGTGTGTGTGTGTGTGTGTGTGTGTGTGTGTGTGTGTGTGTGTGTGTGTGTGTGTGTGTGTGTGCGTGTGTGTGCGCGTGCGTGTGTAGGTTCACCGGGGACTGATGATGCTTACCGTGGCTCTGACCTTTGCATCGTTTTGCCTCCCGTTTTTCTACAGGAGAGGTTGGAGCAAGGTACGATTTACCTACAGAACCGCACACACTCTCACATTTCGTTTGATCGTGGCATCTTCGTGGGAGTTTGACCTTTGACACAGAGACGTTATGATTCAGACAAACACATCTTAGAGTTTGGTTTACCTCTTAGGCCTACAGGGATGTTGTCTCATCAATTACTGCACATCCTGACGTTTGTTGTGTGGTGTGGGTCCTTGTTTGTGTTTGAACAGGGTGCAGGTCTTCATCCGTACCTTGGTCTATCTGTTCTTGCATTGTCTCTAATTCAGCCACTAATGGCTGCAGTCAGACCCCCACCGGACTCAGGCAGGTAAGTACTCAAACATTAACATCATACTGAATATAAGAAGTGAGCCTATAGCCTGACTCACCCCAGTTTGTGGATACCTTTTCAAAGCCTTGCAGTCTCACTTTGGTTTTATGAAACAGAAGTGACCATAAATCAAGAGTGTTAGTCTGCAGCCTGGAGCCCTCTCGTCTCATGCCCTCTCGCCTGGTGCCCTGAAGCTACGCCTCATGGAGCTTCGTGAGCTTCTGATTATCAAAATAAAAGCTCGCGTCTGATCCGCTCGTTCCTACTTCTGTTTTTGAACTACAGGATTACGGCAATAATGTCATACTATTGAATAATCACCAATATAAATACAGATTATGAGCGGATTTTAATTCCGATTACTTTTTTTGATAGATTGAAAGATAGATACTTTATTGATCCTGAGGGAAATGCAAAGCATCCAGTAGTAGCTTACAAAGAAACAAATACCTCATGAAACATTTTTTTAAATGGACCCTTAGCCGAGGTGACACCTCGCTAACTCAAGGAGCCTACACTCCTCATTAGGAATACGTTTAAGACCTTACTTCATTTTAACACCTGAGTTAAAAAATTCACCCTTTTGCAGTTGCCTTGAATTGAGAAGTGAGCTATAGAGCAGTATCAGGCAGTAAACTTCTTTTTTTCTTCTGTCAGATTAGACATTTTACTGTGGGACTCTACCGTTATCAATGCTCTCAGAACTGGAGATGAAAATACAAGCACTGAACCTACGATAAGATAAGATTTGCAATGATGGCTTCACAACAGGCTTTGTAAATGGACTTGAGCTTGTATAATTTTTTTAGACTTCTGTAACTCAAAGCGCTTTTACACCGCATGTCACACCTACACATTCACACACTGATGGTAGAGGCTGCTGTGTAAAGTGAACATCAGTTTATTAAATAATTAATTCATACACATTCGCCAACGAAGCAGAGGGAGCAACGTGTTACATGGGTTACGTTTTTGCCCAAGGACACATCGGCCATCATGTGGCTGCAGGAGCTGGGGAGCGAATCCCTGATCTTCCGGTTGAGAGATGACCAACTGAGCCACAGTCGTTTGTTCGGGTATAAGTTACCCACTTAACGTTCAAGTTTTACAGAGAGATTGTCTTACAAAACTGTTATATGTGAAGATTTTCCAAAGTTACTTAAATGAAAAACTACTAAAAGAACAATCTGCAGTCGATTTTTTTTTATGTTTTAGCCCTATCAGAGTTTGAACTTAAAGGTCGGGCAGTCACAGAAAACTGGAGTAAATGTAATGTTTACGACAGAGGAAATTTACGCAATATTACAATAATAAGGCCTAACAGAAACCGTACTCACACAAACCCATTAGTAAAGCAGATACAGATGATGACCCGACTACACCTGTAAAAATGAGTCAAAAAGACCGTCAGATTCACAAAGCACACACAAAGGGTTCAAATCTCTCCTAAATGTGCTGCAGAGCACGTAGCGACCCTGCGCTCCCCTGCTGTTTTTGTGTAATTTGCACCAAAATAAACCTCATTGGTCAAATGGCCAAAAAAGTAAGGAACATTACAGCCAAGTACAGTTGGAGTGAAATCATTACCGCCTGCTGTGAGCTGGTGACCGTGCCACAGTATTTATAACTTTCCAGTGATCTGTGAATAAAGCCTGACATCTATAATTATTATAATCAGGGGTTAAATCAGTCCAGGGCCTCCTGAGGGTTAACCAGGGCACATATTCAAACTTTGTCAGCATTGGTGCCGACGATCTGGAAGCCATTACTTGTGACAGGGATGTGAGTGTGTTTATCTGGAAGAGCTGCTCTCGCTTGCTCCAATCAAGGAGAAGTTTTTGTTTTAAATGATGTGGCTTATATCACATCTGTCAGGTCTGGCCCAAAATCAAACTTGTCCAAGTGTCCCCTCTTCTCCCAGGTCATCATCTATTTGTGAACAGAACTGAGGTCAGCATGAGAGTGAAGGTGCAGATATAGCTTCTCTCCACAATCACACACAAAACAACAGCAAACTGCACGGGTCGTGTTTGTGCTCGAATAGCATAAGCACAATATGCTTTGTGAATTGGACCTTGAGACTGAGCAGACAGCGGGGCGATTGATGCACAGTTCATGGTGCTATGAGCAGTACCACAGCTTTATGAAATTAACAGTCACACAGTTTCAGATTACTATTTTTCATCCATCATCTTAGAGCGAGTCATTACCAGAACTATTTACTTATGAGTTTTTAAAATATATACTTAAGTACTAATGCATTTTTACTTCAGCCAATAGGGGATTGAACCCCGCACTGTATGTTCAGGAGTCTACAGAGGAGGATTTTCTGTGCTACTTGGAGGAGAAAGGCCAAGAGCATACAGATATGCTGCTGCATACCGATGTAAGCAGAGTTGTTGCCTGTAATCAAGCATTTTTTAAGCTCTCAAACATGCAGAATATGCAATGCTAGAGGACTTCCAGTGGCTTTTGGATTCACCATTTCGTACAGATCTCACTAGCCTGCTCAGTGAGCTTTATTTAGAGCTGCAGGGTAGAGATCAAGATGTAATCAACATGATCAGTTCAGTGAGCACACTTTGAAGAAAGCTACAATGCTGTCAAGAAGGCTGCAACGCTCTGACCTGTCGAACTTTCCTCTCATGCAGGCAAAACTACAAGTCAGGGTAAAGCTGTCACACAGCTCGACATTGCACATTGTGACGAGCAAGTTCAGAGCATCCTGTCAGAATTTGAGAAGCGCCACTGAGCTTGTAGCCAGATTGATGTGTTTTACAGTTGGTGCAAGAATTCATGTGGATAGCCTTGCGTACAAAGTAGTTTCACTAGCCGTGTCGTTTCAACGCCCCTGTGACTTTTCACCTTCAATCTGAATGTCGCAGAGGTGTAATGGGTGGAGCAAGTGATCCTACCTCAGTAGTGTCTTCTGAGGTAGGCCTAGTAACAGAGGTGTTACAGAGGTGAGACGGTTTCAGCTGAGCCAGCGGGGGAGTGCAGAGCTGTGTGTGCGTGTGTGTATGTGGAGCTTCCGCATCCTGAAACACAATGTGAATTCACAGACTGGGACACCAATATAACATCGTGGCCGAATCAATATATAAATGTACAAAGACGTGATGACGGCTGATTTTTTATGTGCCTTAACTAATAAGGCACATAAAAAATCAGTCTCTACTGTGCCACCTGGATAGCTCTGCTGCTGAAGATTAGGTCCTGACTGCAGAATCACATTGACATCAAATCCAGGGACCAACTCCAGGAACAAAAGTATCTTGACGTCAGAAGACGTGCCTTGAACCTAACATCCCTTTTTAGGATCGACCTATTTGTAGGAGTCTGCTTTCTCTCATATGTTACAATTACAGATCCACAATGACTGAAGACCACCTTGTGGCCTACGCCTTGCAACCAGCTCGTACTGCCCTGTCTCTGAAACACTAGCTGCCTCCTCCCAGTGCCTTAGGTCCCTACAGAGACTTGCATTTATTTCCACTTTTTCTAGCTGAGAGGATAACCCTGTCTTAGCTCTGTATCTGGTTCATTTCTCTGTCAGTTGTGTTTAAACTAAAAACAGAGGTAGGACATCAGTAGTGTTTGCAATGCTGAAACTAAACTGGTAGATCTCTGCAGGCTGGACACATTTTAAGCCCCTCTTAAAAATGTATTTTTCTGTTTCAGTTGTTTCAGACAAATAGATCAGCATGAATCATGTGTCAAAAATGCAGACTGGGGCTATTTGAGAGGCAGGGGGGAAATTAAAGGGCACCAGCTGTGTGCCATGGGGTGCCAGTGTGCAAAAAGTTGTCATGAATGAAGAACTGCCACAAGCAGCACAAGCACCCCACCCCCACCCCCCATAGGTTTTCTTTCTATACATGTTTGATGTTCCTACATAAGTGGACTAACCAGCTGTCTGCATGAAGTGACAGCTAATTAAAGTATTTAGTAACTTCATATATTTGAATCAAAAGGTAACAATAAATCGGTATTATCTGTTCAGGAGATTCATCTTTAACTGGGCCCACTTTGGATTTGGGACTGTGACCGAGATCATGGCAGGTCGGTCTGATTCCAGACACATTTCACAAACATCTGAGTACAAACTATTTCTTAAAAACACCTTACCTACTAGGGATACCTGCCAAAGTAACCCCCTGTGTGTCTGCAGTGATTGCCATGTCAACAGGGATGCGTCAATCATCACTGCTCCTCCCCCAGCCCTGGGCAACAAATGTTCTGATTGGCTACGTGACATGGCTGCTCTCATTTAGGACCGTCTTCCTGATTCACATGCACCGCCGCTCCTTGAAAAATTGTATGAAAAGTTTAATTTGATTTATTTTACTTTCAATTTGATTTTGTTTTCTGATTACAATGACTGTGGACAGAGTATTAAAAATGTCTTTATGTTTCCTCATTTTCCTGTGATGTACCCTAACTGTTGTCTGTTTGATGAGCAGCATTGATCGATTCGGACCAATCAAACTTGATCACTTCGGACCAATCAGAATTGATCACTTCGGACCAATCAGAAAATCACAACTTGGTAGGTATCATCTGCAAAAACCAAAAATGTACCCGCACAATGACCCTGCTGGTCTGAGGCCAGTTTACAGACAGAGCTAAATGGAACAGAGCCCTCTAGTGTTCATTTGAGCATATCTTCATTGACTTTTTATGTAAGGTGATATGTGATACATGTGATTTTCCATTGATCTGATCACACTCATCAGCCGGTCCGTGAGCTCCCCCTCAGACCTGACTAGGTCCTTTAATCTCAAAAAAACATCAGCAAACTATTTGTAATAAATGAACCGATATTCAAGATCTTGAAAGTCGTTTTTAGCTTATTTTGTGTCTGAAAACATTGAAACAACAACAGTTGTTAGTCCGCCTCACATCCTCACCTGTGGCCTCTGGTTGAAATGCATTTTGGGATCTTTTTCTTGATACACTGAGCATAAAGAAACGATGGTGAGAAGAGGTTTTCGATCTTGGGTCACTTTTCTAACTTGTGCCTCACTCCCTGTTTCAGAGCTCCTTCATGAAGTCTCTTCTCCTGGCCGTGTTTGCTCTGGGAAACGCTGGATTCCTGGTGGCTTTGTTGTCTTCTGTCGCTAAACTCTGAGATTAAATCTGAGGAAAGGTCCGGACAACAACGGAAAGCACGTGTGACAGACTTCGTTATGATCACAGGACGTTCACTTTATCACTCAGCAAACATTCCTTTTTATTTAAAACCAGAGCTCTCTATTTGCTCAAATTCTGTTTGCAGTTTGTAAATGATAAGTTATATAGAAGATATACTTTATTAATACAATTTAGTAATAAATATTGATATTCTATTTTAATGGCATCATCAGTGTTTCATAGAATTTGCAGGCCTCTAATAAAGAAAAGCCCTGAATCAGAAAAAACATCTGCTGCAGATGTTCCCGCAGTGCACCAAGTGTTGTCTTTATAACTCCATCACAACACTGCACCAATATTTGACCTTCATTCTTTTGCACAGATTACATTTGAAGAAGGAGAGAGGGAACCAGAGCAGCTCCGTCTGCTCACGTTTATTCACTTTACTTCATGAGCCAAACAAAACAACAACACAAGTGATCATCAAACCACTGAACTAAGGTGTAGGTTAGCAGCTTATGTAACAAATGTTTAAATTAACCGTATGGTTGTTGAAAAAATAACGTTTTACACGATAAATAAACATGTTTACAGCCAAAAAATGAAATATACTTCTGCTTAGTTATTGTCATCACTGGCACACACTGTACAGGGGGTGCATTTATTTTTAAACGGCTCTGTTTTGATTTTATGAACGATACGTGTTATCCATAGTTAGAGGTGTAGCTGACATGACTGAGGGGCGGGTGCGATGTAACAGTTCATCAAGAGGCTTAAAACCCGCCTCCGCTCCAGCTCTCAGCCTGTCGTTAGGTTGACTGAAAGTTAGGCTGAGACAGCATGGCGGCTGCTGCTGATGATGAGCCTCCGGAGCCCCCTGCAGGAACAGATGGCTGACGTCACTCAGGCTTTGTCCATTAATATTTCCAGTCTTCGGTTATGACCCCACCCCCCCTGCAATGGATAAATACTGTATTGATCCTGAGGGAAATTCAGAAAGACCTCATACATACATACAATGCAGCCACATTTGATTTCTTTTTTATAAACTAAATGAAACATTTGAATCAGTGATGCTGAGAGGTAAAATGATCAGGGGGGCAGAGTTCGCTCCTCCGTAATAAAGACCAGGACTGAAGAAAGGACAGAGTTTCTCTGTGAAGCTGCAGTCCGTGAACGAGTAAAGACAAACCGCGGCATCGACGTCATAAAAGCAGACCTGACCCTCCTCATAGCTTACATACACCCCCACCCTCTGAGGCTTGGAGTCCAGACTGAGGCTGATAACAGGGCTGGATAGAATCAGGTACTGGTTTCCATTCCTTAAGCCCATAGACCAGAACCCGTGCCCTGGGCTTAATGGGATAATTCCTTTCCTGTTAACAGACTCTTTGACCAGTCCCAGAGTCCAGCTTGTCTTCCCAGTCACCTGAACCTCATAGTAAAACCTTCCTGAAGAGAAAATCTGCTGTGCTACGACATTGGCATAAAGAGAAAATCTGTTTGGGTTGTCTGGCAGTTCCCTCCTCACCTCATCATACCTGACCTGTTTATTATCATCAGACAGGACTAGCCATTGATTAGCTGAATGAGGGTCAAGAACCACATCGACTGGGTACTGCTGAGCCCTCTTCAGGCTGGCCTCATGGAGCATCTGCTGCTTCTCTCTGCGTAAAATCTCCTCCAACTCAGCCACAGCTTTCAACACAGTCCCCTGATATTCCGGTGGACAGACCCTGACCTCAGTCCAGTTCTTGGTGGTAGGGGCAGAGTTCATGGATCTGTAGGTTTCCAGAAGGAGAAGATGGTCCTGAGAGTGTGTGAGCTTCCTGGTCTCAGCAGTTTTCTTCGTCAGTGCAGAGATTTCTGTTTCCAGTTTTTGGATGAAACCATCCGTCTCTTCCTCCATCGTCTTCTGTCTCTCTTCAATCATCTCGATGAGCTTGTTCAAGCCTTTCTCTGCAGTCTGCATCAGAAGCGTGAAGATCCGAACACCGTTAGCTATCTCACTCTCTGCATCATCCGTACTGTGTGTTTTTAAAAGTTTCATTTGACTGATCTTTTGTTTTCTCTCTTGGATCATCTGCTGAGTTTCAGCATCTACTCGCTCCAGCTTGGCCTTCTTTGCTTCAAATTCATCTATCAGAGATGACATTTTGTGACCCACATGTTCTGAAAGTGTGCAGTGAGCGCACACACAGATCTGATCAGTCGTACAGAACAGCTCCAGTGGTTTTTTGTGCTTTGGACACATCCTGGCCTCCATGTTCTCCACAGGATCGGTCAGCAGGTGTCTCTTAAGGGAATCAGCGGCCATATGAGATTCTATGTGGATACCACAGTAGGAGGCTAAACATGTCAAGCAAGACTTCATGGCCCTTAGTTTGGTTCCAGTGCAGACGTCACAGCAGATTTCTCCAGGTTTGGCAGCTGTTATCTCTGAATCTCTTCGTCTTTTCTTTCCAGCAGACTGTTTGAACTCAGCAGCCATCTCAGATATGAACGTGTTGACAGGCAGTTCAGGTCTGGTATTAAATTCTTTTTTACACATAGGACACTGGTAGTGTTTATTGTTAACGTTCCAGTACTGCGTGATGCACATTTTGCAGAAGTTGTGTCCACAAGGGATGGTGACTGGATTAGTGAAAACATCCAAACAGATGCAGCACCGAAACTGGTCCTCAAACAGAACACAGCCAGTAGCTGACATGACGACACACTAAGAACAAAAGTGAAAGTGAAATTACTACACACATTGCTTCATATTAAATATAATCATATATCTAATAAAGACATCGTACATTTGTTTCAGCTTATTCAGACCCTGGAGAAACGAGGACATTTCTCCTGTTCTTTAAGATTCTGGACCAAAAAAGTAAAAATAATGCACAGAGTGGGCGGGGTCGACACACACACACACACACACACACACACACACACACACACACACACACACACACACACACACACACACACACACACACACACACAGCCACAGCCACACACTGACACACAAACACACACAAACACACACTCAGACACGCACACACACACAAACACACACACAGCCACACACTGACACACCCACACACAGACACACACTGACACACACACACACACACACACACTGACACACACACACACACACACACACTGACACACACACACACACACACACACACTGAGACATGCACACACACACAAACACACACACAGACACACACACACTGAGACACGCACACACACACACACAAACACACACACACAGCCACGCACACGCACGCACACAGACAGACACAGCGGAGGAGCGTGCCTCGACAATGTACAGGAAAAGCGAGCCACAGCTTGTTAATGCCGACTATTTCATTAAATTTGACAACATAAAGAGAAGCAGGCTGTAATTGAGTGACTAGTCGGCTGTTTGGCTGACAGCAGCGCGTATGGAAAGCCCTGCATTAAATAACAGGGACCAACGTAAATACTGATAAGAGCACTGTTTGTCCATGAGCTTAATGGTACTCCTGGTACCGGCCAATCACGTAGCCCTACCTATTCCCATCCCTAATCATACCTGAAAACGATGAAAAGAACAGCCTGAAGATCCTGGTCATGTTCGTGAATCCTCAGGGACTCACAGCAGTTTCGATTTCACTCTTTAGTGACTCTAAATAATAAACAAGGAAGTGTTTCAGTATCACGCCTCCTCATTCCTGTAAACTGTGAGTCGTTCAAAGAACACGTCGTATTTGTACTCCTGCTTTGTGCTATGATTGGTGCATGACTTTGCTAATAACAGTGAGAACACTTGATACTGAACTGATTCCCATGGATACACTTTAAATATTGAACTGGATTAAAGTCGGAAATTTACAAGGAAAAAGTGTCACAATGTGTAAAAAACAAAGGTGAGTACCCACATACAGAAAACTAACTTATAACAAAAAGGCAAAAAACAACTGCTTACTTATTTCAAAGTTCAGGAAAATGAATATCCAACGAAAGAACCATCCAAAGCTTAAAAAAACACACTGGAGGGGGCGCTAGTGAGCACCGTATGGAGTAGAAGTGTTTTACCTTGGCTGCTCTCAATGCTCTAATTATTTCGGTCATTTAGTCAATTTTTAGAAGGATTTGCCGACTTTTTTGTACAGTTTTGTACTTCTAAACTACTCAACATGACAAAACCAAAAGCGGACCGCGGGAAGAAGCCGGATAAAGCCCCGAATGAGGACGAGGGACAACTGCCCTCGGAGCATGAGGAACATGGCGCTGTAGCCACGGAGCCGAGAAACGAAACTGAATCGGTAAATGTTCTTTCTGCAATACGGAACATGAGCAAAATGATGACTGACCGGTTCGACATATTAGACATGCATCTCTTGCATCTATCCAAGCTTCTCTGGTGAGTCTCGGGAATCGTGTAAAAGACATAGAGGAAGCTAGCTCTGACTACGACCGCCGCCTGTCCACCTTGGAGCAGACATGCACAGAAATGCGTGCAGAAAATGGAGCTCTTCGCCTGAAGATGACAGACCTCGAGGCTCGCTCCAGGCGCCAGAACATCAAAATTGTTGGTCTCCCTGAAAGGATTGAGAATGGTCGCCCCACGGAGTTTGTGACGGAGTTTATTCTTGAGCTTCTCGGTGCTGGTAACTTTCCAAAGCCACTTGAAGTTGACCGTGCGCACCGTATGGGTAAGCTACCCTCTGGTAAAGACGCGCGGCCGCGCGTAATGATTGCCCGGATCCATCATTTCCAGATGAGGGAGAAGATTCTGCAACTGGCCCGTCAACAATTTCCTCTGCGCCACAATGGCAAGGCAATTCATATTTTTCCTGATTTCCCGGCGGAGGTGATGAAGGAACGGCAGGCTTTCGATGGTGTCCGTAGGAGGCTTCGGGATGCTGGTGTGAGGACGGGCTTCATTTATCCGGCAAGGCTGCGTGTTACCCACGGTGACTCGGACAAGGTGTTTTCGTCCCCGCGGGAAGCTGAGGTTTTTGCAGAAACTTTGACTTAAACATTGACTGTCCATTTACTGGTTCGGCACTTTCTGGTATGTGACTCTCACTGTGCAATTATTCGGGCAAGGACATTTTCATGACCGCTACTGATATGTTTGTTTACATTGCTGGAGAGGGAGCCATGAGGTTACAATGTTAGCCTAGCTTTAGCTTGACGGCTGCCATTTTAACACTGCCCCCCTCCCCCCTCGCGGGGGGAGGGGGGCAGTGTTCTTGAGGTTCTGGTTTGCATTATATCTTTATTATTTTTGTTTTCTAAGGGCTGCATGTATGTACATTGACATAGTTTTAATTAGACATGCATCCTAGTTTACTTCCACAAGGTGGCGGCATTACTTTTACAAGCTGGAATGTCCGGGGAATGGGGCATGTACTTAAAGGCGCCAAGGTGTTCTCTCATTTAAAGACCCTCTCTGCTGATATTGTTTACTTGCAGGAAACGCATATTAATCCTATAAAAGAAAAGTTGCTAAGGTGTACCTGGGTCAACCAGGTCTTTCAGTCCACGTTCTCCAGTAAAGCCCGGGGAGTGGCAATTTTGATTCGTAAAACTGTTCCATTTAGGCATGTTTCTACTATAGTGACCCGAACGGCAGATATGTTCTGGTGACAGGCTACATTTATTCATTCCATGTTACACTTTTGAATGTTTATGCCCCAAATTTCGATGACCCAACCTTCTTCAGAAAGATATTTGGTTTACTCTCCAATCCCTCTGATACGCATATTATCATTGGGGGTGACTTTAATTGTGTGCTTGATAGTTTTTTGAACAGGTCGGCCAATACAACCCAATTACCTGCATCCTCCACGATGTTAAAGAATTTAATGTCTTCTATGAATCTTGTTGACATCTGGAGACTGCAGTATCCCACAAACAGGGATTATTCATTTTTTTCACCAAGACATAAGTCGTTTTCAAGGATAGATTACTTCTTACTAGACTCCAGTTTGATATCTAACGTGATCTCTACAAAGTATCATAATATTCTAATTTCAGACCATTCTCCAACCTCATTGGTCCTCGACCTTAACCATAAGAAACAATATTACAACTGGCGCTTTCATCCCTCACTGCTTTCGGATGTATCATTCGACCAGTTTATGTCTGCTAAGATTTCCGAATTTCTGGAAACTAATGACAACTCTGAGGTTAGTGACTCTACCTTGTGGGAAACTTTTAAGGCAGTGAGCAGAGGGCATATAATTTCATTTGAAACTGCCGTAAGAAGGGAAAAGCGAAAGCGACACCTCAAGTTGGCTGAGAGGTTTAGATCTCCCTAAGCTGAGCAAGGCTGCACATGACGCTATAAACTCAGACATTACCATTCAAGAAATTTTAGATGCTATAAGATCGTTTCCTAATGGTAAGACTGCGGGCCCGGACGGTTTCAGCATTGAACTGTATAAAAAGTACTCTGAGAAGCTGGCTCCCCTCCTGCTGAGGATGTTTACCCACTCATTTGAAACTCATAAATTCCCAGACACTCTGTATGAGGCCAATATCTCATTAATACCAAAAGAGGGCAGGGATGAGACAGAACCTTCATCTTTTCGACCTATTGCTCGGTTAAACTCTGACATGAAGATTTTTACAAAATTATTGGCAAATAGGTTAAACGATCATATAACTTCCATTGTCCATGCTGATCAAACTGGCTTTGTCCCTAACAGGTTCTCCTTTTTTAATGTTAGAAGGCTAATGAACATAATGTACCATAAATTTGAGAAACACCATAAGGTGGCCGCCCTTTGTTTAGATGCAGAGAAGGCGTTTGACCAGTTGGAGTGGGGGTATATGTTGAAGGCACTGGAGGAGTTTGGATTTGGTACTAGATTTGTTTCGTGGATTGGACATCAAGGCCACCCTGAATGCCAAGAAGAGGGCTTTCAGAGATGGAGATCAGGAGGAGGTGAGGAAAACTCAAGTGGTCTTGAAAGGGAAGATCAGGAAGGCCAAGGACAGCTACAGGAGGAAGCTGGAGCGAAAACTCCAGCAAAACAACACAAGGGAGGTGTGGAGTGGCATGAAGACCATCACTGGCTTCAAAACAACAAACAGCAGGGGTGTTGATGGCTGCGTGGACAGGGCCAACGAGTTAAACTTGTTTTTTAATAGGTTTGATAGGCCCCCTGCTCCCCCCCCCTCCCCTGCCGCCTGTCTGCAGGCACCAGACACTCCACTGCCCCCTTCCCCTCCTCAAAGCCCATGGTCGTCAGGGGGGGGTCGTTCACACCCTCCCTCCCCTGGCCCCCTGTCTTCAGGAGAGGGTCCTTCTCACCACCCCCTCCCCTTGAGCCCCCAGTCTAACAGCCCTCTCTTATCAGATGATTCATCCCCCCTCACTTCTGCCACCTCCACATTGTACTTCACCGTAGACGATGTGAGAAGACAGCTGACGAGACTCCACGCGGGCAAAGCTGCAGGTCCAGATGGGGTCAGCCCCAAGGTGCTCAAAGCCTGTGCCCCCCAGCTCTGTGGAGTCCTTCATCACGTCTTCAGCATTAGCCTGAATCTACAAAGAGTCCCTGTGCTGTGGAAGACGTCCTGCATCGTTCCTGTACCGAAGACGCCGCGCCCCTGCGACGCTAAGGACTACAGACCGGTGGCTCTGACGTCTCACATCATGAAGACTCTGGAGAGACTGATCCTGGATCAGCTTCGGCCGATTGCCAGGTCCCGATTAGACCCCCTTCAGTTCGCCTACCAGCCTCAACTGGGAGTGGAGGATGCCATCGTGTTCCTGCTCAACCGTGTCTACGCTTACCTGGACAAGCCGGACAGCACTGTGAGGGTCATGTTCTTTGACTTCTCCAGTGCTTTCGACACCATCCAACCGGCTCTACTGGGTGAGAAGATGACGACGATGCAGGGGGGATACTCCTCTCATGTCCTTGATTGTTGACTACCTGACTGGCAGACCGCAGTATGTACGCCTTACACACTGTGTGTCAGATAGGGTGGTCAGCAACACGGGGGCCCCACAGGGGACGGTCCTGTCTCCCTTCCTCTTCACCCTCTACACCACGGACTTCAACTACAACACCGAGTCCTGCCATCTTCAGAAGTTTTCTGACGACTCGGCTGTAGTTGGATGTATCAGCAAGGGTGATGAGGCCGAGTACAGGACTGTGGTGGGTGACTTTGTCGTATGGTGTGAGCAGAACCATCTCCAGCTCAACGTGGCAAAGACTAAAGAACTGGTGGTGGACCTGAGGAGGAGGAAGGCACCGGTGACCCCTGTTTCCATCCAGGGGGTCGATGTGGACTCTGTTGAGGATTACAAATACCTGGGAGTTTACATTGACAATAAACTGGACTGGACTAAGAACTCTGATGCCGTCTACAAGAAGGGCCTGAGCCGCCTCTACTTCCTGAGGAGGCTGAGGTCCTTCAACA
Source organism: Tautogolabrus adspersus (assembly GCA_020745685.1). Classification (NCBI taxonomy): domain Eukaryota; kingdom Metazoa; phylum Chordata; class Actinopteri; order Labriformes; family Labridae; genus Tautogolabrus; species Tautogolabrus adspersus. The sequence goes on from CM036544.1 coordinate 2,362,608, forward strand.
TCTGCAGGACGATCCTGAGGATGTTCTATGAGTCTGTTGTGGCCAGTGCTATCCTGTTTGCTGTGGCGTGTTGGGGCAGCAGGCTGAAGGTAGCGGACTCAAACAGACTCAACAAACTGATCCGCAAGGCCAGTGACATTATCGGGGTGGAGCTGGACTCTCTGACGGCGGTGTCAGAGAGGAGGATGCTGTCGAAGTTGCGTAACATCTTGGACAATGCCCCACACCCACTCCATGACGTGCTGTTCAAACACAAGAGCACATTCAGTGCTAGACTGATCCCTCCACGATGCACCACAGAACGCCACAGGAGGTCATTCCTGCCTGTGGCCATCAAACTTTACAATGCATCTCTCTAAGAGGCGCACACTGTATACTTGTACACTGGACTTATTTACTTATTTACTATTTATTTAATGTGCAATCTGTTTTTCTTAACCGGCCAACTGTGCAATATATTTATAATTTTATATACAAGCAATTATCTACACACTTATACATACACCGTGCACTACCTGTTAACACCTGTAAATTCATCATGTAAATACTTTATCTCTACCTTGTACATATGTTATTATAGTGTTACTGAGTACTTACCTCTGCTTATTTTATTGCTATTATTATCTCTTTCCTACTGTGTATTGAAGAGCTGCGCTGGCACCCGAATTTCCCCCCGGGGATTAATAAAGTATTTCTGATTCTGATTCTGATTCTGATTCAATTATTATATGCCAAACCATCTTCCACCATTCTTACTAATCGAGAAAAATCAAGCTCGTTTCCATTACACCGTGGGACTAGACAGGGGTGTCCCCTTAGCCCCCTGTTATTCGCAATCGCTATTGAGCCTCTAGCCATCAGTATTAGACACCACTCTCTCCTTAAGCCTATACAGCTGGGGAATGTGGATCATCATCTTTCCTTATACGCGGATGATGTCGTAATTTTCCTCTCGCAGCCTGAGCAGTCGATTCCGGCTTTACTTGATCTCATAAAGTCATTTGGTGAGGTATCAGGATACACAATTAACTGGCAGAAGAGTGAATTTATGTCCTTTGGTGCCGAACTTGACCCAGAGTTTTTACGTAATCTTCCCTTCAAAATTACAGATAAACTGAAGTATCTTGGAGTAGTCTTACCAAAAGAGCCAAAATTAATATTTAAATATAATTTCTTGGTAAAGGTGGAGAAATTAAAAGGGGACATTGACAAGTGGCACACTCTCCCTCTTTCTATGATGGGTCGCATAAATGCTATTAAGATGGTCTCCCTTCCGAGATTTCTGTACCTTTTTCAAAATCTCCCCATTTTTCTAACAAGGTCGTTTTTCAAATCATTGGATTCAATAATTATGCCTTTCATTTGGGGTTTCAAAGCTCACAGAATATCAAAGATACATCTACACAAGTCAAGAGAGAGAGGTGGGTTAGGATTGCCGTGCTTTCTGCATTATTACTGGGCGGCAAATTTGCGAGCCCTGGTTTACTGGCAGGAAGGTTATAGAAGGGAAGTTTCAACAGACACCCCCACTTGGGTTGCCATTGAAAAGAACGATGTTGAAAATAGCTCACTTCCAGCTCTTCTTTTCTCATCCTCAGGACTGCCTGCAACAACTAAAGTGAATAACCAAATAATCCGGAATTGTCTGAAAATATGGCAGCAAATTAGGAGGAGCTGTAAACTGCCAGACACCTCTATTCATACGCCAGTTTATCGTAACCATGCATTCCTTCCATCCCTCTCAGATTCTACTTTTGACATTTGGAGACTAAAAGGTGTAGTTACTTTAAAGGATCTGTATATTGATAAACAATTTGCCTCATTTACTCAGCTTAAAAACAAGTTCTCTCTTCCCTCTACACATTTTTTCCGTTATTTACAAATAAGGAACTATGTACGTCAGTGTGTGTCTAACTTTGAGTTTCTCCCTGAAGAAAAAAGGATTTACAAGCTATTGCTGGTCCCGCCCGATTCAAGAAATGTAGTTTCAGACTTTGTGAAGGTATTTTCTGAACAGGTAAATTCTGCCACACTCCACCTGAAAAGTGCCTGGGAGGAGGGTCTAGGTATACAGATTGATGATGAAGTGTGGGAGGAGAGCCTTAGCAGAATCCGATCATGTTCCATTAATGCTCGGCACCAGTTGATTCAATTTAAAGTGATACACCGGCTCCATTATTCTAAATCTAAATTGCATAGGATTTTTCCCACTATTTCTTCTTTGTGTGATCGCTGTAAATCAGCTGAGGGCTCTCTGTCCCACCTTTTTTGGACATGTCCAAAGCTGTATACTTTTTGGTCTGAGATATTCAACTGGTTTTCTGGAATGTATGGCTGTGTGTTTAAACCGGACCCAGAGATAGCGTTATTTGGGTATTCTCTATCTTTACATAATCACAGTCTCTCTGTGCAGAGCACTATCATGTATGGAATGGTAATTGCTAAGAGGGCGATATTAAATCTGTGGAAGTCTGACACTGTGCCCCAGTTCAAGACCTGGCTAACTGACCTCACTTGTGTACTGCACATGGAGAAAGTCCGGTATGGCATGATGGGTAATCTTAACAAATTTTTTAGCATCTGGCAGCCTTTTTTGGATTATCTTGCCAGATTGGACAGAGTTCCCGGACAGTGACTGATTTTAGAGCTAACCGCTTACCTCTCTTTAATTGTTTGTGTTGAGAAATATTGTGCTAGTGATGCAATGTAGCATAATGTCCTGCAATGTAAGCCCTGTTTTGTTTTTTGTTTGTTTTTCTGTCTGACTTTATTCTTTATAGTTTATACTGTCTTTATACTGAAAAATCTTAATAAAAACATGGTTTAAAAAAAAAAAACAAGACCTTGGGCTGTCACACTCAAAAAACCCAAGGGGACAAAACATGAGATGGGAACACAGGGAGGTGGACATATGAACTGACGCAGAAGGGAAGCAACAGAGACTGTTTTCAAAACCGCCTACTGCATAGCCTTCTCTCAAACACATACTGCGTACTGTGGTTAACACTAACAGTAGTATGCAGTATGACTGCCTGTCAGTGGTAACTAATCCCATTCATACACATTCAACTTGGGGTTAAGTGTCTTGCCCAAGGACACATCGGACATGTTGCTGCAGGAGCTGGGAATCAAACCCCTACCACAGCCGCCCCTACAGTAAGTAACACTCCACATGATACACGGGCAAGAATTACAAAATAAAACAGGAAACACTAAAAAGACTAAACTTGGAAATAAATGCAATACAAAATACACACAAAGGAAACAAGCAACACGAAGAACAAGAGAAAATAAATCAGGAAATGAAATCAAAACACTGAAATAAACAATAGACAAAACTGAACAATAACTCATGACCTAAAGTCGTAATGACTGTAGCACTACCAGCTGTAATTCTACATGCAAAATGGGATAATAGTGTGGCTGTTCAGCACCAGAGTAAAAGGATGTTGTAGAAGAATTGCTCAGGAGGCGGAAATCTTTGCAAAATTAAAGTGGTGAATTTATATTAATGAAAAATGCAAATAAGAGCAAGAAAACAAGAGTCCTGAGTGAATAAACAGAGACTTCTTCTTCTATGGTTAGGCAGACCAGATGCATCACTGGCATATGGCTGCCCTCCTTGTCAGATTCTTACATATTCTTAAGTAAACCGGATCATGTGCAGATATTCCAACAGTTTCTTCATCTTATTCCAGTTATCTGGATTTAATAAATTGTGCTTAGTTAAGGCAGTTTCTCCAACTGATCCCAGATCTCTGAACACTTTCTTCCCTTGGAGAGTGTCACTCATGCACTGGGTGAGGATGTGTCGCACAGTTTCAACCCTTCCACACTCACATTGTCCATCAGGGTGTTTTCCACTGCTCAGCCCACGATGCCCAAGTCTCAGCTGGTTAAAATGACTGACTCTTTTCTATTGCAATAAAAATGACTTTTCTTTTTCCACTGTGTTCTGAACAAGCAGCAACCCCCAGTCTTGAAAAATGAAGCCAAAGTGCAAAATCCTGCAGTTTGTCAAGTGTCCACTAGAGGCTGGCTGCAGAAGCACAGGAAGTCACATATACACAACATTCAAAAAAGCCTGAATTAACGTGTTTACAGCCTGGTTAAAAAAAAAACGAAATAGGACTCATTAGTTATTGTCATCATGGGCACACACTGTAGGGGCTCCGTTTTGATTTTGAAAACAATACGTGATATCCATAGTTAGGCACATGTTACTGTACATCGCGCCCACCTGACATGATTGACAGGTGGGCGCGATGTAACGGTTTGTCAATAGGCTTAAAACCCGTCGTATGACTGAAAGTTAGGGTGAGACAGCATTTCCATCATGGCGGCTGCTGCCGATGAGTCTCCGCAGTGCCCTGCAGTAACAGATGGCTGACGTCACTCAGGCTTCCTCCATAAATATTTACGGTCTATGGCTTTGAATTGAAAAATAACCCCCCCCCCTCTTTCTTTCATTTTCCAATGTGTTTTGCCACCATTCTTTTACTGACTTTTTTGATTTCTATGTACTCTGACATCCCATACTGCCGTGTCGCATTCTTTGCACTGTTATCGGTATCCTCATTACCCTCAACACCCATAAATGCTGGCACTAAACAAAACGCACCGAACACCCTGCCCTGTGAATTCTACATACAGTTTGAAATATTGCTTTCAGTAAATCCGGTCTTTATTTGGATTTCAGTTCTTTCATTGTTGATAATGCTGCTGCAGAGTCGCTGCATATGACTGAGTGACTTTGTTTTTGATCCGCCACCCACCAAAGTGCCCAAAGTACTGCCATCATCTGTTCACCCAACAAACAAACACGTGGTCTGTGAAAACATTTTTTGACTTTTAATTCAGGAATGCAAACACCAAATGCTACACTCCCACTCTGCGTCCTTTGACCCATCTGCATACATTTGCAAATGCCCATTCCATTGTTGGTGAACATCTTTGATGTCGTTCTCTTGATATTAAGTCAACTATGGGATCAGGGATCAGAGATGGCACAACCGACCAGCAGACTGCAGGGCACACATCAGAATGAATAATACCCATTTCCTCCACCTTAGATTTCAGCTTTTCACCAAAGTTAGTTTTAGCTTTTCTTGTTGATTTGGAGAATTCCCAATGCTTACTCAGCAGGCTTTTGGGGAGTAGGGAATGTTTCGTGTGGGGAATGCCCCACTACACACTCTACGAGCTTTAGCCTGAACTATAACAAACTTCTTGGTAGGGGCAGCCGATCCATATGCCATACGACCATAGTCGATAGCTGATCTTATCATAGCTCTGTATATCATTAACAGTGACACGTTATCGACCCGGTCCTTGTGCAAGACACTAAACCCCAATTACACAGCAGCCTCTGCCATCAGTGTGTGAATGTGTAGGTGTGACCTGCGGTGTAAAAGTGCTTTGAGTAGTCAGAAGACTAGAAAAGCGCTATATAAGCTGAAATCCATTTACCATTTAGTTTTATCAATCAATATTTTAAATCTCCAATCATTGGCCCACTCTACCACTTTCTCCAAAAGCTTTCTGAGTTTGGTAGATGTACAGAGCTTCCTCCCTCGTTTCCAGATGCCTCCATCATCTGCAAATAGGGAAACACAAAATGCTTTTCCAACCCCTGTGAATATACCGTTTACTCAAAGATTGAAAAGGAGAAGATTAATGACGTTTCCTTGAGGGGTTCCGTTCTCCACCTTCCTCAGATAATTCATTAACAACCCCCCTATATATGAATACACACACACACACACACACACACACACACACACACACACACACACACACACACACACACACCCACACCCACACACACACACACACACACACACACACACACACACACACACACACACACACACAATCAATTCTTATTCCTTTGCCCAATGTAACAAATTTGTTTCCACAGAAAAGGCAACTAGAGGTCTGTTGTTGTGCATTTGGACGCCTCCATGTCAACTCTTTAAATTTGGTTTCAGAGTAATTCAACAGCCAGATGAAATAATCCCCGTCGCTGGACGCTGATGAATAAAGAGCCACTGAACTTTGAGAGAAGATTCTTAAAAGGAAGCAGAAAAACATGAAGGGAAAGAAGATGACAGTCTTAGTTTAATGTGAGGATTGAGACATCAACACAGATTAGCTAAACTGACAGCAGTAGGGACATCATGTGAACAGCAAACGCAGCTGAGACAAGAGCAACAGAAGGACACAAAAAGGAGAAGATGTGTGTCACAGTGGAAGAAGAGAGGGAGAGGAGAAGGAGCAGGAGATGTCAGAGAGAAAGAGGAGTGTGTGCAGGGAGAAAGAGCTCTCCCAGAGGAGTTCAGGCTCAGAGGGAGTACACGGCTCACAGGAAGACAGCAGCAGAAAGATGAAGGAAGAATGAACCGGCTTTACGCTCCATGAGCAGTGATCACTGCTGCTTACACGGGGGAAAGTCAACTGGTTCACGGACGATAGGGATGAAGAAGGAGGTCCAAAGGCAAGAGAGAAAGAAAGAAGCAGCAGGGAGGAAAAGAGACACGCTAAGAAGAAGCAAGCACTGCTAAATTATTAAATAGGGATCTGGACTAACCCTGGAGTATCTAACCAGTGCTCTGCTAAGCCCAGCAGGGAAGATGTCCAAGTCCTCTCCTCGTCTGGGGCGACCCGGATCAGCCGGGTCTACGAGCACCTGTATGAGAAAGGAGCTGCAGGGGAATCGCTCATGCATGCTCCGTATCGGAGAGAGGCTGATGAGGGCAGGCAGTGAGGGGAACTTGGTCCAGAGAGTCTTACCAGCCCAGAGCCAGACTTCCTCTGCTGGATTGAGGCAAGGATCTAATGGGCGGACACAAGCTGCAGCCCTGCAGGACAGTACTGAGTATACAGGAAATAACCCCTGCAAAGGTAAGCAGCCTTTCTCCAGGTTCTCAAAGAAACTCAGCTAACATTTTGTTGTAGAGCTTCAGTAATTTACTAACTCTCATGTCCCGGAAGTTGACTTTAACTTCTGGGTTTTGTGTCATTAAAGAGAAAAGATGCCATCATGTTAGTAGGTATCTGTGTGTGTAACATTTAAACAGTCACAACTCCACATTTCCAGCATTAAGAGTTCAGTTTTTTTTTTGCTAACTTAGGGATGCTCCAGGTTTCTTCCAGAAATAGACAATCTGCTTTGCTTGTTGTGGTTTATTTGAGAGATTGCTCAAATAAAAAAGAATGAATAAGTAGGGAAAAGCAACTCATAATGATCTGAGCAGTGAAATGCTACTCAGCATGTTTTGTGTTTCATGTGATGTTTGGGTAATTATGTTGATTAATCTGCTGACGGTGGAGTCATGAACTGTGGAAGAAATGGGAGAATTAGACGATGCTGTGAATACTCTCGTACAAATAAATAGTTAAAACCTTTTTGATTGAGACGCGGGGGAAATGTTGTTGCTGTGGGAATGGTTTGTCCTCCTCTGCTCAAACTTAATGTCAGTGCAAGATAACATGATTAATTTAACGTGACAGCGATAGAAATGTGACATTTAAAGTAATGAAGCTCGGTGGCATTTAAACATCTTACTTTTTTTTCTGAATGCATTTTATTTCAGGCGTATATTCATCAAACTCAAGTATGACATAATCTCTGACTAACATACAAATTGATATTTAATGATTCCCCTTGTTAAAAAAAGAAAATCAGGAAGTGATTTAACGTTCTCTAGTTTCTGTTCATGCATGAACTGTGATCATGTCAGACTCACTGTGTTAGTCAGCAGCAGGCACTCTTTACTTCACTGGCATTTACTGACACTCTGTGACCTCTGACCTCTCTGCTCTGATACACTCAAGATGTTTTATTTCAATGCACGGTCTGCATGAACACTGGAATCTGATTGGCTGCAGGGAGTGTACTTCCTGACAAGGAACCTCTTCCTCAAGGAAGTTCTGTTGCAACCCCCTGTTTACTGTTCAAAATGAAGGCTTATCAGCCTGTATCTTAACTAAGTAACCATAGCAACAAGGATTTAGTCTGTTTGTAATTTATACTACTTGTTAAAAGCTCACTGCTAATGACAACAATGAGAGACTTTACATTTCTTTAACCAGGTGTTGAATATGAAAACTTTGCTGGCTGGGAAGCGACTGAAAAGAGAAACTTAACACGCCAGCTGCAGGAATCAACTGCCCCTCTGAACTTTTGATAGTAAAGTATAGAAAGATGGACATCTTCACCTCCTCCCATAGTACAGTAGGGCCTAAATACCCCTCGTGAAAGGTGCTGACAAATGACATGAAACATATTTGGAGTCTGCGCGGATCGGCTGGTTAGTCTTTGATACTTTTCCCTGGCTTATTAGCATTCATATGCTCTTTGGTGAAAGTTATATAGTACAATGTTTGGAAGTACTTAATATACACTGTGACATAAGCTTTGGAGGATACAGTCCTCAAAGCCTAGAAAAGGTCAGGCAGCTTAATGAATCAGAGACAGCTGACTTTGGCTTCAGGCAACGAGCGCTGGTTTTAGTGTACAGCTCGCCGGGGAGGAAAGGACAGGCTGCACACTATGCTGTGACTGCTTTATTGCATAATAACACTCAGTCTTTTGACTTCAGTAGTGAACAGTGTTCCCATTGGACCTCATGGGATGGTAATGACTGTTTCAGGTGTTAGTCAGACCCTCAGTTCTGACAGTTCTGTCAATTCTTATTCTAGATTCAAAGGTTCACTCGAATTCATAATATAGATATAAAGCTATAAAGTTAGATATACAGTGAGCCGGTTGTTACAGGGTGAGCAGAACATGACAGGAGGGGGGGAGTAGGCCATGGTGAAGACAGGATGATGTGTTTGAATCACCTGCAGACTGAATGTTATCAGCTGCGTAATAAAGCTGAAGTGATCATATAAATATTCTAAACTGTAAACGGCCTCCAAATCCCACATGAACATCTACGGTCACATGAAGGTGAGCGGCTGAACTCGCCTTCTTTAACGGACTTTCTGTCTTTACAACATGAGAACGTTGTTTCTTCTGAAGGTCATGTGATCTCTGGCAACAGGAACACGGAGCTTTCTGCCCTAATTTTAATAATACAGTTCAGCTAATGTAGCTTTTACTCACACGTGCTTCAGTGAGTCATAGAGCCCACGGCAGTGTGCGTGCGTGCGTGTGTGTGTGTGTGCGCGCGTGTGCGTGTGTGCGTGCGTGTGTGTGTGTGTGCGTGCGTGCGTGTGTGTGCATGCGTGCGTGTGTGCGTACGTGTGTCTGTGAAAACACATTAACCTCTTTCTGAGGACGTGTCTGTAAACACTGTGTAATGAGGCTGCATGTCTGACTCACATGTGAACACACTAAGCTTTAAATGTAGGGCTGCATTGAAGTTATAAATAAAATTCTACATCAGGCGCTTTCATCCAAAGCGGCGTACATCAGAGAGTAAGAACAACGTCAATGTAAAGAAACATCTTCAAGGCAGATCGGACACACAGGTACTGACAGGAAGTGACCAGAGGTAAAGCATTGATTTTTATTTTATTTAAATATATCGTCATCATTATCAACATTGACAGAGAATTCTAATTAGCAGCAATAAAATCCTAAATATCAGCATTGTCGTCATCAAAATCACTATCCTCATCATTATGAGTCGCGTCACTATGGTTAAGGTCGTAGGTGTTGTCTGCAGATCTAATGGAGGTTGGTAATTCATTCTACCACTGGGGAACTACAGGAATACATGAATGTAAGAAATATCAGGTATTGTGAGCACAGACACAGGTACCTGATAACTTGTGCCAACACCAAAGACAGCTGGTATAAAAGGGCTGAAGTCTTCCCTTTATTAATCAATCAAAGTTTGAACTTTTTTCTTTAACTTAGGACAGAGTGGTGGACATTTTGGCAGCCGAACCTAATAGAAAGAAAACACATAACATTTTGATATGGACGTATTGTTTCACAGCCCAAGCTTTGTAGCATTCTCTTCCATTCACTTACATTATAAATGAGTGACAGCTGTCCTGACCAGACCCCTCCATCTGCTGATTTCATTAAGCCCACACTTCACACCAACTTTTGACTGTTGATTAGTCTACCTGCTCCCTTCACTGTGTGGGTGTTATTTAACAGATCTTTATTTAGTAAACCAGGACAACTGTGATTCACATTTCCAGTCCCATGGTTTTTCTATCAAAAAAACGTTTGAGAAAATCACATATCTGTCGGCCAAAAGAGCCGAAATCCCGACATCTTCGACAAATCCTAACCTACCTTCAATAATCAGGAGGATTGTTGGGTTTTTTAGAGAGCTTTGCTTCCAGTGACAATAAAACTTTTGTCGTTTTCTCTGTTTGGGGTCAAAAGCTCCCCGCCTCTGCTGCCTGAGTATGAAGGTCAGCGAGCCATCATCATCATCATCATCATTACGGCTCTTCTCGGTGGTGAAGGATAAAAAGGTCTCTGACCAAGTCAAAAAGTATCTGTGCTCCAGTCAGCTCCGCTCCTCTGTTCTGGGGAAAAGAGCTCATTATTTCCATTCAGTTCAGGCAATAGCAAGAGGGGGATGAGACGTTGTCAGTGTCGTTTCTTTCTGCCGATAGAAGTCTATGTTAAGATTACTTTTTGTCCCTGAGAGTCACGTTACTGGAACACATGAAGTCCTCCAGGACATAGATCGGTTATAATGATATCAGATAATGAAGCATGCTTTCTTAACCACTCATTAATATTCAAACTGGTTAAAAAGTCATTTGGAAGGAAATTGAACTAATAACATATTGGTAATAATCAATCACATCATGTGGGTTGTAACTGTGAATACATCCATACGACTCAAGTCAAGTTTATTTATAAAGCTCATTTAAAAACAGCAGCAGCCGACCAGAGTGTTGAACAATGTGTACAATTAGAAAATAAAAAATACACCCAAACCATGCATTGATAAATGAGACATAAAACAAACGACTTCAAAAAGACAGAACAGTTAGAAAAGACCACCTACAGGACCAGGGGATTCAAACGCTCACATGACGGGATTTTATACTTGCAGAAAACTCCTGAAAAACTTTGCCCGAGGAGCTGCATGTGTGAACACAAACAAACACATTTTTCACTCGGACTTCTCCTGCCAGCCCCCTAGTCTTTTTTCTGCAGCCAGTCAGAGTGAGCTGATGTGAGAACGCAAAAGGATATTCCCTGGAGAATTCACCTTGAGCGAGTGAGAGGGGGAGTGATGTGACTGCCTCGCTGTGCATAGAGTGTCTGCACACGACCGCTATGATCTCCGTGCACGTAAATAAACAGCTGTATTATGTTTCCGTTTGTCAGTATGTTCTTCTTCGCTCTTTTTTTGACGATGTGATTCCGTTGAACTACACGTTACAATGACATAAAGGTAAATATTCTCATTATTGCATCGTATAGCGGACTCTGTTGCTTCGTCCGCTACTTCTACGTCATTTTATTTTTACGTTACGTCCCTGTCTGACAGGGGTAGTCTCCTGCTGTGAGGAGCATTATGTGAACAGCCAGGTCGGGAGAATATCCAGTGCAGGAGTGCATAATGAAAAAACGGCTATGTAAAGTGTCTTTTTTTATTATTTATTTTTGGCCTTGTATGCCCTCAGGGAGAGAGAGAAAGACAGAGAGAGAGAGAGAGAGACAGGGGGAGAGAGAGAGAGAGAGAGAGTGGGGAAGGACATGCAGTCGCTTGGAGGACTTCAGCCTCGAGCTGGGGGACTCTAAAGAGTCAACATAGGGGGCAGTTCTGATCATGAAAGGACGGCTGTTACACATTTGAGGGCCGCTGACGGGGGACAGCAAAAAGCCCATTTCTGCAGAAACGAGGGGTCTGGTGGTTTTGTAAAAGGGCTCATTTATTGATTGATTAACTGGTTGATAGGACACACACAAACAATGTGATCTTAAAATCAATCAAATGAATTGGAGGCCAGTATAGAGAGACAGTCTGGCTGATTGGTTCTGAGCTAAGAAAAGGATGATTTCACTGCAGCCTTGTTAGAGCCCGATATGTAACAACGACCCGAAATGTTGTAAAAAAAATTTAATAAAACCCGAAATGTAATAACTGGTCCATAATGTAACGAAATGCTGAGCCCAAAACGTAATAACTTTTAGCCCAAAACATTGGGAACACCTTATTACATTATGGAGCAGGCAAAATATGTTTTTCTCCTAATAGTGTAATAATTGGGCAAAAAGTTATTACGTTTTGGGGTCAGCATTTTGTTACATTATCAACCAGCTATTACATTTCGGGTTTTATTACATTTCTTTTATAACATTTCGGGTCGTTGTTACATATCGGGCTCTAACAAGCCTTAACCTGGTGGTCAAATGTAAAAGCACTGTCAATGGGGGCGTCGATAGCCTAGTGGTTAGTGCATTCGCCCCATGGAGGCTATAGTCCTCCAGGTGTTCCCAATGTTTTGACTCTCTCCACTGTCCTCTCTCTAAATAAAGGCATAACAAGCCCCAAAATAAACCTTAAAAAAAGGCACTGTCAAAACTAAACCAAGGATGTTAGTAGAGGGCTTAATGTTAGTGGACAGGTGACCTAAGTTATTTGAGACCAGTTTAAAGGCCAAAAGGCACTGCTTCAGTTGTTGAATTGCTGTTGTAAAGACAGACTAACTATGTGAATAAATAAAACCTTTTTATTTTTATGAAATTGAAAGAGTAAATTTGGGAGTTAATAAACAAATAAACCAAATGAATGTTTGAATAAGAATGTTTAGGATGAAGCTGAGGATGCTCAGCAGGGAGAGCTTTTGGACAATGGGCAAGGAGGAAATAAAAGATTGAAAGACTGATTTTTATTGTGCTTTCCTAACGGAGTAAAGTGTAAATAAGATGTGTGTTGATAGAGTTTAACAGAGACCCAGAGATGTAGAGATACCCTGTAATCCTTGTAAACATTAGGGACCCAGCAGTCAGAGGAAAACCAAAGTGTCAAGACAGCAGGTCAAAGACGGGAGGAGAAGGAACCGTGAAAGCTTTGGCTGCGGACTGAAATCATACAGTTGCTAAATAAAAGGTGGCTGAGGCTTCAAATGTGATGTCAGAACACTGACTTCTCTTCAAATGAATGTGAGAATAACAGAAGTAATATGCACCTTGTCATAGGAGGCAAACGTTTCTTCTGAAAGAGCTGTTGAATTGCTTCAAGGTTTATTTTCTTCCTTGAAAAAACCTGAAGAAATGTAGTTTGTCTTACATTCTGGGTCTAGACTTTTGAAAGTTCACAGACAGAGCTGCTCATCTGTATAGTGAGTGTTCTGCTCATCATGACTGAGGCCACCTGTCACTCACAGCTCCAGAGCTGTGAAACAAATATCATCCTGAACAAAGTGGCTCTTAAGCAAGTGAAGTAAACGTATAACTGAGGCGGAGTTGTGCGGCCAGTTTTAACATAATGTTTATCAATGCAGCATTTAATAGGTATAAGATCGTCATCTAAGGCCTGTCATCTGTTGACCTAGTCGACACGTAGATGGTGTCCTTGACATGCCTAAAATGTTCTTGCCACATCCTCTGCAATGACCATTTCTAATACAAAGTTCAGGCACATTCAGGCACCTCTGCCCATCAACATAGCAGGAGCACTAGTTTGGCTACGTCTACCATTGCACTAATAGAGACGTCCCCTGTCAGGTCTCTTCTGAAATGTATGGAGTATGATCCAACAGAAACCGTGAGTGAAACCTTTTTAAAAAAACAGGCAAGAGAGTGGGGTGGCACATAAGTTGTGTTTTGTTAGATCATCTTTTGAGTATTTTGTCATTTCTTGTTTTATTTTGTTACTTACCCTTGTCTTTGTCTTCTAGATCCTGCTCCTCGTGTTTGCCACCTTGTGTGTCGGCCCTGCCCTGATTGAACCCACCTGCATCTCGTTATCTTCTGCTTGTCTGTGTATTTAATCCTCCATGTTCCCTCCCTCATGTTGCCAGTTCTGTGTTTTATTCTCCATGTTAGTGACTTTACCAGTGTTTGATTGTTGCCTTATTCTTGACCCTGCTTTTGCCTGCTCATCTGGATTTCCCTGGGAGATTGGACTTTCTGTGTACCCAACTGGACTGAAAATGATCCTGCCTGATATTACTCTGCCCCTGTGGAGTCGTGCTTTGTGTCACAAACGTCCATCAATGATTCTGATGACTGGAGTTCTGTCTCTTCGTGTAATAAAACATAGACTTGAAATTAAATCTTTTTATACAGTCTCAAAAATATGATAATTTTGTGATTTTGTCAAACTCGCACTAAAAAGGGCGCTGAAAACTTCTCACAGAGATCTGCAGTAAGACCTGCAGACACCACTGTCGTGTTTGTGTGTGCATGTTCGTGTCTGTCTGTGTTTGTTTAACAAGCAGAAATAATATTTCCCATGGCTTTCTCGTCTCTTTCCAGCTACTGAGCTGTTAATGTTTGTAAACACACACACACACACGCACACACACACGCACACACACACACACACACACACACACACACACACACACACACACACACACACACAGAGCCACCAGGCATGAACTTGGTCAAACAGCACCGTGAACACCAGCAGCAGCTCAAGCGGACCTGTAATTCTCCTCCTCTCCTCTTCACTCTTCTCTGGTTGTATTTCTTCTCGTCAGATTTATTTCATGTTTTTCTGGAGGCAGCAAAAGGAAATAAATTAATTTGAGCTTTCTACACAGAATTTCATTAGATTGTCACGGACATATAAGACTGAAAACTGAAAAGTCCACATTGCATACCCATGTCTTTATCACTTATACTTTATTCAAATGTATGATATAATTGTATGTATTATTATATTTCCAGATCAAACATAACTAAATAATGTGTTTATATTTCACAATGCATGGTGATAAACATAAAACCATCAAAACAACAAGGGAAGTTGAAATTGATAATCCAACAGTTGTATTTAAAACACTGTTGCCTCTAAATTTAAAGAGTCTGTCTCTGGGACTTATGATCAAAAGTGCTCGTTTTCTTCTCATCACAGAGGTCAGGAGAATATCTGTGGCTGTGACACTTTAAAGCGATTAGAATGAAGCTGTTAAGCTCAACATCCAACAAATATCACATCTACTGAGCTGAAATGAGAAAACCTGCAGCCACAGCTCTCTGAGAGCGCGCTCCCAATGCAGAACTTTCGAGACCCTAACAGATTTTTGATTAAATGTGTTCTTAAAGGGAAGCACATAAAAACAGCAGTCACTCATGTAACTGAACAACCAGCTGTAACAACCCACTGTAGTAACAACACATTGTGGTCCCAACACAGTGTAGTAACAACAACCCACTATAGTAACAACCTGCTGTAGTAACAACCCACTGTAGTAACAACCCACTCTAGTAACAACACAGTGTAGTAACAACACAGTGTAGTAACAACACACTGTAGTAACAACACACTGTAGTAACAACCCACTCTAGTAATAACACAGTGTAGTAACAACCCACTGTAGCAACAACCCACTGTAGTAACAACACACTGTTGTAACAACCTGCTGTAGTAACAACACACTCTAGTAACAACACACTGTAGTAACAACCCACTGTAGTAACAACCTGCTGTAGTAACAACACACTGTAGTAACAACACACTGTAGTAACAACACACTGTAGTAACAACCTGCTGTAGTAACAACACACTGTTGTAACAAGCCGCTATAGTCACAACACACTGTAGTAACAACACAGTGTAGTAACAACCCGCTGTAATAACAACCTGCTGTAATAACAACACACTGTTGTAACAACCCGCTGTAGTAACAACACACTCTAGTAACAACACACTGTAGTAACAACCCACTGTAGTAACAACACACTGTAGTAACAACCCACTGTAATAACAACCTACTGTAGTAACAATACACTCTAGTAACAACACACTGTAGTATCAACCCACTGTAGTAACAACCCACTGTAGTAACAACACTGTGTAGTAACAGCCCGCTGTAATAACAACCTGCTGTAGTAACAACACACTGTTGTAACAACCCGCTGTAGTAACAACCCACTGTAGTAACAACACAATGTAGTAACAACACACTGTAGTAACAACCCACTGTAGTAACAACACACTGTAGTAACAACACACTATAGTAACAACCCACTGTAGTAACAACCCACTGTAGTAACAACACTGTGTAGTAACAGCCCGCTGTAATAACAACCTGCTGTAGTAACAACACACTGTTGTAACAACCCGCTGTAGTAACAACCCACTGTAGTAACAACACAATGTAGTAACAACACACTGTAGTAACAACCCACTGTAGTAACAACACACTGTAGTAACAACACACTATAGTAACAACCCACTGTAGTAACAACCCACTGTAATAACAACACACTGTTGTAACAACCCACTGTAGTAACAACCCACTGTAGTAACAACACGGTGTAGTAACAACACACTGTAGTAACAACACACTGTAGTAACGACCCACTTTAGTAACAACACACTGTAGTAACAATAAAACTGTAGTAACAACCCACTGTAGTAAAACACACTTTAGTAAAACATACTGTAGTAAAACACACCGTAGTAAAACACCCTTTAGTAACAACACACTGTAGTAACAACCTGCTTTAGTACAACACAATGTAGTACAACACACTGCAGTAACAACACACTGTAGTAACAACCCACTGTAATAACAACCTACTGTAGTAACAACACACTCTAGTAAGAACACACTGTAGTATCAACACACTGTAGTATCAACCCACTGTAGTAACAACCCACTGTAGTAACAACACTGTGTAGTAACAGCCCGCTGTAATAACAACCTGCTGTAGTAACAACCCACTGTTGTAACAACACACTGCAGTAACAACACACTGTAGTAACAACCCACTGTAATAACAACCTACTGTAGTAACAACACACTCTAGTAAGAACACACTGTAGTATCAACCCACTGTAGTAACAACCCACTGTAGTAACAACACTGTGTAGTAACAGCCCGCTGTAATAACAACCCGCTGTAGTAACAACACACTGTAGTAACAACACAATGTAGTAACAACACACTGTAGTAACAACCCACTGTAGTAACAACACACTGTAGTAACAACACACTATAGTAACAACCCACTGTAGTAACAACCCACTGTAGTAACAACACACTGTAGTAACAACACACTATAGTAACAACCCACTGTAGTAACAACCCACTGTAGTAACAACACAATGTAGTAACAACACACTGTAGTAACAACCCACTGTAGTAACAACACACTGTAGTAACAACACACTATAGTAACAACCCACTGTAGTAACAACCCACTGTAGTAACAACCCACTGTAGTAACAACACACTATAGTAACAGCCCACTGTTGTAACAACCCACTGTAGTAACAACCCACTGTAGTAACAACACGGTGTAGTAACAACACACTGTAGTAACAACACACTGTAGTAACAACCCACTTTAGTAACAACACACTGTAGTAACAATAAAACTGCAGTAACAAACCACTGTAGTAACAATAAAACTGTAGTAACAACCCACTGTAGTAAAACACACTTTAGTAAAACATACTGTAGTAAAACACACCGTAGTAAAACACCCTTTAGTAACAACACACTGTAGTAACAACCTGCTTTAGTAACAACACAATGTAGTAACAACACACTGCAGTAACAACACACTGTAGTAACAACACACTGTAGTAACAACACAATGTAGTAACAACCCACTGTAATAAAACACACTTTAGTAAAACATACTGTAGTAAAACACACCGTAGTAAAACACCCTTTAGTAACAACACACTGTAGTAACAACCTGCTGTAGTAACAACACAATGTAGTAACAACACACTGCAGTAACAACACACTGTAGTAACAACACACTGTAGTAACAACACAATGTAGTAACAACCCACTGTAGTAACAACACAGTGTTGTAACAACACACTGTAGTAACAACACACTATAGTCACAACACACTGTAGTAACAACACACTCTAGTAACAACCCGCTGTAGTATGTAGCAAAATTAATGTATTAGATATGAATGTATCTAATATACCTCGAAGAAGGGCACCACTTCCGGTTTAACGGAAGAAAATAAACTTAAATGATATAAGTTTATTAATAATCAATCAATCAATCTCATATCAGAATGTGTGAACTCTAGAGCAGCTTAAATCAGGAAAAGACACGGACAATAGTTCTGAATTTTATGTTTACGTTTAATAAAGAAAATGATAAACAATAATATAAATGAAACAGATATAAAGAATATTGTTATGACAGTGATGATGCAATTATGATGATGTATGACCAGGACATGTTATACCTCGAACTCTATAATTCAACTCGTATGGTGAAATTATATGTTTAGTGACGAGTGAGGTGTCTTACATGTAAGTTTACTGGGATAAAGGTTACAACTGCTCTCTCAATGTGCATAATGTCAACTTGGGAAGGAGAGGTACCCCCACATTGGAATGTGCACAGATAAGTTACTGACATGTGTAAGGGGACAGCGGTTTTGGCCCCATGATAAGAAACAGATGTGTTTACGCTGTCCTTTATATGTAGGTGCTCTCCCTTTGGTCGGGAGAGATGATTTCGGCTTCTGTCTCTCCTAGGCTATCCATGGCAAGCCTGGCTTGACTCTGTCTTTCTTATATTTAATAAATGTATTAATGTAACTAAGACAGTGTCAATGGAAATCTCTTCATCATCAACAACATCATCTATGTCCAGAGGAGAACATAAGCTTCACGAGATAAAACGCGGTATTGTTTAAATGATTTAACCATTAAACGAACCAAGAATAAAAAGATGATTAACGAATTTTGGGATTAAATTTGGACTCGGATTGTTTAAGGAGACACGACCAATCTTAATCTCAACACCAGCTAAGAGTAGACGTCCTTACTGGTAACGTTGTTTCGAGCCTTTCCCCAAGTGGTCTAGCGTCGGTACTTTCGGTCCAAAGCACTCTCCGGGCGACTAGCCAGTTAGCTGTCCTCAGGCAGCCGGGTGAAAGTCGTCTCTGTAGCCCGAGGTGTTGAGTTTCGATGATGAATGCAGAAGTTGGTTCACGTCGTCTCCCAAAGGCTCCGAGTGGGTCAAAACGGGAAAATATTTTAAGAAAGTCTTTTGACAGTTCAATTTCCTCTTTAGAATAACCTGATGGCCATCTCGATTTATCCAAATCAGGAAACTGTCGTCCAAGATGTGATGAGCTGACAAGGCCTTTGCTTTGAGCCAGGAAGAATTAAAGTTCTCAAAAATGTGCGTAACAATTCAGTAGGATTCGTTCCTATGGTTCGAAATCTTGAAAGTTTAAGAAAAGAAAAGACTGCCTTGAAAATAAAAGTGAGTCAAAGAAAAACTAAGAGTGAGTCTTGAGATGGAAAAAGACTTCAGACTCCAGCTGAAAGTTTCCTTGAGCGTGTGCTCGTGTCGTGAGCTGAACTGAACTGAACTGAACTGAGGTCCTGCGCTGCGGGAGTGATCTTTATCACCCGAGCAGGAGAGGGGGGCAAATGGTCACTCCCCTGTTAAAGGGCATCGTTTTAATTACAGAGTTTACTCAATAATATTACGAATCAGAACTAAAACATATATACGTCACCATACATTTGTCTCTCTGTAAATTGTAAATTCACGTAAATGTAAGTCACGTCATATATTTAGATATACGTTTATATGTCACATCAGGAGGGGATCATTAAATGTCAGCCTGTAGTCAATCAAAAGTGTTATACCTTTGACATACTTAATATGGCAGATTAATAAACATATGAAAAGCAATAGGTGTCTTTAAATAACACCTTCTACAGCTAATAACACATCATACGATTATAATACATATTGAACATGTGATTATAACAGCTTACGTATCCTCAGTGTCCTGGCCTCAAGGGGGCAATGGTGGTCCATTTCACATTCCTATTAAAATTGACTTACTTCTAATTTCTTAAATAGACATCGGATTTTAAGCAGAAAAAGATCATTTCAAAACATTCAATGTGACATTTACAGATATGTGGACTCAGAGAGGTCTAAGTGTTCATGTGATGGAGAATTAAACACTGTGGTCTCAGAGAATCCTATGGCAGTGGTCCACATGATTGCTTTTCCTGAGACATTCCAAAGATGTAAATGACTTGCACACTAGGGTTTTATTGCTCTGTAGTTCAAAATGTCAGGTCAGTTCATGGCTACAGAGTGTCCTGCTTCCTGTTAAAGTTGTTTATCCACGGTTTTACGAGCTAATGATGAACTGTCTCCAAGCTTGTCTGAGGGAGAAAAGCTTTCAAATCGTCAATCAGTTCCTTTGATCTTGATTGGAAATAAGCCACAGGTTAATCAACAGTCTGTGTTTCTGCATGTGGATCTTTGAAGGTCTCAGACATCTGTCTTTCGACTTACAAACGTTTTCAAATCATTTACTTGGAGATCCGGCCATAGGTTTGGGGACCGGGACTTTGTTAATAGGATGAGGCTGCAGAATATCGCTACAAGTAAAACACACTGTAGTAACAACACACTGTAGTCACAACCCTCTGTAGTAACAATAAAACTGCAGTAACAACACACTGCAGTAACAACACACTGTAGTAACAACACACTGTAGTAACAACCCGCTGTAGTCACAACACACTGCAGTAACAACACACTGTAGTAACAACCCACTGTAGTAACAATAAAACTGCAGTAACAACACTGCAGTAACAACACACTGTAGTAACAACCCACTGTAGTAACAACACACTGTAGTAACAACCCACTGTAGTAACAACCCACTGTAGTAACAATAAAACTGCAGTAACAACACACTGCAGTAACAACACACTGTAGTAACAACACACTGTAGTAACAACCCACTGTAGTAACAATAAAACTGCAGTAACAACACACTGCAGTAACAACACACTGTAGTAACAACCCACTGTAGTAACAACACACTGTAGTAACAACACAATGTAGTAACAACACACTGCAGTAACAACACACTGTAGTAACAACACACTGTAGTAACAACCCACTGTAGTAACAATAAAACTGCAGTAACAACACACTGCAGTAACAACACACTGTAGTAACAACCCACTGTAGTAACAACACACTGCAGTAACAACACACTGTAGTAACAACCCACTGTAGTAAAAAAAAACTGTAGTAACAACCCACTGTAGTAACAAACCTCTGTAGTAACAACCCACTGTAGTAACAAACCTCTGTAGTAACAACCCACTGTAGTAACAACACGCTGTAGTAACAACCTGCTGTAGTAACAACACACTGTTGTAACAACACACTGTTGTAACATCCCACTTTCTGTAGTAACAACCAGCTGGACTTTCCGTAAAGAGGCCAAGCTGACCGGCATCTTCTGTTGGTAATATCTTTAATATTGAAGTCTCCATACAACCCTATTGCAAAAATACAGAACTATCCCTTTAAGAGCCTTCCACATCCTCAAACAGCATAACTTATCTTTCTTTACTTTAATTGTTTATTTTGTTCATGAGTTATTAGGTATATTGAAGTCATGCATAAATCAACATGATTGACAATGAAATTTACATATGAAACGATTCCACTAAATAACAGTCCGATACCTGATACAACAAGAGACAACAACTTTATAAAGCAGTTTAATTAAATATATAATAAATTAATAATGATTAATAATTCTGCTGACATCACTGTGTTAGCTAGAAAGCTGCTGAGCTCTTCAGCTAATATACAAATGTAAAAATATAAAGTATGTTTTTTCTGACATCTTTCCATCTTCGATCTGCTCCCGTTTGAACCCCTGAAGTCTATTCTGCGTCCCTGTTCTCATCAAGTGTATATTTTTCTTTCTCCATTCTTTTGGCTTAAAGTCAAAATCTGCTGCAGCGTGCATCAATGAGCGCTCAGAGCCCTGGGAAACATCTCCAGAGTATATTTTTGATCTTTCAGGCTACATGTGGAGCCACTTGTCTCTGCAAATAAAACTCATGCTGCAGTTTCTGTTGCTTATTTTAAACCATGCCCACAGTGGGACTATTTCTGTCTGTTCCAAGAACAAATCATATGACTGAATGTGCAAACAAGGAGAGCAGTGATTTAATTTGATAAAGCAGACTTGTTGTCCAAAAAGGCTGCAGCTTTTAACCTTTAATCCGAGGTTGCTAAAGTGTCCATCAGTATTAAATACTCCCAATCATACACATTCATACGAGGCTGACGAAGCAGCGGGAGCAATTTGGGGTAAAGCGTCTTGCCCAAGGACACATTGGATATGTGGCTGCAGTAGCTGGGGATCAAAACCCCGACCTTCCAGTTGAGAGACGACCGACTCTACCAACTGAGCCAAAGCCTAAAATACTGCATTTCACTGGTGGGTCATTAGGTCATTCGTCACATTCTGGATAAACAAACTAAAACTGCAGTAAAAAGTATTTGAAGAAGCTTATCTTTGTCTTAATCTGCTGTTTAAAGCTCCAGTAGTGCTCAATGTGTTTGTAACTTCACACTGAGAATAGTTTGTGTTTGTTTGTGATCATCAATTCAACAGGATACTTTTCGATTTTTGGATCACTCCTATTACTGACCATTAGACCATAAAACTGGAACATATGGGCAGTTATTCAAGCTGACGGATAAGGATACGTTTTCCTGACTCTATAAAGACAATGGACACAGTAATCACTCCAATAAAAGCTTCCCTGTTTCATGTTTTCGGAACGGAAACTGTTGCTGAAACTGAAACAATTTCAGCAGCGTTTCCAACAATCCTGAGAGTTCTGTGGACTTCAGGTGTTAAACCAAGCACAAGATATACATTATGAAACTGAAAATGTATCGATTGTTAACCTGACAGGCTAACAGGCTAATGGACTGACTGTCTGAATGACTGACTGTCCACACTGTGACCAAATATCCACAAAGACAGGAGCTGAAATATATCTCCAGGCTCCAACTGAACCAGATCAATCAGATCTGATTTATTATGAGAGAAAGAGAGAGCGAGGCAGGGAGGGGGAGAGAGAGAGAGAGAGAGAGAGAGAGAGAGAGAGAGAGAGAGAGAGAGAGAGAGAGAGAGAGAGAGAGAGAGAGAGAGAGAGAGAGAGAGAGAGGCCTGGAGGGAAGGAGGGAAAGAAAAAGAGGGAGAGATACAGTAGAGAGAGGGTGAGAGAGAAAGAGAAACAATCAATGACAATAAAGTTTCTTTAATTGAATTGAATTGAGATGTGAAGGGGGTCAGAGGAGGTAAAACAAGGTCACAAAAATTATTTATTTTTCCACCTTTGTCTCCTGTTCAGACTCTTTGCCCTCTCTTGACGTCTTTGGTTCAGTCAGCGAGTAAATACCTGTAAGATGTATAAATAAATGTTGTAAAAGTCTTCTTATTTAGCCTCAGACGTTTCCCTTGATGTTTCTGACTGAAGCTGTTCTCAGGTTTAGGAGCTGTAGTGAACGTTTACTGGAGGCTTCAACAGAAAGATGAGTGAATGATTCGACTCGACAGGATGACAGGCCGGACCTGGAGACATCAGCTGGTCAGACTGCAGAGGTTGTTTTTTTTTTTACCATAGACTGTATCTATAAGTAGCGTCATTTTGTGAACTGCTGATTAAATGGTAAATGGACTTGAGCTTTTATAGTGCTTATCTAGTCTTCTGACTACTCAAAGCGCTTTTTCACACCGCACGTCACACCTACCCATTCACACACTGATGGCAGTGGTCGCTATGTAGTGAGACCATCAAAAGTAACATATCCCATTTATACCAATTCATACGCCGCCATGAAGAAGCAGGGTCGATGACTCTACCAACTGAGCCACAGCCGCTCAGAGTCATTGAGTTCAACATTTTTAATGTCACCATTAGGGCCGGGCAATTAATCATGGTTTAATTTTTATTTTGTCTTCCCAGTTCTCATGATCATGAAAAAAAGATGATGGAGATTAAACGATTACTGTGCTGCGTTGTGTCGTTTGGACCAAAGGTTTTATCATGTGCGTTAAATTTTTCAAAGTGTTTGTTGTTATATTTTGCATTTATTATATATTATAATTTTAATATATATATTTTTTCCCAGGAAGGAGTTTTCCAAAAGGTGTGTTTCAGTGACCTCAAACACAGTTTGCGCACGAAAGACCAAAACGCACAGAAAAAGCTATACGTTTTTAAAAATTACTTCCTACGTTTGGACTAGGCCTTTATGACCTGTGAGATTAATCTTGTTGCATCTTGTTGATTCTGTTGGGAGAGCTTTTGGATCTGTCTCTAACAAACTGAGAGAACTGAGCTTTATGATGCATGTGTATCTCCCATATTGAATTATGCTGTAGGGGTATAGGGTTCATAAAAGTCACATATTATGCAAAATACACTTAAAGGGATACTTCACCCCATTTGCATTAAGCTTTGTATCAGTAGTAAACTTGTGGTTTTATTGAATGGTCTTGCATCCAGCCCTCATTTCCCCCTAAGATGAGAAATATCTGTAATTTCTTTTCTGAGAAGCAGCCTCCAATGACGCAAAAATGATCATATTGCGTCATTGGCGGCTGTTGTGGTTAGCAGGGGTGAAACTACATTGCCAGTTCATCATGTTTTCCAGTGCCATAGAGAGTGTTTACACAGTGTTTACTCTATCACTCTGATGTTTTCAACCACTGAAGCTACAGACCTATCACAGATCAGTGGGCGGGGCCTCACTCCCAAAAACGAAACTTAACATCCGCCATATTGCTTAGTTGTAAGCTGTGCTAACAGGCTCTGTGGAGAAAGCTCATAACCAAGAATGGCGAAAAAAAGTATGTTTCAACTTCAACTGATATGACTGAAGGGGATTCTAAAGGTTTTGTGCTCGAATCGGATGTTCGTGGCTCTTTCTACGAGCCAGCTGCTGGTGCCGACAGGCAGGCTAGCTAGCCTAGCCTAGCTGGCTAGGTCCGCGGCTGTGAGAGGAAGAAGGAGCCGGGGCAGACTAGTGTTGTCGGTGCTGTGACTGTTTGCCTATGGACACAGACAGAGAGTCTGTTTTCTGCCAGGAATTTCCAAGATGCCTATTCCTTCTGGAAGAAATCTCGGATTCAGTTGAGGAAACGGCCGTATTATTCTTGTAAATGTCCGCGAGTAATGCTGCATTCAGGTGCTGCTCGGGTGGTCCAAGTTTCTTCGAGAAATCTTATTGTCAAAAGTTATATTTGAGCAAAAAGTTGATGTGCAATACGTGCATGAATAAAAAGTATGTTAACAAAACACAAAACTGACTTGAGCAGGTGTTTCATGTGCATTTTACAACTCGAAATCTAATTTTTCATCTTGGGAGTGTCCTGCGGTGCTGTGCATTCTGGGAGTTGTTGGCTCTAATCCACATAAGCCAAAAAGACACTTTCTGCCTTTTCTCGGTCAAGAAGGCATCAACTTCAAAAATTATTTCACATTTCTATTACATATATGACCCAATTTCACTACAGATTCATGTTTCAATGGGTAAAGTATCCCTTTAACGATGTTTACCACACTAATATAGTCCGTCTACAAACCCCCCAATGATGAGAAAAGTCCATCCTCTCCGTCTTTTGTCTGCTCCACTTTTCAGAAAATGTGTGCTCAAACAGGCTGTTTGAAGATTTTCCCTTCATGACATCACAAAGGGCAGTAACCCCTCCCCCAGGTGGGTGACACTCCCACAGCTAGGTGTTCTGCCCTCTGAGTCTGCCTTCTCACTGTAAACAATAGGACATGGAGCGAGAAAGCCCGAGCCACCCAAGGTCTTCCAGAGAGGGGCGTGGTCAGACACAGCTCATTTACATTTAAAGCTACAGACACAGAAACAGCCTGTTCTCAGCAGGGCTGAAATAGAGGGGTTTATAGGCATGATCAAATACAGGGTCAGAGTGGATTTAGAACAAGAAACTTCACACACATGTTTTGAGGAGCTCTGAGACTTATTTAAACTAGTTGAAAAGGAGGAGGATATGTGACCAAAGACTGCGTAAATCTAGATACTGCACAGAATAGAGCTATACCATGTTTTCTAGGTGTTCACAGATTTGCTCTGACCCCAGCAATCCATGGAGACATGGGCTGACCAGGGTCTGTACAACGAAAATGCAAAGGATCCGATTTTCGAATAAACTAATCAAGCATTTCATATTAGATTTCGGACCAGGGTTACGACAATTTGTCTGCAATTCAATATCCTTTGTTACCATGGCCTACATGTGAAAACTTGAACGCTGACATGTATTATAACTTCTGCTAAGGGGTGTGGGCTCACAATATGGGCTATTTGGGGTTATCTGGTAACAAAAGAGATGGGAAGAGTCAGACAACTCCTCCCTTTGTCTGTCTCCGCCTCATTCTGCAGTGAGGACCCTCTCCTCAATGGTGAGTTTGAAGTTATACGTCCAGTGGGCGACTGGTGTGATTGGCATACACATAAAGAAGCTGCTTCATACTCTTTTCTGCAACTTGGGCGCCTGGAGTTTTACATAATGTCTCCTTTAAAAATCAATTATTTTATTTACTCTCTTTCATTGTTTCTCCTCTGCTTCTTTTCTCTCAACCCTCTCTCTGGTGTTGGTTTCATCTCGTTCATCCTTCTCTCCTATGTTTGTTTTCTTCTCTCTTTTTCATTTAAGATCCAGGAAACTCTTCTTCCTCTGTAAAGGACAGCAGCAAAGAGCCTCCGATGCAGAAGAAGAATCACAACTCTAGCAATCTTTTCTGTAACCCCGGTTCGGTTCCTCACTCCTCCAGCACCTTACCTCGAAGCTACACCTCCTCCGCTTCAGGAACCAGAGATAGCCAATCAGACAGCCTGATGAAGATGAAGGACGTGGAAAGGAAGAAGGAGGTGTTTCTGGACATCCTAAGGCAGAAGTACCCTCACCATGCCGCCATCATCATGGGACACCAGGTGAACGAGCAGATTATTTTAAGCGCTCTGACATCATACGACTCTGATGATGCAACTGTCCACAGCATGCGTTGTAAACATGAGAGAAACACATGCCATAATAACGTTGGCTTTTCTTTTTTTTTTATCATTTCATCCATCTGAACGATTAACAAAATCCACACTCGATTAATAAGTGGACAGTCTGCTCTCATTCTCCACTTCTCCCACGCACAAACACACACACACACGCGCACACACACACACACACACACACACACACACACACACACACGCACACACACACACACACACACACACACACACACACACACACACACACAAACACATATTGAGATATGCTCAGATACTTCCAAATTATAAATACATTGATTGAGGTGTGTTCCAGTTTAACAATAGCTTGTAAAAAGATCATGTGTTCAGAAGTACATTCTCTTCGATTATTTCCAGACATCATCAGTATCAACCCTTCTGTTAAGAAACGTACAAGTCTGAAAATGTGATCATTTCAAATAAACAACAAACTCTAAAACAATGCTGATGATTGAGCAGATATAAGCTGTTGTCATGGCCGCGGTTCCCTGCAGAAGTTTGATCTTAAACATGTGTGTGCAGTAAAGGTTACCTTAAATGTAATAAGCAGAGGATGAAAATGAGTTTATGAAACTCTGAGAGGTGTGTGTGTGTGTGTGTGTGTGTGTGTGTGTGTGTGTGTGTGTGTGTGTGTGTGTGTGTGTGTGTGCGTGTGTGTGTGTGTGTGCGCGTGTGTGCGTGTGTGTGTGTGTGTGTGTGTGTGTGTGTGTGTGTGGGCGTGGGTGTGGGGGTGTGTGTGTGGGCGTGGGTGTGTGTGTGTGTGTGTGTGTGTGTGTGTGTGTGGCCGTGGGTGTGTGTGTGTGTGTGTGTGTGTGTGTGTGGGCGTGGGTGTGTGTGTGTGTGTGCGTGTGTGTGTGTGTGTGTATGTGTGTATGTGTGTATGTGTGTGTGTGTCTGTAGTAAGTTTGTGATCATGAAGGCAGACTGTTGTCAGACTGGTAGAGCCAGCATTATTTGCAGAGGTGGAGCTGTGTTGTAACAGCAGACAGAGAGACACACACAAACACACAGACGCACACACAGTCAGGTGCACAGAAAGAGGAGATTCTATTGGACTTTTTTTATGACATCCTGAACAGCAAACGTTGGACAGAGGAAACAGGTAATTTTTTTATTCACAGCCTAATTTCAACTTCAGTTAGCCTCATAGCTTAGCTTAGCTTAGTTTAGTTTAGCTGTGTGTTGAAGTTGGCAGCAGCAGTCCACCTGCAGCCTTTCCCTCCAGGTAAGCTTGTTTAACCTGTTTCAAACAGCTCAAACTAACTAACAAATCCTCTGTTTTCTGTTTATATAGCCTACTGTTTTAGTTCACACAGTTTTGTTCTTAACCAGAAGTGTTTAAACTGCTTATTAATATAACTGAATCTAACAAAAGTCCTCACTTTGAGTTTGAAGAAAGAGCTGCAGGCTGTTCATGTGTTCACCTGCTGCTCGGCTCCGCAGAGAGCTCTCAGGAGCCCGTTCTCCAAACTCTTTTTATTTCTGAACTTTAGAAGATGAACTTAATATGCCAAAGCCACATTTAAACATGATGTGTTGATTGAAGTGTTTCAGCCCACTCTTCTGTTCAGCGTCAATTTAATACATCACATAGTTGTTGTTACTGCAGAATCACGTTGTATGTCCCAGCAGCATTAAGCTGAGCTAACTGTTTAATTAGGAAGTTAGGTATGTAACACTTTATTTTTCATGTAATGGAAGAAAAGAAATGATGTTTCTTTGCCCAGTGATGGCATCATAAAGTCTCCCTGACACCTGTGGAGGATTGAAACCTGTGACTGCATGTCACACAATCTTTTATAAAGGACCATGAAAAGTTACTCAGTGCTTTTAAGAGAAAATAAAAAGAAGATTAACGTGTCGTTAAGTAAACACAGCTAAGCAAAATGAGCTGCTTTATTATTAAAATGGTGTTTGAAAAAGTTACCTTAAAGGTGTTACCTTAAAGGTGTCTTGTTACTTGTTACAACTTGGATATAAACCTTAATGTGAGCTGCTTTATGAGTCCCAGCTCTGAGTATCTGAACATTAAAAACATATAAAGATATTAAATGAACTCGGGGACTCTGTAAACAGAGAACAAGTGAACTGCATTAAGAGTGTGCGTGTTATGACACTTTAAGCTTCATTAAAATGCAGCTGCCGACACATCTGGCTGTAGACCAGAGTTTGATCATCCCCACCTTTGTGACATCACCTGTGTGCTCTGTTTACTCTGTCTTATTAATCAATCCATTTCTGTTTTTTACAACGCATAATCTCAACAAAGGTCCGCTCAGTCTACTCTTAGAGCACATTTATTTGCACCCTCTGGGCTCCCATACTGTCCGTGCTGTGAACTGTGCAGGGCTGCGCGTTACCTTTTGTTGCTCATAGCACTGATGCTACAAAGGTTGATAATCTTGTAGCACAAGACAAAAACGTGTAGCACGATAAATAATAATAAAATAACCAAACACAAGTTTATCAATGAAACAGGATGTGACTGAAAAAGGACATTAACGTTGAATATACTAAATCCAAACTTTAACAAGAAGTGTTTTCAGATCATCATTTTCTTTATTTAACATCGTTTAAATAATCATTTACTTAGCTGTTACTGACTTTCATTACCGACCTTGTAGATACAAATCTGTCTTATTTGTTTGTCCCTATCCTTCTCCTTCTTCCTGCATCTCTCTCTTTCCCAATGTCCACGTCAGCACAGTTTATGAGTCTGGTTCTGCTCCAAGTTTCTGCCTCTGAAAGGAACTTTTTCTCTCCCCTGTGACTTTGCTAAATGTGTCTTAGTGCTCATGATGGATTCATGTTGGTCTTTGTAGATGATATAACAAAGAGTAAGGTCTTTTTCCTGCTCTTTTGTAAAGTGTCTTAATGTAACATTTGTTATGAATTGCCGCTATACAAAATAAGATTGATTGATAGAAATATGAACATAGACAATATTACACTTGTTTGTTTTACCCCTTTGTGTACCAGCCCCTTTTTAACCCCAAATTGCTCCCGCTGCTTCGTCAGCGATGTATGCATGTGTATAAATGGGATTAGTTACTTCTGATGGTCACCTTAGGCCCCGTGTCCACCTAGCGTTTTTTTCTGGGCAGAAAAGCGCTGGGTGTGCGCTCGGGAGTGTTTGCATGAAGCGTTTGTGCGCTGAGAAGAAAAGCGCTACACGTCCGTCCTGTCTCTATGACAACAGTCTGTTGACAACAACCGCTGTATGACCGACACTGCTCCGTTACTTTTTACTGCATGTTTCATATTTAAGATTGTTTTTTACCCGATCAGATACGGTGCTTTTTCTCCAGGCGGCTGCTTTCTGCTGCAAACGCTCTCTACTCATTGAAAACAATTGGAAAAAGATGCTGGCCCTTAGAAAAAACGAGGCCTTACATAGCAACCTCTACCATCAGTGTGTGAATGTGTAGGTGTGACCTGCAGTGTAAAAGCACTTTGAGTAGTCAGAAGACTAGAAAATAAATAAACAAGCTCAAGTCCTTTTACCATTTAGCGCTAGTGTGTTGGATTCAGTTTACAAAAAGTGTCTCTCATGGTCAAAATTATAAAGATGGCCCAAGGTTGCAGATTGCACCATGAACGTTATATTTTCCATCATATCTGCACGCTCCAGAGTCTTAAGATTATGTCAATGATATTTAAGCACAAACACACATAACAGTCTGTCGCTCTATGATGTTTTGTGTCTGCTGTGGAGAAAAGGTGTCAGCTCCAGAGCTCCTCCTCTCCATCAATCACAAGAAGACGACCACTTCTTTTCGCTCTGACACTTCAGCTCCACACTTTGCACAAAAGATAAAAAGAAAGGAAGGAATCTATCGTTGGAATTTAAACAACTCTGACTATCAGTCGGGGCTGCTCTTTCAGCTGAGATCCAGTCACAAATTCCTGTTCTGCTGGTGTGTCTGTGACTCATGTTTAGATTCTTCAGGTAGACGTGACATCACTAAAAACCATCATCAGTTGTTTTAAACACGACAGCAGTAGGTGAAGTCGTGTAAATCATATCAGCTCTGTAATCAGAGCTTTTAACCCTACCAGTGTCTGTGTGTTAAAGAGGAATGTACAGCAGTGTTTCGTGTGTGCCTAAAGGAGTCTGTCATCCTCCTTGTGTATTTAGCAAGCGGCAACCTTCGGGATCAAAAATAAAGTCAATGCTGAAGTCCAAAAAACTGTAGTTCCTCGAGTGTTGATTAACCCCGAGAAGTCTCGTGTTAAAATGCTCATTTTGACTTCAGATATAAACATGTTCGGTCTGATTTTCGAACCCATTCCTTTTGATGTGACGAAGGATTAGAGTTATGTGTAACTAGGATGGTGACCGATCTGACTGCCGGGTGGACACATTGGGCCTCATTCCCTAATATCTGCGTAGAAATGTTCAAACTTTGCGCATAAAATAAGTTCATACGCAAAATCACAGTCAGATTCATGACACATGTGTACCAGCCAATTTTGTTCTCACCACCTTGCGTATGTTAGTGAATCAGAATCATTCTAAATTGACAGGCGTGTGCCCTTTTCTTGCTCTTTGGCAGTAACTTTTCTGATATGATTACAGTACAGCGCCAGCGTTCTTCTTGAACACACTGGTCAGACTTTGATGAGGGCTGGGGTGGTATTAAAATGTGTTGAAGGTGGCTACCTAACAGTTTCATATTCACACTAATCTACACAGTTAGCTTCAGGGATATTAGCGTAAGATAAACAGCAGATGAGAATAAATGTTGATTGCAATGTGCATTAATAGAAAAAAGCAGTAATAACTAGTTTTGTAAGCCACCTGTATGCCCACTAACAGCAATGATGGAAACTGAAAGAAGGTGACCTCAGCCTGAAATAATCACAAGCATACCAACAATGTTCTGAATAAATCCATATATGACCAGATTACTGAGATATGAACTAAAGTTTACCGGAGAAGACGTACTCTTAAAGTAGCAAGGATTAAAATATCTGTGAAAAATCAGCTCGATATTTGACAGTATAGGGCGCCACAGGAATGAGCTCTAACCTGGAAGTAAGTTAGCTTTTCAGTGCCATGAGGTCGTTTGCTTTTTTAATGGTTTACTGGTTAGATGCCTGAAATAAGGTCTGTGGTTAACACAGGCCCAAGGGATGTTCACGTTTTGTTACGACATTAAACATATTAGTGAATACCTCCACTTGTGAATTTTGAAGTTTTTACGTGTCCTTAAAAAGGTGGTTGCTAACAAGTGGCTAAATGAAACTACAGTGCGGTTGTTAACGGGGTGCGGGACATTAAACGTCATCATCTCTGTTTAAAGTTTATCAGACACAAGGTCTCCTGTAGGTTTCATTTTTGGGTTAAAGCAAAGAATGGGTTAATAAACAATTGATTAGGCTACGGTTTCGCTAGCTGGTCTAAACTGGTAGTTAGCTTGTCGGAGACATTCTCAGGCGTAGTGGTGGTGACGTTGAAGCCATGCGACCATGGTGTAGTTCGCTTGTAGCATAACATTAGCTTTTTACTTCTGGGGGTTAACGCTTCAAACATCATTAAAGTGGTGTTCATTTGTGAAGATTATCTTTCTGAACCAAACAGGAAAGCATCTTAAACGTGTGTTTGCCTCACAGATTATTTTCTGCAATGATTCAAATTCCGATGCAAAAATCCCGTAGGCGATTTCTCAATGACCCCATGGTGATGCTAACTTCCTCGTTGGCCTACAAAATACGTCATTTTGTTTAATTTACTTCTCTGCTCATTTGTCTCTCTTTGTGTGTGTGTGTGCGTGTGTGTGTGTGTGTGTGCGTGTGTGTGTGCATGCGTGCGTGTGGGGTTAACTGAGGTAATGCCAATGCAGTTAAATTACAAACAGATTGAATGCTCACAGCATTTCAAAAATCACTCTTAATTTCATCAAATCTTATTAATAATAATAATAATAATAATAATAATAAAGGAATGTGTGTGATAGTGTGTGTTTTGAGCAGAGATGTAAGGAGGTCAGAGATGATCTGATGACTTCAGGCAGCTCGTAGCTTCAGGCTCCGAGGGAGAAACGCTCCGTCACCTCCACTTTTTATCTCAGCAGCAGATTTAACACCAACTTAGCACATTTAACATCATAACAATAAAACCATAGCAGCTCATATTGTACTTATAACCTAAACTATAACTCTTACAGGTCATATTTATACAGCACAGCGAACAGTTAAACCGTATAATCTTTTTCAAACACAGACTACATACAAACAGCATCAACACGACTGTTTCTATCTGCTGTCTGTGAGGAAGAACGTGAAGTCACATGAGGCAGCTGGAGTCTCTTTGTCATGCTTTATTGCAAAGTTTCATGAGTAGCACAACTCAACCATGCTCCGCCTGTCATTCCCATGAACTCACACAGATCTCTCTCCTCCTCTGTCGCTCTCGCATTCTGCACAATATCAAGAATCACACAAATCCCATGGGCATAATTACATCATCTAGGCAACAGACATTTGTAAAAACAACTCGTGCAAAAAATGAACTAACTGTATCCTTACTGTCGAATGATGAACTTATTGTACGCAATCAGGATGTTAATGTCATGGAAAGTTTTCACCAGCTGACATCAACAGAAGCTCTAGGGACTGTGTCCACGGACAACGCTTTTTGCACTGGTAGGCTTATTTTTGTCGCTGCGCTCTCAGTGCTCTCGGTCAAAAACAGTTCAACTTTTGGAACAGCACAACGCAACTTGTCCCGATTACCTTATCCTTCTGATATCAGCGTTTTAAATAACAATGGCGGAAGGACGACCATAAATGCCTTTGCAGAGTTTTACTGAAAATAAAGCAGCATTGAAGCTGTGTGTGCAAGCCCCATGGAGATCCGCTGTACAAATATCCAGTCCAGTAGTTTTTTAGTATAGTCACGAGTTTTGCACAATCTTTAACACAGAAGTGAGTCGTACAGTGTAGACATTTCATTTCATGGTGTATGGAAAAGTTTTGACCTTTCTCCTCTAAAGGTGCATTCACACATACTCCGTGCGCGCCGAGGTCCGTCAGCGCCGCGCACTACGCCGTAGTTAGTCGCCACTCTAGTCAATCATTGTGTTCACACAGCCAGCGCTGCGGTCCGTCTCCGGAGCGTGCAACGAGCGCCACGACGCTCTGCTCCGTTTCAAATACGCTGCAGGTCTATTTTCGACGGAGTACGCTGCAGACACGCGTCAAGCTAGACAGAATATCACAACCCGGACAGGAAGTCAGACAAGGAAACGCACAGAGCATCCGGTCAATTTCAAAATAAAACACAATATACGGACTCGCGATCGTATTTTTTATCACTTTATCAACGTAACGTCAAAACAGGCACCAAACGAACAACAAATCATCCTCAGAAAGACAAAGAGACATGTTGTCTGCACGTTTTTCTCTTTATTCCCGCGTGATCTTGTAGTTCTCCCGTGATGTGTACAGCTGATCATGAGTGCGCTTCGCTGCGCTGACGTTCCAGAAACGGATCCAGTGTGAATGGGCGCGCGCCGTCCGACGGAACAAAACCGTGGCGCAGACGGACCGCGGCGCGCACGGAGTATGTGTGAATGCGCCTTAACAGTTTATGGTCGCGAGTGACAGCAATCAGTAGCTTTATGTTAGTGGCGATCTAACAGCCTGCTGTAGTCTGTAGCTATTAACTGACCCTTACTACATGGCTCTGGCACAGCGCTGAGGTCTGTCCAAACACTGCAGTTGTAGTCCCCAAACACACGCACACCCCTTCTGTTGTTTTGTCAAACTCACACAACAAGCGCATCATGAGCAGCCAGTGCAAAGATGAACAACGTGTTCTTCTGTTACATGGTCAACTTAGTCAAAGCCTTATAAACAAAAGACCGGGCTTGGCCATCTTATCTGGCTCTGTAGTAAGTTCTCTCTCTCCGCAGCCTGGGAGTACCTGGTCCTCTGACAGCGCCCCCTCAGCTGGAGGACTGGTCCCAAAGGAGCAGCAGGACCCTCAAGAGACCATGTCTGACACAGACCTGCCCTCGCCCTCAGCCCCCTTCACACGGGGCTGCAAGAGCAGATCAAGTCTACCTGTGGGGAGGTCAGGAGGTTACACAGGAGAGAGGCCGCATGGTGGGTTCATGCATACTGGTCATGATTGATTGGTATGTTATGTGGTGTAATGTAAAGCTGCACATTTGTGTCAAAGACTAACTCCCTCTCTGCTTGTGCTCAGGTGTGGTGTACTTGCAGTATGGGGAGGAGACTAAACAGGTGAGGATGCCGTCTGAGATGACCACTCAGGACTCTCTGCACACTCTCTTTGTTACCGCCTTCCCCCATCAGCTCACCATGAAGATGCTGCAGTCTCCCAATGTGGCAATCTACATCAAAGACAGCAGCAGAAACTTCTACTACGAGCTGGATGACATTAGGTGAGTCGGATGATGTAATAGGACCACTGTTATAACAAAAACAAAGTTATACATGTATCAAAAAGATCTTTAATATTCTTTGACATTACAAAGAGAGCCTTGGAGAAGAAAAACAAAACCAATGGAACATTATGTTTCTTATGGTGAAGGTCTCTTTGTGGACCCTCCAGCCACATGGAAAGGCAAATGAGTCAAGCGCAATGCAGACCTGGCTGCAGAAAAACAGTGGCTTTGGTATGATGACGCCAGCATCACAGACTGGTTTTATATATATGTGGAACATCCCCTCCCTGGCAAGAGCTGAACCTGGTGTAGGAGGAGGAGCAGGGGACGTGGACGCTAACAAGAACCTGGCTAGCTGGATTAATGTTGATTTCTCTGCAGAGAAAAGAGATAGACGCCTCAATGTGAATAATGTGGTAGAGGGTTGGTGAGGGTCTTGAATTGATTCAACCCACAGACTCTAGTTTTGCTGGGGGACCTCTTTGCCCATGTTGCCAATGATTGGTACACCTGGAGGGGGTTAGGAGTAACCTGTCCAATCTGAAGCTGAGGTGTGTGACGTTGTTGGACTTTTGTCCATCACCATGTTTGAGTATAAAGTGATTCATAAGTGTGCCTGGTACCAGAACACACTCCCAGAGATTGATAATCGATTTTGTCGTGTCACCATTGGATATGAATCTTTTTCTCTGGGACAATCGGGTAGAGAAAGGAGCGGAGACGTCATCTGATCCTCACAGGGTTTAAGTCGGAGGTTCAGGAGAGGCGTCAGTGGTGGTAAATTGGGGATATTTTAATGAAGCCATGTCTGTGTGGTCTTCGACTCCCTCCTCAGGACGATTTTTGTGAATCCTGGGGGAGATTGGTGACATTGATGCAGCTGCTTTTACAATGGAAGCCTCCATTGTAAAAGCAGCTGCAAGGAGTTCTGGCCAGAATGCCATCAGAGAATGTTTTTGTGGTTACCTAAAAAACCATTGCATAAACCCCCTCAGTGAAAGACACTAATAGAACAGGAGTTTTCGGAGGCTGTGGAAAAGGACTGTTATTTGGCCTCAGTCAGCCCTGACACACTGTCAGGTCACTGTTGGAGGGGAAAGTCGGGCTTGGCTCAGGCTGTCAGCAGTGGAGGAGAACCAGTGGTGATTCTAGAGCCTGTTGGGGCCCTTGACAAAAATCAGTTGGGGGGGCCCTCCAACTAGCGTTCTTCACCATCATGTCTGCCAGTGTCATGACTATTACTCCTCTTCCTCTTTTTCCTGTTTCTTTTTTCTCTCATATAGGCGGATAATTCCTCTTCATTTTTATTTGTTGACTTTCATTGACAAACTTTGGTTTTCACAGCAATAATGCATGCAACCCTAAGCAGGGCAACAAGAGTGAGTGCTGTCAGATGGGACCCCCTTAGGGAGGTTTTCTACTGTCATTGCAACATTTTCACATTTTGGGTTACTGCTTTGGTTTAAAGTTTTCTCAGCCCTCAGGGGCCCCCTACTGGTCTGGGGCCCTAAGCAGCCCTAACCAGTTGCCTGCCTTGCCTGTTGACAAGCGGCACCTCTGAGGAAAACTGTTGACCCGCACTGGCGAAATCTGTAAGTATCAGAAAGAACCCTTTGAGGAACTCCTGAACCTAAACATAAGGAGGAGATAAGGAGGTAGAATTCCAAGGTCATGGGGAAGGCTTACTTTTATCATTGGTAGAGGTTCCTAAGGCAGTCAAGAAGCTCCTAAGTGGCAGGGCGCCAGGTGTAGAGGAGATCCCCCTGAGATGCTGAAAGCTTTGGACAACATTGGTGTGTTGTCTTTGCTGTACATCCTTACTTTGTAATGTGGCAGATCAGGGTTATTATTCCTAATATGAAAAAAGGGATGCAGGAGGGAGTGCTCCAACAATCAGGATATCAAACTTCTCAGCCTGGATCTGTTGAAGGTGGCATCACTGTTTTGACATAGAGTGGGTTATGTAACTTATCAATAGGGCATAAGGGCATCATTGGGATGAGGGGTGTTTTATTATCCTTTCATTAGTACCTTGTGTTTATTTTACAATTGTGGTAAGGACCTGAGGGAACTGAGCAAGGTAGCTTTTCAATGTACCAGATTAAACTTCCAACACTCACCAATGGACTTGAATGACAATGCAGACACAAGCAGCCAAATGAAGTTTCTCCTGCAGGGTGGATTAGCTAAACTTTAGAGATTAGGAGAGGAATGCAAACATCTGAGGGATCTTGAAGAAAACAATCCTCCTTAACTTTGAAAGGCCAATAGAGGTGACTTAATATCTGGGCACCTCTGGTTGGAGGTTCCCAGGCAATGTAGAAAGGTGGCCAACATTTTATTTCAATGTTATTCTGTCTCTTTTAGCACTCAGACCGACCTGTGCTGAGGCTGAATAGACCTTTTTGGTTAGGGAGGTCCCGAACTGAGTAAAACAACCAGCCAGAGCTGTTTGAATACTCTAAATTATTAAGACAGAACCTTTCATTCTTACTGTATTATCTCCTTTAGCTTTGGATATAATGGACCATTCTTATTGAAAGGAAAGTGTGGACTATATTAACATTAAAAGCCTTGGAACAGAGGAAAAGGAAATAAGGTGCATGCCGAGCACTTTCACAAACAACAGATTCAATAAAATAAGGTGATTTCACGAGGTGTTCTCTGATCTTCAGGCAAACTGTTGCAGCGGCTAAAAGCTGCTTTGTCCTGAGTGCCGCTCTGGGTCAACAAGACCATAACATGGAATAGTAGTATCATAATACTTCATCATGTGTTCTGACAGATGAATTTTGTCCAGCCTCAGCTGAGCATCGTTGTGTTGTGACAATACCACTCAGGGATTTTGTTACTAAATATAAAGATGTCTGAAGGGTGATTCTACGTGTAATCAGTGTCCCCGCCTCAGCGTCTCTTTGTTTGCCTTCAGGCACACGTTTAACAGTCTCTCTCTGTGTGTGTTACACTGTGTCACTGTGTTATTTTTGCTTTCAGAAACATCTCGTCACACTCCTGTCTCAAGGTTTATCATAAAGACCCGGCACACATATTCAACCGCCATGCCAGACCTGCAAAGACGGAGGGGAGGGTGAGTCCCAGGGTCTGTTTCTGTGCTTCATTCATTCACATTAACATCATCCTACACTTAACTGAACACTTATAAATCAGCTGTTTTCTATGTGGTTTCAACTCTATAATAATATCATGAAGTCAAATATACACTAAAGGCATTTGGACGCTATTACTGAATTATTTTAACTTTTATTATTATCAAAATAACTGATACAAATTTGACTGACTTCTATTGTAAATTACAATAACAAAAACAAGAAGTGGAGGGGGGGGCTGTAAAGGGCGAGTGCCCAAAACATTACATGTGGTGATAATTCCCATTAAAATTTAATTGAAGTTGGGGCTCTATTGACCAAGTGGTTATGGCCCATGTGTGGCGGCTGTAGTCCTCCGGGCGGGTGGTCCGCGTTTGGGTCTGACCTGTGGCTCCTTTCCCGCATATCATTCCCCACTCTCTCTGTCCCTAATTTCCGGCTCTGTCCACTGTCTTGTCTCTCCAGTGAAGGTACAGAAAGCCAAGAAAGAAATATGTTTTTGTTGGAGCAGCTTCTGTTGTGTGGACTTAGTCTTTCTCTGTCGTTGTAAATGAGCACATTAAAACCACGCCACAGGAATATGATATACATAAAACACTATAAATATATTACAGTAGAGCAATAGTCTTTGTGTTAGCAGGTGTTGTTGTTTAGTGTAGAATCTGTCCATCACTGTTGCAGCAGTTTGATTGACAGCTGCTGTTGCTGTGTAGCTTATGTGCATTGGTTACACTGCAGGCCGTGTTGTGCAGAGCTTCATGTGTCGTGACACGTTCACAGATCGACGCCCTGTTTACTTAAAGCATAGAGTAGTTATATACACACACACTCACCTGATCATCACTGACTGTGTGCACGCTCAGGTAAGATAGGACTGATGTGTACATTTATCAATGTATATAAAGAATGTAAATATGAATGTGTGCATGTATAGGCCCTATATGTATGTGTATATGTATGGGTGTGTGTGTGTGTGTGTGTGTGTGTGTGTGTGTGTGTGTGTGTGTTAGTGCCTGTGTGTGTGTGTGTGTGTGTTAGTGCCTGTGTGTGTGTGTGTGTGTGTTAGTGCCTGTGTGTGTGTGTGTGTGTGTGTTAGTGCCTGTGTGTGTGTGTGTGTGTGTGTGTGTGTGTGTTAGTGCCTGTGTGTGTGTGTGTGTGTGTGTTAGTGCCTGTGTGTGTGTGTGCGTGTGCGTGTGACTGTGTGTGTGTGTGTGTGTGTGTGTGTGTGTGTGTGTGTGTGTGTGTGTGTTAGTGCCTGTGTGTGTGTGTGTGTGTGTTAGTGCCTGTGTGTGTGTGTGTGTGTGTTAGTGCCTGTGTGTGTGTGTGTGTGTGTGTTAGTGCCTGTGTGTGTTGTGTGTGTGTGTGTGTGTGTGTTTGTGTGTGTGTGTGCTGTGTGTGTTAGTGTGTGTGTGTGTGTGTGTGTGTTAGTGCCTGTGTGTGTGTGTGCGTGTGCGTGTGACTGTGTGTGTGTGTGTGTGTGTGTGTGTGTGTGTGTGTGTGTGTGTGTGTGTGTTAGTGCCTGTGTGTGTGTGTTAGTGCCTGTGTGTGTGTGTGTGTGTGTTAGTGCCTGTGTGTGTGTGTGTGTGTGTGTTAGTGCCTGTGTGTGTGTGTGCGTGTGCGTGTGACTGTGTGTGTGTGTGTGTGTGTGTGTGTGTGTGTGTGTGTGTGTGTGTGTGTGTGTTAGTGCCTGTGTGTGTGTGTTAGTGCCTGTGTGTGTGTGTGTGTGTGTGTGTGTGCGTGTGACTGTGTGTGTGCGTGTGTGTGTGTGTGTGTGTGTGTGTGTGTGCGCGTGCGTGTGACTGTGTGTGTGTGTGTGTGTGTGTGTGTGTGACTGTTGACCTGTTGTGACTCGCTGCACACTTCACTTATATTGTCTGGGAGAGAAGCAGCATCAGCGCAGTGATTTTCTTTGCTTGTGACCACAAAAGGAAAAAAGGGATTCTTTTTCCAGTAACAAATTACTTGAATAAAAAACAAACTAAATGATGGATAACTTGAATTGCAGAACTAACCAACAACGCTCTACTGTAATGAATACAGTACATCCAGTATGCAGTATTATACTGTAAATACTGCTGTTCATGCAGTGTAATGTATTATACTCAGCTACATCAGTATCTTGTTTTAAAAAGACTTTTTTATCAAAAGAACTTCTTGTAATCCTTGTTTTAACCATGATGTTTTATTTATTGTCTCCTTCAGTGCATCATTGTTTTAGTTCTTTCTGTTTTCTTGTTTTCTTGCTTCAGTGTTATTTCTATTTTCATGGTTTTATTGGGATTTTCATGCTCTGTAAAGCACTTTGTAACTTATCAGTATATACTACAGTAGATGTTGTATAATGCCCTATAGAGCATAATAATATCATACATGCAGTATACAGTAGTACATGCACTATAGTCTAGAACTGAAGAAGTCCTCCGATGAGAGGGAAAACATCCACCTTAAAAAAATGAAAAGTTCTTGGAGAGTTTCAGTCTGATTGGCCTTAAGCTCCGTCTTCACTCAGAAAGCAGCAAACATTAATCCCATAATGAATCATGACATGTTTTTCTTCAGATGTTCAAATAAAGGTGTGTGTGACTTGAACACAACATGAACATGGAGAGACCACACCTTCTGATTAAACTGTTAAACTGGATCTGTGGGCCGACATGTTTAGACGTGCTCACTGAGGAGGAGGAGGAGGAGGAGGAGGAGGAGGAGGAGGAGGAGGAGGAGGAGACATGGTGATGGAGAGGGAGAGGGAGGAGACAAACTAACTGATTGCAGTCAATTTGTCAGTCAACTTTTATAACCAAAGTTATATCAGAACAGGCAGGCAGGCAGGCAGGCAGGCAGGCAGGCAGGCAGGCAGGCAGGCAGGCAGGCAGGCAGGCAGGCAGGCAGGCAGGCAGGCAGGCAGGCAGGCAGGCAGGCAGACAGACAGACAGACAGACAGACAGACAGACAGGCAGGCAGGCAGGCAGGCAGGCAGGCAGGCAGACAGACAGACAGACAGACAGACAGGCAGGCAGGCAGGCAGGCAGGCAGGCAGGCAGGCAGGCAGGCAGACAGACAGACAGACAGACAGACAGACAGACAGACAGACAGACAGACAGACAGACAGACAGACAGACAGACAGACAGACAGACAGACAGACAGACAGACAGACAGACAGACAGACAGACAGGCAGACAGACAGGCAGACAGACAGTATTTGGGTGTTTCTTTACAGGATTTCTTTATCTATTAACTGAACTTTTTATATCAATAAACAGTTTTATGTATTTTTAACAGCACCTGGTATTTATTTAGGGTACTTTTTGTGATTGTTAGCAGTACTTTATACATTTCAACAGTACTGGGGGGGGGGTTTATTTTCAGTATTTTGTGTGTTTGTTAACAGTTCTATGTTTGTTTTGTTTCAGATCTCTAAAGAGATTCTGTACGGGAGTCACAGTCCGATTCACAGTCGGTCTTCATCGGGCCGCAGTACCCTGCAAAGCCTGCAGGGCTCCATGTCACCCCCCATGGTGCGCTCCATGCCCTCTTCCCCGTCCAGGAGAGTTTATGGTGGGGGGGGCCAAAGGAGGGATGGCAGGGGATCTGGGCAGCTCAACATTACCACGGGAACGCCTGTCGGGGGCTGGGCTATCCAGGTCCCTGTGCACCAACAGCAGCAGCTCCATCCTGGAGAGGAGGGATGTCAAACCAGGTGAGATACCTGCAGGGTCCTCAGCTGATCCATAACTGACTATAGGATGATTGTAGACTGATCATTGAGGCACTGTCAGAGCATGCTACTCAGCTCCTGGTACAGGCTCTTACAATTTCAAGCATTAACCATTTCATCCCCTTACTGGCAGGTCTTCCTGCATGCAGGCGGCTGTGGCTCAGTGGTAGAGTCGGTTGTCTCTCCACTGGAAGATCAAGGGTTTAATCCCTGGCTCCTGCAGTCATATTCCCTTGGCTAAGACACTTAACCCTAAATGTGTCACATAGCAGCCTCTGCCATCAGTGTCTGAACGATCAATGTGCCATACAAGTGCTTTGAGTTGTGTGATAAGTCCATTTATCATCTTTTTAATGTGCTTCTGTTGTTTTGTCTGACAACATGGTCTCTTCATGGTCTGCATTTTTGACATTTGTGGCAGGAAGTATTTCTGACTGGATGGTTGTGCTAAATAGACTGAATCATTGTGAGTGGTGAGGTGCTTCAGCAGAGCGACTGGTTTTGAACCAACTCAAAACAGCACATGATACTCTGCTGTTCTTCTCCCTCCACTGGCTCCAAGTTTCTGCTCGCATCAAATTTAAGAAAACATTTGCTCACTTACAAAACAAATATAAAATGACTCCTCCTTACCTGAACTCACCCACGTTTACATTCCCTCCCGCCCACTACACACTGCCAACAATCACAACAGGGCCCAAAGTCTATAGACTCTTCTCCTCTGTAGTCCCCCGGTGCTGGAATGAATGAACTCCATTCAATGTGCAGAGTCCCTTTCATCATCTTAGAGACCCAGCTCTTTATGAACAGCTACATTATTAATGATATTGATGCTACTGTTGATGAT
The DNA here is from genome assembly GCA_020745685.1 of Tautogolabrus adspersus. NCBI lineage: Eukaryota > Metazoa > Chordata > Actinopteri > Labriformes > Labridae > Tautogolabrus > Tautogolabrus adspersus. The sequence continues at coordinate 2,405,713 of CM036544.1, forward strand.
GATGATATGGAAGCTGCTGATGTTGTTGATGATTTTAAAATAATGCCTCTATACAACCTGTGCATTTCCTCTGTGCACTGCCTTACATTCAATGTTTTAATTATTGGTTGAATATTAGATGAGGATCTCGACAACGTCAAGTCCATGGCTCTGGTCCTGCGTGGTGAAGGAGGTCCACACTATCCAGACTCGTACTGCTCCTCTCTGCTGGATGGAGGAGGAAGAGGTCGTCTCAGCCACTCTTCCTCCCAGTGCAGCGCCCCCCCCTCCCTTGCTGCAGACCTGGTGGACTCTGGGGGAACAGGGATCCCAGGGGGTCTGCAGCAGTACCGTGCCTCCATCAAACCCCTGATGGGCTATGGAGATACCCTGGACCAGCAGACTCGATCCCTGCACAGGTAACCCATTCTAGAGGCATGTATTACGAAGCAAGTTTAACATATCCAGAGTATCTTTTGGTGATCTGGCTTCTCAGATCTGACAAGGGAGATCATGCTGAGTGTTCACACGGTGCTGGTTATCAACTTGATCATTTATCTCGGGGTTTACCCAGTGCGATCACACAGAAGGGCATGACCAATCACAAACATAAACAATATGCCATCAGCAGATTGTTATATTAACATATTTTAAAATCTGACAATACCTCGCACTTCTATTTCATAAGACAGGTGTGTAGGAGAGTAATGTGTCTATCAAACGGCTGAACTCCGGCTCACTGTCTACCTCGCAAACAAACATTTATTGGCAACGTTTGGGTCCTAGACCTTCATCAGGCAAACAGTTTGTTCAAATGAACAGGCCTTGACTAGGAAGTGGCTACAAACCTGCCACCAATCATCATTATGACGGAAATGTTTTGGTATGTTTACTGTGATGTTTGTTGATTTACTGATTCAGAGCTGACGCCATGATGATTGTAGCCTCTGAGCTGTTTGGATGTTTGAAAATGATTACTTCTGTCATGACTGATTCATCTGAGCATATGTAGACAAGTGGACTGTTACTATGGTAACTCCAGTATTCAAAACTTTCCTGTTTCTACTGTGGGTCCACCAGAGCCCTTGTCATGTTGTGTCTGTTGTTTCACTTGTTTTAGAGACAGCCAATAAGAATGAACAATCACAACAATATAAGTACCAATTTATAAACAAATACCATTAAAGGCAGGGTTGGTAATTTTCTCCAAACTGTCTGAAACTGTCTTTAGGTCCTGACAGAAATTAATAACTCATGTGCGCTGAAAAAGGAACGAAGAAAATCCGTCATCTGTAGCAGTTGTAAACTTGTAAAAACTTCGACCAATGTCTACATCGGTTCGAGTTTTATAAACCAATCATGCCTCCCTGTCTCCCTGCTCGTTCTCTACCCCATGCATGCACGAGCCCACACTCAAAGCATGAGCTGAAATCCGCTTCCGGGCCAATGGCGCTCGTGCATGTAAGTGAGGGGCGTGGCTTTTGAGGGAGCACAGAGGGGAGGGGGTGGGTGAAGACAGAGCAAGGGAATGCTACTTTCAAATTCATGCTAGTTTCCGAAAATTACCAATCTTGCCTTTAAGGGGGGCTGGATTAAAAGTCACACCGAAAATCAAGCTCTCTCATGCCCTGGGGGATCTCCTCCCAATCCCCCCTACTCATCAGGAGCATGGCCACACGTTGTTAGGAGTGCATACAGAAACGCAGGGTCCAGTCACATTATGAGATGACATTATGAGATGCAGAGATAAAATTCCCACAAGTTGTATCAGCCTGTCATTTAAGTTTTTTGCTTTGATTTTGGGTGTGATTTTGAATCCAGCCCATAATGGTTTAGTTCAGTAAAGATTTTGAACTTCAATCATTCACTGATCAAGATCTGATGAGTGATTTACGTGTCCCCTTTATTTTTTGGAGCAGTGTCTAAACTGGTCATCAGCCAGGTCAGTGTGAACGTTGGGTAACACTTTATAATAACCATCATCAATAAAGGGTACATGGATAGTTGATTAACCTTCAGTTAAACACTAGCTGTCATTATAAAGCTGGAACAAGATATTATAATCTTCAGTTGCAGCTTTATATTGTCCACCCAGATAATGTGAATAAACGCTTTACAAACCAATCAATGACCAAATCTCTGCTCCATGTATCTCTGTTTATAGATGTTTTATTAACCATCTCTTAAAGGTTTATCATTTAGTAATCAATAACAAACACTTTATAAAGTGTATCAAATGTTATAATGAGTGCATCAATCACATCCATTATAGCATTACAGATAATGAGCAAACATGATTAACTCTCTCTAACTCATGATTCATTCTCTGTGTCTTTCACCATCCAGGCAGAAGAGCAGGAAGTATGGAGAGAGCCAGCGTCCTCCTCTGGGAACGAGGAACCCGCCCTCCTCCCCTCAGAGAATCAGTGAGGTCAGGCTGGCAGAGGGACAGATCATTGAGGGCTCAGGCCTGGTGTCTGCAGAGAGGATTTCACCGATCCGGCGGTCCCTGCGACGGTCCAGTAACGGGACCACAGAGATGGTAAACAGAAGCGGCTCGTCCTCCTCCACCTCCTCCGTTTTCTTTGACAGCCCACTGGGGACACCTGATAGGCTGTTTCAGGGTCATGTGACCGTCCAGAGGTGAGCCTTCAACCAGAGTCATGCTTTGAGAGAGTGAGAGTTTGTTTGTTTGCCTGAATTCCCCTCTCAGACACTCTCAGACATGCAAGTGTTGCCTTTAAAGAACCAAATGAAGGCTTTTGACCACTGCACTGATGTCATGCGATGGTCAGCGTGATGCCACGTCATGTCATGTGTTGTGTTTCAGTGAGAGGATGAAGGCCATGGAGGAGCAGATAGCAAGTCTGGCAGGTCTGGTGCATCACGCTCTGTCTGTGGGAGCTGATATTCCAGGAGTGAAGGAGGCCGTCAGGTCTGTAAACACCTGCATTTACACCTGTAACAGTACATAAGCACCTGCTCTACCAGCCGAGCTAAACCAGCGGCCCATTGAATGCACTAACTCAGGCTTCTTTCCATTATGAGTGCATCTAACTGTAAGAACACAAGCTTATTACATTAGGCTGCAGCACAGATGGTATCAAACAGAGGCATGGAGCAAAGAAATAAAGAAGAATACATCTAAGAAAACTAAATATAAAGTGGGAAGTACGCTTACTTTATCATCTTATAGGTACAAGTATGAGGCTTTAGGTGCTCTTATCAATGTCTGTTGTAGGATGATGTCAGTAAAGTACACTGTAACTATCTGACACATGTATGTATGGTTCATCCAAGAACAGCTCAGACCTCAGGTGATCAAACACAACACGTTTACAAAAACGGACGTTTGTAAAAACGGACATGTGTATTAAAGGTGTGTGTGTGTGTGTGTGTGTGTGTGTGTGTGTGTGTGTGTGTGTGTGTGTGTGTGTGTGTGTGTGTGTGTGTGTGTGTGTGTGTGTGTGTGTGTGTGTGTTCCTCAGTGTTTCTGCTGGACATAAACTCCTCAACAACCGACATGGTAAGACATTTTATGTTCTTCTCTTCTTACAAAATACCTTAAATTCTGCTTTTGATCCTTATACCGAAGTATCATCACCTGTCTTTGACCTTCAGTATCATCACCTTAATATGACCTTCAGTATCATCACCTGTCTTTGACCTTCAGTATCATCACCTGTCTTTGACCTTCAGTATCATCACCTGTCTTTGACCTTCAGTATCATCACCTGTCTTTGACCTTCAGTATCATCACCTGTCTTTGACCTTTAGTATCATCACCTGTCTTTGACCTTCAGGTATGTCATCTGAGCATCAGAAACCAGCTGCTTTGATTGACAGCTCTAAAACCCCGCCCCTGGCTCTTCAGGCTCCTCCCCCTGACAGCGAGCTGCAGCATAGTCTGATGTCAGCCAAAAGAAATGTGTCTGAGCTGAGACTGCAACTCAACCAGCTCAGACACCTACAGGTACTCCCCTGTCTACTCACCTGTGTTCACAGGTGTCTATTAACCTGAGCACTCCCCTGTCAATTTACATTTCTTTGAACTTTGCACTCACCTGTCTATATGTACTAAGCTGTTTACTCACCTGTCTATTAAACTATGTACTAAGCTGTTTACTCACCTGTCTATTTACCTGTCTACATAACTGTGTACTCACCTGTCTATTAACCTGAGTACTAATCTGTCTGCTCACCTGTGTACTACCCTTTCTATACACTAATCTATATGCCTGTCTTCTCCCCTTTGTTTCTCACCTGTCTACTCACCTGTGTTCTCTCCTGTCTATTAAACTATATACTCACCTGTGTTCGAACTTATCTACCCACCTGTCTACCGATCTCTCTATTAACCTAATACTCGCCTGTCTATTTACTTGTTTACTCACCTGTCTACTCACCGGGATATTCACATGTGTATACTAACCTGTGGACTTCGGCCTTGTTCACACTTGACTTCTTTTTTCAACTGCCAGTGCCTTTGTTACATTCAAAAAGCGCTGCGCCCGACGCCTTTTTCAGTTAAATTGTTTTTACTTTTCAGAAAAGCGCTGTGTGACGTCAAGCGCCTTTCTGACTGCTGACCAATAAGGATGAGTCGAGTATGTGCGCGTGTACCTTCCCTAGTAACCTACGTCCTTAGTTACCGGTGGCCAAAAAGATGTGGTGTGAATTGTGTGTCCGCTCTGGTTCGTTACGGCTCTTTGCATCCTCGTCCGTTAACACCCACCAGCTGCGTTCTCAGTCCGCAGCTCGGAGAGCACGGCCGGACAGCTGGAGTGCGGAGACAAAGGAATTCCCGCAGTAATTTTACAGATTCACTCGCGACAGTGGGAGATAATACTATGTACGTGGTATAAAACTGTATATTAACCTTATAAATACATAAACAAACACACGTACGGTCGTTTTTCTGAACCGTCAAAACGGAGTGTTTTATTCTGAAAATAAACCGGAGGATTTAATGTTGAATCGGTGTCTGACTTCCCGTCCCGCTTGTTCTTTTCTGTGCTGTGTCGTGCTTGGGCCATACGCTCCGGCACGGTTGCGCCGTAGGCTAATCCCGTTGTTTAGTTTACAGAACACTCAGCAAGAAGCGCTCAAAAGGCGCTGAAGGCAGCGCTTTTTTATGAAAAAAGAAGTCAGGTGTGAACACGGCCTTACAGTATCTGTCTGCTCACCTTTAAACTAACCTGTCTATCCACTTATCTACATGCTTGTGTTCTGCCAGTTGTTTCTCATCTGTATACTTACCTGTGCACTCACATGTATACTAACCTGTCTATACAGTTTCTTTCTCTGAACAAAGTAACATCAGCCTGTTTGATGCAGTTTTTCTGCCTCAGCGCCTTAAAGAAGCTCCTCCATCACTGTTTCTTTGGACTTTGTGCTGAACCACTCAGCAGCACAATATTGATGTCCCAGAGTGTGATTTTTACACAGCAGTGAGGCCCTAACTTGTAAACAAACAGTGCAAGCTTCACATACACCGACATACACACAGACACACACACGCATACACACAGACACACACACACACACACACACACACACACACACACACACACACACACACACACACAATTTTAGAGACCCTGTTTCGCTTCTTTTTTTCCCCACTAACTCCGTTGCAGGGTACATTTTTAAATTGTTGCATATTACACCTTTAAGAGGGATTTAGTAACAGTCAGAGAAAGTCTGAGCAAGGAAGAGGCAGGAACTATTATGGTTGTCTCTTTTGCTGTTTGACAAACTTCCAAAAGCTGTGATTGGTCTGTCAAAAAAAAGCTCTCTTAGTGATTTTGGTTGAGAAACACGTTGAAATCTGTTGGAATGATTCTATAGATCAGTCAGACATTGTGTAATTAAAAACATCATTTTATTCAATGTACATCTCTATGGAATCAATCTTAAGCCATACTTTAACAGAATATAACTAAAAGTTGGACACACATGCCCAATCTTGTGCTGATGGTTCGATTTGTTTGCTCACATTTTTTTGCTATGCTGGTAATTTCAGTTATCTAGGCCTGATTCATATTAATATGAGACTTTGACGGCCTGAAACTGTCTGTGTGATCACCCTGCTTATTGAGCTACAAACACAAGTCATCACTTGTTGTGATCAGTTCTGGCGATATTGCAATTTGTGCGTTGGATGGGAGATGTGAGTGCACATCTAATGAGATCTATCATCAGTGGTGTTTGATTAACTCACTGTCATCATTTCTCTACGTCTTTCCTCCATTTTCTCTGCTGCTTGAGAAACTCTCAAGACATTTCAAAGTCCTCTTCAACACTCTGTACAGATTTTCCTCTTAGGGGCTCTCTTAAGGGTTAACACGCTTCATTAATAGCTTTTATCTTAACCAGGATCTAGTCTTAGCTTAACAGAAAACGTCATGATTATAAGAATCTGTTAGAATTAGAATTGTGTCACTATGGGAGCAACTCTTTGTATTTATAGTTCAGAAGCCAGGTCCATCCCTCAGGATGTTTTTTTACCTTTTTTTCACCCTCCGTTCAAGATAATGTAAAGTCATAGATTAGCGTGTTAAAATGGTATCTGAATTGGTACAGTAGTTGGTACAGTCATTATCAACTTGTGATGGCCCAGGGTATGGACTAACTACAAATACTAGAAATTGCTACTAAAAATGGTTCAAAAAACATCCCGAGGGATGGACCTGGTCCCCAGACTATTAGGAAGCCCTGTGAACACAGCCCCTGGTTGTGTTTGTGTCCCCTTAGTATTCTACCACCAATGTCGTATCCTCCTGGTTGTTGCTGCGTCCTCTCTGTATTGCATTACTGATGTTAGATCCCGTTGGTTGTTGCGTGTGTTGCAGTTGTTGAACCAGCAGAGTGTGAGCTCCATGCTGCAGACGGCCGGTCGAGAGCTGCTGCTTCTGATGTGTGATCGTGTGAATCAGAGTGAGGAGGCGGCGTTTAGACGGAGAGCAGGGATGGAGGAGGAGAGGATCTTCTACCTGAGGACTGAGGAGGCCATCCTCACACAGCTCAGGTAAGAAAACCACTTTAACTTCTGGTATCGTCAGGCCCAGTGAAGATTGGAAACCTGCCAAAGCTTGCATTTTATCTTAATTTCTGTTTTCCTGTGCCAGGTGAAAATAAACAAGCCTGTGCTGCATCTCAGCAGAGTGTTTAATGCTGGCTGCCACTTTCCTAACTCTTTTTGCCCTCTAGGCCTCTGCATCAGTCACATGACTGACAGCTATGAATTGAACGTAAAGTTCCTGTTTTCTTTTCGGATGGTAGTTTGTCTCTTTAAGATATTCATATATGTTATATGACTTTCATTTAGTTTGTTGACCCCAATCCGTCCTTTATTCCCACAGCTCTCAAACATATTAGAGGATTAGGAAACTGAGCAGAACACCAGATTAAACAGCTTCTTCTTCTACGCTGTAGAAAACTGTCAGTAAAACTTTTTAATAAACTCATAAAAGCCTCAGATTCATGGGGACGGGATGTCAGCTGCAAGTTGAACTTTCCATTAGAGGCCATGATTTGTGAAGTGGTGATTTAGCCTTTTCAACATCTACTCCCTTTGCTGTGACATCACGCCCATAATGATGTCAGAGCGACTGAAGTCAGATTATCATTGGCGTGAGAGACGGAAGCGTGAGTGTGCAGAGAGGAGATGTGAAGAAACATATTGTTATAAATAGAGCCAGGGGAGGAGGAGAGATGAGATTTAATGCGACATCAAAGCTCATCCTCACGTTAGCATGCTGCACTGATGCTAATATAGGGCTGACATTTATCACACAGAACAGACACGCAATTATCTCCACACAGACACACTCATACACACACACACACACACACACACACACACACACACACACACACACTCTCACTCACACTCACACACACTCACACACACACACACACACAACACACTCACACACACACACACACAACACTCACACACACACACACTCGACACACACTCACACACACACACACGAGCACACACACACACTTCACACACACACACACTCTCACACACACACACACACACAAACTCACACACACACACACTCACACACACACACACACACACACACACACACACACACACTCTCACACACACACACACACACACACTTCAGACACATCAGGAATAAGAACTCGTACATAAAGCCAACATGAGCAACTCCTTGGAGTCCTGGAGAGTCTATTAAAGGAAGAATGTGCAACTTTTGACATATAAATATATCAGAAATGAAGTCTATCCTCTGTAAATGTGTCTTTGAGTCATGACTGTCTACAACAAGTGAGAAGCTTGAGTCCCTCTGGCTGTGTTGTTGTTAGAGTCGTGTTTACATGGATGGGACGGCCGGCTCCTCCACGTGTGTATAGTGCTGTGAAAAAAAGGTAGCAAAAAACGTCCTGAGTATACATAGACAGAATACACCTGTCTCCCGGACTATTAGGAAGCTTTGTGAATACGGCCCCTGGTTGTGTTTGTGTCCCCACAAACAAAGGACGTGCTGCATCCAATCAAATAGGTGCCGGTCTTGATCACAAATTACAAATCACAACAGTCTGTCTGTCTGTCTGTTTATGTTAGCACGGAGAGCACAATGGTGAAAATAAAATAAGCAAAAAATATACTGTAACTTTACAGTAACAACAAAGTCAACAGGTCAACAAGCCAGCCAGGAGCAGACAGGAAACCAGAGTTCAAACAGTCAGCAGGTCCAGGATCTGGATCAGGGCCAGGTCCGGTTTTCAGACTACACAGATTATGTAACAGAATACATTTGTTTCAAAAACACGGATGCAGGTACAACGAGATGTGTCAATATCTGCAGCCTGACGATGAACACACTCACACTCAGTTGGTGATGCCTTAAGGATCACTTTAGGTTCAGTATCTCACAGAAGCACACTCCAACATGTTCACAGGACGAGCCGGGATCGAACCACTCGACCCTCTGACTGTTTGGCAACCAGCTCTACCTCTGAGCCGCAGCCGCAGCCTCTGGGTAGAATCAGATTATAAAGAAGAGAGTTTCTGTTTTTAGATAAATCAGTGCAGATTAATGTTTCATATCTATGGAAGTATTTATAATTGAATCAAACTTTTCTTTGTCGTAAAGTGAAAAACCCAAGCTTGTTGGAAGTAAAGGAAATTCTCAAAATACCACACTTGTTACGGTTTGAATGTAGACCCAAAAGCAGACAAGGCAGCAGAATAGAAGGTTTTGAGGTTTTATTGGAAGGCTTGGTATGGATAGCTGACTGGCGGGCTGGTAGAGACTGAGTGGAGGAGATGGATGGAGAGAATCTGGTTCCGTAGGCAGACAGAGAGTGGTTTGCAGGTGAAGCAGACTGGAGGAGGTGACACCGGCAGAAATCTGGACAACAAGAGAGAAAATCCGTTAGACTTCCCTGAAAAAACACTTGGAATAAACTCTAACAAAAGTTAAGAGCAGCCGATCATATCTACCACTTCAGTAGACTGAATAATCTGGCGATGAGTTGAGTTGAAACAAGGGTCTTGTACTGATGCAGATGAGAAGATGAGTTGCAGGTGTGAGTAGTCACCAGGTGCTTGATTGAAGAAGCCACGCCCTCCAGAGACACACAGCCAGAGCCGTGACAGTACCCCCTTCTCAACGGGCGCCCCCTGGCGCCCTACCAGGTTTGTCAGGAAACTCACTGTAGAAATCCTGCAGGAGAGCAGGGTCCAGAATGAGTTTACGGGATATCCAGGAGCGTTCCTCAGGGCCATATCCTTCCCAATCCACCAGATACTGGAATCCACGGCCGCGGCGGCGGACGTCCAAAAGCCTTGTGACCGTAAAGGCAGGGTGATTGTCAATGACCCGGGGGGGTGGAGGGGGGTCGGCCGGAGGGCACAGAGGACTGGAAGAAACAGGCTTGAGCAAGGACACATGAAAGGCAGGATGGACCCTAAGGGCCAGAGGGAGTTTGAGGCGCACTACAGCAGGATTGATCACTCTTTCAATCTCATATGGACCAATAAATCTTGGAGCCAACTACGGGAGTCGACTTGTAGGGGCAGGTCCCGGGAGGAGAGCCAGACTTTCTGTCCAGGTTGGTATGTGGGAGCAGGGGTGCGGTGTCGGTCTGCGATCCTCTGGTTTCTCGCTGCTGAGCGCAGAAGTGCAGCCCGGGCAGCCTTCCAGACACGTCGACAGCGCCGAATGTTTGCCTGGACCGAGGGAACTGCCACATCATCTTCTTGAGCTGGGAAGAGAGGAGGTTGGAAACCCAGAGAAACCATGAAGGGAGACATACCCGTTGCAGAGCTGACCATTGAGTTGTGGGCATATTCAATCCATGGGAGATGAGAACTCCAGGATGCAGGATGGTGAGCAGTGACACAGCGTAGAGCTGATTCCAACTCCTGATTTGCCCTCTCAGTTTGACCATTAGTTTGAGGGTGGTAACCTGAGGATAAGCTGGCAGTAGCTCCGAGAGCATGGCAGAAAGCCCTCCACACTTGAGATGAGAACTGTGGACCTCTGTCAGAGACAATGTCTTGTGGAATGCCGTGGAGGCGGAACACATGCAGCACCATGAGATCTGCAGTCTCTGTAGCAGAAGGAAGCTTGGAGAGAGGAACAAAATGCACAGCCTTGGAAAAACGGTCTATAATAGTGAGTATAGTTGTATTACCTTCAGATGGAGGCAACCCAGTAACAAAGTCCACAGCTATGTGTGACCAAGGGCGACTGGGGACAGGCAGGGGGCGCAGCAATCCTGCAGGAGCTTGGTGAGACGACTTGCTGCGAGCACAGATAGCACAGGAAGACACAAAGGCCCGAGTATCTTGGGAGATGGTGGGCCACCAAAACCTCTCCTTAACAAAGGTTAGAGTGCGGTTAATACCAGGGTGACAGGAGAGCTTAGAGGAGTGCCCCCACTGAAGCACTTGAGAACGCACAGAATCAGGTACAAATAAACAGCCTTGTGGCCCGTTACCTGGATCAGGTTGTGTGCGCTGTGCTTCCCTGACAATGTCCTCAATCTCCCAGTGAGCTGCTGCCACCATACAGGCTGGGGGAATAATGGTCTCGGGCGGGGTCTCCTCAGTTTCCGGAGCAGAAAGGCGGGAGAGAGCATCTGGCTTAACGTTCCTTGAGCCAGGACGATAAGTCAGGGAGAACTTAAATCTCCCGAGGAACAGGGACCAACGGGCTTGACGGGAATTCAGCCTCCGGGCTGAATGTAAATATGACAAATTCTTATGATCCGTCCAAACAATGAATGGCTGCTCTGCTCCCTCCAGCCAATGTCTCCACTCTTGTAGTGCGAGTACCACAGCCAACAGCTCTCGGTTTCCTACATCATAGTTGCGCTCTGCTGGAGAGAGTCGGCGGGAGAAGTAGGCACAGGGATGTAGCTTTAAGTCTGAGGGGGATCTCTGGGAGAGTACTGCACCCACCCCCGAGTCAGAGGCATCCACCTCCACAATAAATTGCCGAGAGGGATCAGGATGGATGAGTACGGGGGGCAGAGGAGAACAACTGCTTGAGCTTACGGAAAGCCATGTCAGCCTCTGGGGACCAGGTGAAGGGACAGGCTGTGGAGGTTAGCTGGGTCATTGGAGCTGCCACACGACTGAAGTCCCTAATAAAACGCCGGTAGAAGTTGGCAAAACCAAGGAAGCGCTGGAGCTGCTTACGGGTGGAGGGTGTGGGCCAGTCTGTTACTGCCTGGGTCTTAGCTGGGTCTGCCTTTACCTGGCCCTGTTCAATGATGAAGCCAAGGAAGCTCACTGACGATCTGTGGAATTCACATTTTTCTGCTTTAACAAACAATTTGTTTTCCAGGAGTCTGCGAAGAACCAACTTGACATGTTGCACATGTTCCTCCATGTTGCGGGAAAAAATGAGGATGTCATCCAGATACACAAAAATGAACTTATTGAGCATGTCCCTTAGCACGTCATTAACCAAAGCCTGGAAGACTGCAGGGGCATTTGTAAGACCAAAGGGCATTACTAAATACTCAAAGTGGCCAAGGGGGGGTATTGAAGGCGGTTTTCCACTCATCTCCATCTTTGATTCGAATCAGGTGGTAGGCATTGCGTAGGTCCAGCTTGGAAAACATAGTTGCACAGTGCAGGGGCTCAAAGGCGGAATCAATGAGGGGAAGTGGGTATTTGTTCTTGACTGTGATTTCGTTTAAACCTCTGTAGTCAATGCAAGGGCGCAGAGTCTTGTCCTTCTTCTCGACAAAAAAAAAACCCAGCCCCGACTGGAGAGGAGGAGGGACGGATCAGACCAGCAGCTAGAGAGTCGTGAAGGTATTTCTCCATTGATTCCCGTTCAGGGCGAGAAAGATTGTACAGACGACTGGAGGGCAAGGGGGCCCCTGAGAGAAGGTCAATGGAGCAATCATAGGGACGGTGAGGAGGTAGGGAAAGGGCCTGAGACTTGCTGAACACCTCTCCTAAATCATGGTACTCAGGGGGCACAGAGGTTAAATCTGGAGGCTCTGGGGCTTGGGTAACTTGGGATGGGCCTGGAGCAAGGGCTGACTGGAGACAGTGGGAGTGGCAAAAAACACTCCAGCTTACTATGGTGCCTAGAGACCAATCAATATGGGGGTTGTGTAGTTTCAGCCAGGGTAGACCAAGAACGATAGGGACGTGAGGTGAGGGGAGAACTAACAACGTAATGGTCTCACGATGATTACCAGAGACAATAAGTGTAACAGGGGAGGTACGATGAGTGACATGGGCCATAACTTTGCCATCAAGGGCCTTCACAGTCTTAGGTGCAGCTATGGGCTCAATAGAAATGCCAGCCTGACTAACAAGGGAGGAATCAATGAAATTATCGTCTGCACCAGAATCAACAAGGGAAAGGAGAGGGATCGACTCACTGTTCCAGAGAAGGGAGGCTTGACACAAGACACGGTTGGGAGAGGTCTCTGTGGAGGAGGTGGTGTGGCTCATCAGGGACCCCTCTATTACTGATGAGCCTCCCCTTTTGGTCTCCGGGGACAGGTGGCGAGGTAATGCCCAGGATTTCCGCAGTAGATACAGAGACCAGAGTGGAAACGGCGTTGCCTCTCAGAAGGTGTAAGGCGAGCCCGGGCCAACTGCATGGGTTCCTCAGCTGGGGGGGCATTTGAAAACTCCGGGGGAGCTTCGGGGATCTGGGGAGAACCTGGGAAGTGTGGAGGCAAAGGCCGAAACTGGGGAGGGGTCCTTGAGGCTGGGACACGTGCAGCCTTAGCTCTGCGCCGCTCACGCAGCCTATTGTCTAGGCGGATGGACAGGGAAATGAGAGACTCTAAATTATCTGTCTCATCCCTAGCCGCTAACTCATCCTTAATATAGTCACTTAAACCATGGAAAAAAGCTCCCTGCAGAGAAACCTCATCCCACCCACTTTCAGCAGCTAGTATCCTAAACTCTAAGGCATACTGAGCTACGGAGGTTACTCCCTGTTTTATGGTTAGCAAACGCTGGCCTGCCTCCTTTCCCTGCACAGGATGATCAAAGATGCGTTTCATTTCAGAGACAAAGAGGTGGTAGGAGTTACAAATAGGGGAGTGGCTTCCCCATACTGCAGAGGCCCACTGCGTAGCTTTACCTGAAAGTAGCCCCATGATAAAAGCTATACGAGACTTATCAGTACTGTAAGTTAATGGTTGTTGCTCAAACACTAGGGAACATTTTAGCAGAAAGGCCCCACACTCCCCTAGGTCTCCGGAGTAGTGTTGTGGGATGGGAATATATGGCTCTCTAGCGGAGTGAGAGGGAGCTGGGAGTTCAGGGGGAGCACTAGCAGAAGCCATTGGAGCAGTAGAGGGAGTTGAGGAGGAGAGCTGAGTTGTTACCTGGGTCAACTGAGTGCCGAGTTCAGATACATGTGTGGCGAGGTCCCGGAGAGTTTCCATAATAGTTTGCAGGGCTGTTTCATGACGTCCAACGGCAATGCCTTGGGAGGTGAGGGCTTGATGGAATGAATTAGAGTCTGCTGGGTCCATGGGGCCAGATTATTCTGTTACGGTTTGAATGTAGACCCAAAAGCAGACAAGGCAGCAGAATAGAAGGTTTTGAGGTTTTATTGGAAGGCTTGGTATGGATAGCTGACTGGCGGGCTGGTAGAGACTGAGTGGAGGAGATGGATGGAGAGAATCTGGTTCCGTAGGCAGACAGAGAGTGGTTTGCAGGTGAAGCAGACTGGAGGAGGTGACACCGGCAGAAATCTGGACAACAAGAGAGAAAATCCGTTAGACTTCCCTGAAAAAACACTTGGAATAAACTCTAACAAAAGTTAAGAGCAGCCGATCATATCTACCACTTCAGTAGACTGAATAATCTGGCGATGAGTTGAGTTGAAACAAGGGTCTTGTACTGATGCAGATGAGAAGATGAGTTGCAGGTGTGAGTAGTCACCAGGTGCTTGATTGAAGAAGCCACGCCCTCCAGAGACACACAGCCAGAGCCGTGACAACACTGTTATTACATACTCCTTTACTGGTAACATTATTGTATTCACAGTGTTACACACACACACATAAATACTGGAAACAGAAAGAATTCAACATATAAAAGTAAAATATGTTATTATCCAAAACATCCGGAGTGTTGATTATTGTTTATTACTGATTGATTAATATGCAGTCAATGCAGGAGAATTTAGTTTAAAGTGTTTATGATGTTGTTTTATAAAGTAGTGCGATCACCTCATTTTGTCCCCAGCAGTCATTTGAACTCACACTGCACACAGTAGATGTGTAGTATTCATTAAAATGATACAATCATTGAGTGAATGTTGCTGACAGGTACACGGCAGGTAACGAGCTCTGCTGCCCTCTAGTGTCCGCAGGAAGACATCACAAAGTGTACTCTCCTGAAGCCTGTCTGTTAACCCTTCATGGTTCTTGTCTTTTGGTCTCTCAGTGAGCTTGAGGTCTATGTGGACCACCTCCAGAGAAGCTCCGCCTCCAGTCCCGGCCAGCTGTCAATTACACTGAGAGACGTGGAGGGAGCAGCCGTGAACCTGCGGAGGGTCGGAGAGGCTCTGGCTGTCCTCAAAAGTACGAAGATCAGGGTTTTATCAGGATCATAATTTATTTCTATTTTAGTCAGATTTACACGCACACACACACACACACACACACACACACACACACACACAGCCTCAGTACAGACAGACAGACACACACACACACACATGCACACACACACATGCACACACACACATACACACACACACACACACACGCACACACACAGCCTCAGTACACGCAGACACACACACACACACACACACACACACACACACACACACACACACACACA
This sequence comes from Tautogolabrus adspersus, assembly GCA_020745685.1. NCBI lineage: Eukaryota > Metazoa > Chordata > Actinopteri > Labriformes > Labridae > Tautogolabrus > Tautogolabrus adspersus. The sequence continues at coordinate 2,421,023 of CM036544.1, forward strand.
CAGCCTCAGTACAGACAGACACACACACACACACACACACACACACACACACACACACAGCCTCAGTACAGACAGACACACACACACACACACACACACACAGCCTCAGTACAGACAGACACACACACACACACACACACACACACACACACACACACACACACACAGCCTCAGTACAGACACACACACACACACACACACACACACACACACACACACACACACACACACACACACACACACACACACACACATACACACACACACAGCCTCAGTACAGACAGACACACACACACACACACACACACACAGCCTCAGTACAGACAGACACACACACACACACACACACACACACACACACACACACAGCCTCAGTACAGACAGACACACACACACACACACACACACACACACACACACACACACACACACACACACACAGCCTCAGTACAGTACATTCACTCGGCTGTGATTGGAGGTTTTATATAAACACATAGAGAGTTAACACGTTATAAAATGTCACTCTTATTCATCAACTAGGAAGTTCTTTTCTTTAGAGGTAAATAATTGTTTTTTTCAGAGACACGTTTAAACTGCAGACAGACGTATAAATATATTTTATTGATATTAAGGTGACATTTTTGAATGTTGATCAGAATCTCTGAGCGTGATACAGGAGCTGTTTTTAAAGTTAGAGTTTGTATCGTTGGTCAGAAGACAAATCTCTGTTTCAGATGGAAAGAAAACATTTTGAATATTAAAGCCAAATTCTCAAACCTCCAAAGACCCTGTCTCCGATTTTTACTGGTTAAAAAAGAGACACTTTTCTACTTGAGTCTCACAAATCAGAGAAATTAGATGTCACACAGGAGCCCTCACAGAATGGTTGATATTTCACCGTGTCTGTTTACCTCACCTTTCCTCCAGGTGAGTTTCCAGAGCTGCAGGTGAAGCTCCGCTCTGTGCTGCGTCTAGAGGTGGAGGCGGTACGTTTCCTAAAGGAGGAGCCACACAAAATGGATGCCATGTTGAAACGAGTCCGAGGTCTGACTGAGTCCCTCAGCTCTCTGCGCAGGTACACTCCTTCTTTAACCCCTCCCCCTTCTAACAGCTGTGTTACATGGGAAACTAACCCCACCCTGTTCTTGACAGGTGTGTGTCAGAATCCAATCCCCCAACAAGACCAGCACAGGAGCAGGAGGCGCCTCCGAAGGAAGCGGATCAGGGACCCCTGAAAACCTCGCCCAAGCCTCAGCCCCGCTCCTCTGTCAAACCCCCCCTGCAAGCCCCTCCATCTTCTGAGGTCAGCCTGGATGGATCCGCCTCTCCTATTATGGTCCGCAGGATGAAAAACACAGCAGCTTCAGGGGTCCAGCCCCCCAACCACCCCAGCCCCCCTCTTACCCAAACCCACGGGCGGGACTCACCCACTGTGGCCAAGGTATGAGCTCTGTGATTGGTCTGTCAGTCTGATAATTAAATAAGATAGGAAGTGATGAGTGATAGATAACTTTTATTGGCAGGTGAGCCCTCGCAGCAGAGAGGGGAGCCCTGGCCTGCAGAGGAGACCAGGACCAGGACTTGGACCAGAGGGCAGCAAAGATGAGTCCAGCCTAAAAACACACACTCACACTGAGGTCAGTCTGAGCACACACACACACACACACACACACAGCTCAGGAGAGAGAGAGAGGAGGGGAGAGAGAGAAAGAAACTGTCAGGTCCCTCGGCAGTCAAAGCCTATAGCAGCTAGGAACTCGTTTAAGCCTGAACGAGCCAGATCTAACTATAAGCTTTATCAAAAAGGCCTACTCTTAAAAAGAGAGAGGGTCACTGCCTCCCAGACCCTGACTGGGAGATGATTCCATAGGAAAGAGGCCTGAAAACTGAAGGCTCTGCCTCCCATAGTACATTTCAAGATTGTAGGTACCACAAGCAGGCCTGCATCATAATGCTCTGATACAGATGTTATTTCCTTGGGAACATCAAAAGTTTGTTAGACAAGGGTGGTTGTGTCTGAGACGTTTTTTTTAGTCCTGAAACCAGCTTTCGACACAATAAACCATGATGTGTTCCTTGATAAAACAAATACATTTCAAACTGCACCCTCTGCTGGAGATTCAAATTCATTTTACCTCAGTGGCTCAGCTGGCGTTCCACAAGGCTTTATATTGGAACCAATTCCATTAAGCCTTTATGTTAATGATCGACCAAATGTTTCTCCAAATGTGAAATTTATGCTGATGACACAGCATTAAATGCACATGAGAAGCTGCAGCTATACCATCTGCAGCTAGCTATGGTACCGTTGTCTTACTGGCTTTAAAACTCGTGTTTATATCTCGATACAAAATATTTGTATGTGTGCATGTTTTCTCGCGCCAGCCAGACAAACACCCATGTGAAGTTGTCAATGGAGCGAGACTCGATGTGGTGGAAAAATGTAAGTATCCTGGTGTTGTCTTCGACTTTAATCTTACATTAAGGAAAGAAGTGAGGCTTATTTGCATAGAAAGGGGCACATTTTTCAAAAAGTCTTATTGTGTACTGAAGAAGACTGAAGAATAGAGATCAAGACCTTGAACTCATTAGGAAAATGATTACTTAGGGGGTAAATCAACTTGCTTAAAGACTCGTATAAAATCAGGCTGATTTGTGCAACCAGATTGGAAGAGACTTTTTTAGTCTGTCTCTAAACGACACATTCTTTCACCAACAAACTATAAACTTGGAACTCTGACTGATCTCTACAGAAAACTTAACGTCTGTTCATAGTTTATAACAAAGATCTGTTTTATTCTCAGACTGCCCACAGACAGCCACCAGAGGGCAGTCTGAGTAAAGAAACCAGCACCATGAACCAGTCCACAACAAGGTCTGGATCCAGTCAGACCTCCAGCACCAGCACAGATCCACTGAGGTCCATCACTGGAGGGGGACACTCTGAGGACAGGACCTCTGGACAGAAACAAGAGTCAGAGCAGGACACACCTGAGGTCCTGGTACTTACAGGTAGATCAGCAGAGTCAACCGATGAGTACACGCCACACACACAGGGTTGTTTATGTAGACAAACTGATCAAGTAAAAGCCCATCTTCTGTCTTGTCTGCTGATTACCTGGACTCTCCTACATCAAAGCTGTGAACACAGAAGAGTAATATACAGAGAAGACTGAGGGCCAGATTCTCTAAGAATGGATTGCTAATAGCTAATAGCTCCAAAAATTGCTAATCATTTGCTCCGTCTATCTGCACTGTCTAAATGTCTAAATCACACAAAGCATACAGCGTTAATGACATTCTGACACAAACACAGACAAAAAGTTGTTCTGCTCCATGCAGTTTGCTCTTGAGCTGCATCTGAATGTGGAGAGAAGCGATCTGCACCTTTATTCTCCGTGCAACTGCACCCTCCTCGTCATGCTGCAGCCTGTCTGTATTAACCCCTGATTTTATTAACCATAGTAATGTTAAAAGTTATATTGACAGACTTTAATCACAGATCATTTATTTTTGCGTCACACAGAGGCGTAATTGTTTTCCTGATCAGTGGAAAGTTTGCATGTGACATCTCTAATAAATACTGTGGGTGCAGTTACCACCTGATCACAACAGATGGTTATTGCTCCTCTCTAGCTGTGTGTGGCTGTAAGAGCTGGTGTTCGTGAATAACACACTTTTTAAAGTGGGGTTAGACGGCAGTGTAGTTTGGGGTGCATTTAACCCTTTGAGTGTGTTTTGTAAATCGATTGGTCTCTTTTCCACTCATTGCAGAGGTTTAGTGAACAAAAGGAAAGCTGTGCAATCCTTCTGTGAATCAGGCCCTCAGTGTCTCCACATAAAAGCCTACAGTCTGTAGATTGGTGACAGTGTATTGCTCCTGTACTGATCCTGTGAGGTGTGATCATTTCATTGTTCAGTTGATCTGAAGCCTAACATGCTGCACACGTGGATATACAAGTTATAAACTCTGTGATCATATTAGATTATAAATCTTGAATTATCATATAACTCAGTCAGGATTCATGAGTTGTGTTAAAATGAAAATGATGTTTTCTTCTCCCTCTGTGACATCTCTAATGAGCTGTTTCTGAACTTTTATGTTGCAGCCTCAGAGAAGCAGGAGGTCACAGCCAACAGGCGGAGTGACAATGCAGACTCCTCCCACACTCCTCCAGCAGCTGCAGACTCAGGTAGATATAACACATGGACAGGTGCATTGAGCTTGTTCTATTTGTGTTTATAAAGTCAAGTATGAATATTTACAGATTGTGTTTGACAGCGTGAGCCAAATATTCACATTATTTATCAGTGACTTGTAGTTTTGGCACAACGACACAAAAAGCAGAAGAGAGCATCAGCAACAAGATTGATCATTTTAATATTTTAATTTCAATGCTTGTAAACATGGCTGCTGGTATACGTGTCAGACTCAATGAGAAACAGCACACTGCAGAAACAGCTTTGTTTGTTTACATGTTCTACAGCAAAGATTCACAGTGGGGGATACGTTTGACTGAAAGCAGCTCTTACATTAGAAAACACAGCTTACACCTGAACAGGACAAAGAGTCCACAGGGCTGTGCCAAAATCAAAGCAAACCAAATATTCCTAACAGAGTCAGAAATAACCATAAAACATGTGTTTTCAGCTCCTGCACCCTCGCAGACTCCGTCAATCCTTCCATCAGCTCCAATGAGCTCAGAACGCATCAGTCGGCCTCAGATGGAGAAGCCTCGACGCTCCAGCGTGGAGAAGGAGTTGAAGCAGAGTCCAGACAGAGCGGGAAGATCTCCTCCTCCACCTCCACCTAGAAGGTCAGTTTATCTCTGAGGACCTCCTGGAAAGAGGAGCCTGACGGACCGAAGTTTAACATTATTTAAAAGATAAAGTATTTAATGATTCTTTGCCAGGTTCAATGCAGTCACCTCAGGTGTGAGTACAGCAGAGGAGAAGCTCACCAGGAGAGAGCCGCTAGGAGCTCAGGTAAGTTTGTGACACACAACACACACTGACAGGTTCTCTTATCATTGTCAGGGTTAGCAGCAAGCTGTACAGACAGTATTCATGTGTCTATCTGCAGCCAACAGGTGGATACCTGAATGTAGAGGAAACAGTTACAGGTCAGACTGTAGCAGTCTGTTGGTCTACACCTGAGCAGCATTCAGCATGTAAAACATACTTTCATTTTGACTCTCTCTCAGGGTGAGGATGACAAGGACAAAAAGCCTGCAGCTCCTCCCCAGCCCAAACCCCCCCCGACAGCCCCCAGAGGTCAAACCTAAACCCCTCCTGTCTGCAGCCTCTCTACACAGGGATGAAAAGGAAGAGGAAGACAAGGTCATGAAGGAGCTTCAGGTATATTCAGTCATTATTATCATCTTTGCCCTATAAAGTTCAGGTGGCTTAAATACAGAGCTGATATTTAACATGATGACACTTTAAATAAGTGACATGAAACATTTGGCATGAAACATTCGGCAGGATGGGATGGAAATAAATCCATCATATCATTAAAACTTTACCCTAACCAATAGACACACATCCTTCATTCAAGTATTTGAGAAATGCATTATGGGGGATGTAGGCTGCAGAAATGTGGTTGAGCTGGAGAGGGAGCCATGGGGGCGATGAGGTTCACTCTTCTCTGAGCTCTGCTTATCAATATATCACACAGGATGCAAAGTTATAACAAGTCATAAAACCACCTGCACAAGGAATGGATAATATCTTTAGCAGGTTCAGAAGTGTTTACAACTCATAACATTTGATGTTTACATGTTTTAGTTTAGTTTATTTAAATCAGGGACAAAAAAAACTGTCTCAGAAGAGAAGAGATGCTTTGTACCAGATTCAGCTAACTAGCTTATTCCCATCTGTTGTCCCTGGGCAGGTGATGGCAAGAGTAATAAAACAAAATAACCAGTCATGTGCGCAAGCATGCACGCACATAAACACACCTGCACACACACACACACACACACACACACACACACACACACACACACACGCACGCACATTTCATAAGACAGAAGAAAGACATCGAACAATATACAGATATTAAAACATTCTGTGCAAGTTTCTCTGAGATGTAAAAGGTTGTCGAGGTGACACATTCAAGCTGACAACACTGTGGTTACTTAAAATCCATTTTTTGACTTTGCTGGTGAAAGGTTTAAAAACGGATGGACCTCTTCAGTAACACAACAACACACTGCGACATGTCGCTGGTGAATTTATTATTATTGTGAATTTATTGCATGTAGCGACTGTTGGATGAAACCAACTACAGGGTGGCGTGGTGCCCTTTTCAGGTACATTGCATTAGATAAATGATACTTTAACTAGAAGTGACAGCATTAGAATGAGATGAGGAATAAAAATGAGAATGATCTTTATAAAAATCTGCACATTGATCTTTTTATCAATCTTACCATCTTTTCATGACACTGATCTTTATTCTGTTCTTTACATCGATGTATTCTGATCTTAAGCTGACTGTCTCGTTTTTCCACTTTTGTAAACATTACAAATCAGCCAGAACCTCTCATGAAGAGGTAGACGAATTATTCCTTAACAAAGTGTCATTAAACTTACACCTTATATAAAACATATATAGCCTACAGTTTGTGCAGTGGGACAGCTACTTCTTTTTGACACTCACATCAGAAACAGGACCAAAGCTCTGAGCCCTCTGATGTCTGTCTGTCTGCTGCGTCTCTGTTTTACTCTGACTTCATATGTCAACTCAAACTAAGCATCACATCTGTTCTCCATATTAAATCATCTGTGCTGGATCTGAGGATTTTGGGTTGGCACCTTACCATTAAGATTAAAAGAGGGGCTCCCGTCACCCCTGGCAACCCCTCTGGATACTGTACATAACCATATCTGCTCCTTGGGTCGATAGTCCAGCTTTGTTTGCTAATTTATCTTCACAACGTTTTAATGTCCTATTTATTGCATCAATCTCACTGATTAAAACACACACATTCATACAGAGCATGCAGAAGCTTTGACAACTTATGGGAACACACACACAGAAAGCACCATGTCTGCCTTTGTACCTGGCCAACTGCAGACTGAATATTTAAGAAGCGTCCCACATGCTGTACACTGATGGTTCAGTTTTCTTAGTTTAGGTAAATGAGGATGTTGTGCAGGGTTTAAAACCAGCCTCAAACTTTAGATTAAATAAGCACTAAAGGTTCACCCGTAACAAGTCTTATGTATATATTTTGTATTTTTTATACATCTATTAATAATCTCACCTTGATGTACTCAATTATGTTTGTTCAGTTCTGAGGTTGTTGTTTTTTCGTCCTCCAGCCTGAGGACACCTGACGCTGTTTAGTCACACACTTACTCTGCTGCATTCATTTTAATCACCCCTGTTCAAGAAATAACAAGAAAATATTTACTAAAGCATTCATCAAGAAAAACTGTCATTAAAAACAATATGCAGATATGTGTTCTAATATGTAGATCACTACCAAGCACCTGCACATATTTCAAGAATTCCACAATGCAGTTTGGACACATACAACATCTTCATATAAAAGATCAACACATTTGTTTTTATAGCTCTACTTTAGTTTAGATCTGTAAGTGTCAATACTGTAGAAACAGTCAGTTTATGTTATGATTAATAACATTAACTGTAAGCAATCAGTGCGATGTGTAGTGAGTGAAATGATAAAGTGTCCTTACTCTATGATCAGACATTAAGGAAACATGCTATGTTGAAGTGCTGGCTTCTCTGACAACAATGCAGCAGCCAGTATGTCCTCCTAACTTTAGATTCTGGTCCTGAATGGTCTGGATTTGTTTGGACGTAGGCGGTTTTAAGGCACCCCCCACACGGCCGTTTTGGACGCCCCTCGGTTTGCCAGATATGAGAGCAGTTATCAGGTCAAACCAACAGGTGTTGCAGCGATGGAAGCGGGCAAGAGAACTGGTTCAGATAGAAGTGATTGTACCCCGACCTAAAAAGCCTCTGCATGTTTCTAATAAGCTCCACGAGCAGAAACGTGCTCAAACTAGGATCAATATTGGAGATGCTTTTGAAAAATGGAGAGAGGTTAGAACACAGAAAGGTTTACAGACCGATGCAGAGCTGGATAAACACTGAAGCTTCAGTGTCCACCACATGGTGACCTGCGTGAGCATCCACTCTAGAGAGGAGAGGGCGGGGGGAGACAGCTCTCTACAATGTTTTGACTTTGGACTGCAGTTCCCATTTTAAACACTAGGTGTCAGAGTTACATATTGCTCTTAATAATATTAATATCCTGTTTCCTAATTTGTCAATGATCAAGTGTTTTATTGTTTCCTTCTGTAATTATAGGTGACTACAGAATTGTCCATTAAGGATAATTTGTCCAGCACAAATAAAAATTGTAAAGAAGTATTAAAGACACCTGCAACAGCACAGGTGACCAATCAGAATCCGTCTGACCCCCAGGTAGCTATTAAGCTTGGTGTAACCCAATCCTGCGGTGAAGCTGTGAGAGACAATGAGAAACCTCAGAAGAAAGAGGCAGACAAAGTGGTTCAACAAGTGACATCCTTAAAACGTGAAACAGTGCAGGAGGTGGAGGTCCTCCCAAATCAGTCTTCACAAAATCCTCCGACTGTCAAAACAAAAATGGAGGCTGCAACACCAGCCAATGCAAAGACGATGGATGTACCCCCACCTTTACCTCCACGAGACATTCAAACTGTCCAGAAGAAAGAAAAGGATCAATCACCAAACCATAAGGAAGCACATAAGACAGCTACACCTACAGCTCTGCTAAAAGAAAGCAATTGTACTGAAAAGCAGGTTGTAGTAGAGCTGAAGGAGGCTCCCTCACCTGTAGCTTCACCAGACACTGAGACTGTCCAGACGAAAGACGGTTTAAAAAAACAGAAAGCAATGACAGAGGAACTTACACCTACAGCTCCACAAAAAGAAAGAGAAAGTGTTCCTAAGAAGGTTGTTGGACAGGTGGGCTCCCCGACCACAGCAGAGAAAAAGGTGAAGTTAACATCTATTGTCACTCTACAAAAAGATACCAACCACACAGGTGCTGAGCAGACACAGGACAAGGCTGTGAGAGAAGCTTCGGCTGAGAAAAAGGCCAATCTGATGGTAGTCTTGACATTACAAAAAAAAAACACAGCAGATGACGGCTCGGGGGAGACGTCACCACAGGACCAGCAGAATGAGACAGAGAGCTCACGTCAGGAATGGGCAGGGTCTACTCCAGTCCTGAAGCGTTATGCCCCATCACCTGACCTCTCCTACAGAGAGAGTGAAGAGCAGCAGGAGCAGGAGGAAACAGAGCAGCGATCCAGAGACCGGGCACAGTACACTGAAGATGGAGGTAGTCTAAGTCCTGATGTGTGCAATGATGAGGGGCCTCCGCCTCCTCCACCTCCCAACAGTAAAATCAGCCTCAGAAGCTCCATGACCAGAGCTAGGATCCTGTCCAATGAGGAAGACCCAGGCAAAACCAGTGGATCCGATACACAGACTGAAGATGTAAACTGCAGTGGTGAACACACCTATATGGTATATGAGAACCAAGGGTTTGAGGAAAGCAAAGACTTTGATAATAAACCTATTATTGTCTTCTTAAATGAGCCAATGGACTTTGAATCAGCCTGTAAGCGACTGTCTACCATCTTTGAAAGTGAGGAAGATCTAGACAGGATTCTCTCTTCAGATATTCGTGTGGCTGAAGAAGAGATGCATCAGCAGGAACAGAAACAGAACGTGAGAAAAATAAACATCACTGAAATAGATATGAGCTTTGGCCTTAAAGACATTGCAGAAAACAGTCAGAACTCTCTCAATCAAAGACCTTCAGCAGATAATGGTTCCATTGCTGAAAACCAGGACCAGGGTAAACCAGACTCATTCAAGAAGACAGAGACCAAAAAGAAATTCAAATTCAAGTTCCCCAAAAACAAACTGGCAGCAATCAGCCAGGCCATTCGAACAGGGAAGACCAAAGCAGGAAAGAAGACTCTTGAGGTTGTTGTCGATGAGGAAGAGGAGGAGATGGCCTCAGAGAGCAGGACAGAAATGGAGACCAACAATCAAACGAAGGAGTCCAAGAGGTTTGAGATCAACAATACCAAAAAATCTCACCCTGATGGAGGGAATGACAGAGGCATCCAGGACTCCTCTCCAGTCAGTGCCATAGACGACAAGTCACAGAGGGTAGAGAAGCTCTACAAGAGTGCATTTGAATCCATCGGCAGTCTGGAAGAGTCCATTAACCTGCTGGAAATCAGTGTGGACAGTATCACGGCTCCTTCCTCCCCCTCCTCCACTGTGTCCTCCCCTCCTCAGTCCCCTGATGCCTCCTTCAACTCCTCCGACAGAGCTCAGTCTAAAGACAAGGGCAAACGAGAACGAGAGAGAAGCCCGTCAAAAAGGCCAGCCTCTCAGATCCTCAAGGGCCCAAATCCACCTCAGAGTAAGAAGGCCAAAGCCCAGCCCCCACCTGACACAGGGAAAACCTCCACCAAGAAACAGGTTTGATGTTCCTCTGCCTTCAGGCCTCGATTCACTGGTGCTGTGCTGGTGGTGGGATGTGTACTACACACACGTTTCTGTTCTACAACTCTTTGTTTTAAAACAGAGCCTCATTCTTTAACCAAGAAATTATCCAAAATAATTCTTACCAGGTTAAGGGACCATCTGTCTGTGTAGCCTGTTTAAAGGTCCCATATTCAGCTTTTTCTGGTTTTATATGCTCTTTAGTGTGTTCTCCAGGTGTCTTGTGCATGTTTAGGCACATCTATGTGCAAAAATTCAAAGTCTGCGGAAACGCGGCTTCTCCTACCTCCTCCTGTTAGCAGTAGCAGTAGCTGCATGTAACGCTCGGTTCTAGCCCCCCTCGTTGAAAAGTGCAGTGTGATATCACACTGCGATGATGTCACTGATCCAAGCCCATTGGCTCGTTGTGGCAAGCACAAGCTCATGCTGCACATTAGCTGAATTCCAAATATGGTAAAAGGGGCGTAACATTTCCGAGAATTGTCCGAACGACTGACCAATTACAACAGAGCAGATCGGCCAACCAATCAGGTCAGACTTGGCACACGTGGGGACCCTGCTCGGGGGGATTCAGAGCGTTACAAACACAGACAGATGAGACGGGCTGCATCGATCATCAGTACATGAAAACAGACACTTTTTTTGAACATTAGCGATTGTGAACGTACTTCAGTAGGCACATACATTAGATATATGAACCCCAAAAAGGGCATAATATGGGATCTTTAATATGACGGTCTTTTCTGCAGACAAGGGCTTCATTTTGAGACTGTAAGTGGTTTAAGTGACTGCACTAAAGGTATAATATGCAACATTTTAAAAATACATTTAAGATAAGGCGCCTTTCAAAGCACTGAAAGGTGACCTTACAAAGCAGAGATAAAAACAACAACAAAGTGGATATATTCAATTAAAAAGACACATTTGCAGGATGTATGAAATCATTGTGTAGAGGATTCATGAGACCGCATGGAGAATGATCAGACCGAATATGCCAGTTTAAAAAGATGTGTTTTGAGATGAGAAAATGGAGACAGTCAATATTATGAATGTCTGATGGGAGGGAGTTCCAGAGGCAGGGAGCAGAGCGGCTTTAGACTGGCGCTAAAGTGCAACATCTACTGGATCGAAAGTCACATATTATGCTTTTAAAGAAGATTGTCAAAAGGGCCGAACAAGCCACATTCATTTCACTGAGTTTTTGACTCCAGGATCGCTTCTGAGTATTCCAGATATGCCCGAAAACCAAACCTTTTAATGTCTGAGGTCATAACATCACCTGCTCACAGCTCAGTTCATTTCACCACAACCTTTGTCTTCAGGACTGTCTGTGCAGTGGATATGATTTTTTCAGGTCCTTCTCTCTGTGGGTTTGTGAACTGGTGTCTCAGGGTTCTGGTGCTACTGTGCTTAAATAACCTGAATTGCAATGATTGAATTCTTCTTTAATCTTGTCTCTCTACGTGTTCTGCTTTAGCTGTAGCTTTACATATACTGTACCTCATGCTGTTTTTCAATGATACCTTTATTTCTAACTAGCCTTCTTGTATCTTTCTGCTAGACCTCCAGCTCCAGCTCTTCTGCTCAGCGACTTCACACAAAGTTACGTCACTCGTCCTCCTCAGGCTCAGAGAAGACACCTAAGAACCAGCCGGCCAATCAGAAGCAGCCCAAACAGGTAAATAAACTCTAATAGAGGTGAGGTTAGCAGATCTTGATCAGATTAGATGTGTGCTCTTCAGATAGCAGGTGACACATCCTTAAACCTTTTTTTAAGTATCAGAACATTCGACTGAAAATCACATTCTTATTGATTAAGATCAACTTATATAACTGACAGATATTGATAAAGGTCGTTTTTTTGATTTTTAAAAGATGTGATTCATTTGAACAGCCAATTAACATGAAGAAAAAATCAGGAATACACCCCAAATCCAACTTGAATTATCGTGTTTTGGCCACACAGTGTTAACTGTCCCTTTAAAAGACAATGAAACAGACCAGAGCCTGATGATTGCTTATCTGTTTTCTATGTCAGCAGAGTAAAGACATTCACATGCAGTTATTAAACATAAGTAGTGATCATGTTGTAATGTTTTAACTGTACTTGCAATGATTAGATGTATGGTTATATCCGTCTTATTCTGTGGAGAAGTTCTGTTTATCTGTTCTTTTCGGTGTAACGTTGGTCTGTAACTCTGCACACATCTGTCTAATTCATCACCTGTTTATGTTGTGAAGGCTGTCCATGCTACAGACCTAACATAGACACTTTTCAACCTTCACAGTTGGCCTTGCAGTGTGAGGATCATAAATGTAAAATTAAGACCTCGTTATCAGACCCAAAGTCAGCACCTTTTCAGTGTTCCAGCAAACATCTATGCAGCCAACTGAACATGCTCAGCAGTATTTCACTTGCTTGGCTGTTGTTGTGATGTGATGATGTCACAGGTTTCCTTTGTTCAAGAAAAAGTTCTACAAATATAAAACCTCCATTGGTCATCAAATCATGATGAAAGAGTCAAAGTCAAACGTGTTTGCAGTTGGAGATGTCCTGGCAACAGCTTGACCCAGCTGTCTTTTATAATGGAGCTCTATGACATCCATTCTAGGCTAAGGGTCAGCACTGTAACAAGGTCTTCATTTCATCTATGGTCTGGATCAGAGAGTTTTGACCTGCATGTGACCTGCATGTGACCTGCACGTGACCTGACTCTGACTCAACTTGCATTGAGGCGAAGAAATATCTAGGTGTCTGAATCTCTCAGTAACTCTTGTTCCTTAAAGATGAGTGAGGCAATGGCAGCCATCATTACCACTAAATAACAAGACTCTGGCTGTTTTCAAAACAGACTTGGTGAAGTTGTCTGTCATCTCAAGTGCCTCACACTCAGCTACAACCCATCTGCCGTCCCCTGTCCCTCCGCTGTCCCTGCAGGAGCATTATCACCTGTAAGCCAGGGTACCATCATAGGGTGTGATGTACTAGTCATGGATTGGGCAAAAAACAAATAATGAAACATCGCTCAGGTTGTAATCAGGCCGCCCAGGCCTCCCAGTCACCTAGCTTCAGGTTTCTCTGTTGTTGCCCATGTAGGTGATGTAGTTCCACCCAAAGAAGCGCAGAGTCCCTTGGTGGTACCTTTCCTGGACTCGAAGGCCATATACCCTAACCCTCCGTTTGGTTCATCTGCAGGCATGTCCCTCCAGCTATTCTCTGGTCTATTAAATGGAAATTTAAATTATGTTTAACTGACTAGTCTCAAGGTTCAATGTTGACATACATGTTGATATTAACACGCCATGTTTACTTACTGTGTTGCTGGCCTTGACTTCCTGTGTGGCTGGTGTTGACTTGTTTTGAAGCTTGTTTGATGAGACTGGACGTGTTGCTGGTGTTTACTTGTCGTGTGTCTGGTGTTGACTTCCTGTGTTGCTGGTGTTTACTTGTCGTGTGTCTGGTGTTGACTTCCTGTGTTGCTGGTGTTTACATGTCGTGTGGCTGGTGTTGACTTGTTTTGAAGCTTGTTTGATGAGACTGGACGTGTTGCTGGTGTTTACTTGTCGTGTGTCTGGTGTTGACTTCCTGTGTTGCTGGTGTTTACTTGTCGTGTGTCTGGTGTTGACTTCCTGTGTTGCTGGTGTTTACTTGTCGTGTGTCTGGTGTTGACTTCCTGTGTTGCTGGTGTTTACTTGTCGTGTGTCTGGTGTTGACTTCCTGTGTTGCTGGTGTTTACATGTTGGGTTGACTTGTGGGGTCCTGTTGTTGACTTTTTGTGTTGCTGTTGTTGACATCCTGTGTGTCTGGTGTTGACTTCATGTGTTCCTGGTGTTTACTTCCTGTTTTGCTGGCGCTGACTTGTCGTGTTGACTTGTCGTGTTGACTTGTCGTGTACTGTACCTGGTGTTGACTTGTCGTGTTGACTTGTCGTGTTGACTTGTCGTGTTTACTTGTCGTGTTGACTTGTCGTGTTGACGTGTCGTGTTGACTTGTCGTGTACTGTACCTGGGGCCCGTTTCTGAAAGACGGTTCAACAAACTCTCAGTCTAACTCTGAGCTCTGAGTTGATTTACCCTCAGGTGGGAAACTCTGAGTTTTGGGTTCCAGATCAGCTGATTTGAGTTTGTTAAATCAACTCTGAGTGGGTTCACTCGGTGTTCAGCGCGTGCACCATGAAGATAAAAAGCCAACATTAATGGAGCCCCGATACTACGATTCACCATGGCAACAGGTGACAAAAAAAGAGATCCTCGTACTTTAACCATCTCGAAATATAACCTATCTTCATGAGGACATACGGAGAATATGAACAGGTTTTAATAAGGGGAAACAAGTAACACTGCTGCAGCTCAAAGGAGAGAGAGAAATGATGTGGGGTACGACGGCTGCTCGCGTCAGCATGTAATGAAGTCTATTAATTTAATATTTAATCAGAATTATAATATCGCAGGTCCAAACTGGTGGAATGGTGTTAAACCTAAAATTTATTTTCATTAAGATGCAATCCAGCAGAAGATAAGCGACTTTAAAACAGCTGTGACGGTCACTGCTGTAGTGTACAAACTATTAATTGCTTCTGTCTCCCCATTATTAGAGGAGTCGACTGGGCCAATCTGGAGCACCTGGCCCTGTTGCTCTCAGGGCATAAAAGTCCAACGGCTGGCACTCTGGCTGGCTCTCACTCTTGACACGCATGGTCATTCACTCCATGTTTGGTTGTGCTGTGGTCTGTGTTTGTATTTGTACTATTAAATCTTTGTTACTTGCATCTAATCTAGTGTCATTGGTCATATTTGTCATGGCCCTTGAGCCAGGTTATGACACAGCTCAAAATGAAATATAAGAACAAGCTGGGCTCATGGTGGTAATTAATCATATTTGACAAATTAAAAAAAGTAAACTTCATTCAGTGTCTATTTGAATGTGCATTAGGCCTATCGTTTTATTCCAAACATAATGCGGGTGTCACACACGACACATAGGCTAAATTTCCTCTCACCTTTATCCTGTTTCGTTTATTAATTAGCTCTAATTAAATTAACATCTCCCGACGTAAATGTAGGCTCTTATTCCGTGCGGAGTAATGCAGCCCCTTCATCTCGAGGCTCCTCGACTAAAAGACATGCCATGTTCGACAAAATTGTTCGTTTTATACGCTAGAGTATAGCCTACCTCACATATAATATTAAAACAACCTGGATTCTTATTCAGACAAACGGTGAATCTTCGCTAGTTACGCGCGTGATACGGACTGAATAAAAGAATGAGGAAATGAAACAGCGTTTCTGGCTCTGAAAGAGGGAGGAGACAGAGAGAAACTCGGGGTTCATTGAAGAAAACCTGCTCCTGACCAGGTTAGGTTCACCGACTCAGTTACCATAGTAACTGACTCAGAGCTAAAGTTACCTCCCTCTCTGGAACAGGCCTGAGTTACCCCTCTTTTTCGGGTTTGAGTGACCTCCACCTCTGAAACAGAAAACCCAGAGTTTCCCTCATTTCAGGGTTAACTGACTCAGTGTTTGCACAAAACCTGCTTTCTGTAACAGGCCCCTGGTGTTGACTTGTCGTGTTGACTTGTCGTGTTGACTTGTCGTGTACCTGGTGTTGACTTGTCGTGTTGACTTGTCGTGTTGACTTGTCGTGTACCTGGTGTTGACTTGTCGTGTTGACTTGTCGTGTTGACTTGTCGTGTACCTGGTGTTGACTTGTCGTGTTGACTTGTCGTGTACCTGGTGTTGACTTGTCGTGTTGACTTGTCGTGTACCTGGGGTCTGTACTACGAAGCAGGATTTAGGGTTAGCGAGGTAACTTCAGGGTTAATCCTATGGGTTAGGGTTAGTTGGTTAGTTTTCAATCCTACAAAGGTCGTTCACTTCTTACCTGGGTATATTGCCACGGTAACTTATGCTGCACACCTAACCTGCTCTGGAGCAGGTTATGTTGGAGATAAGAGATCAACCTGTGAAAATTTCCGCCCACTGACCAATCAGATCTTCTGATTGTGGAGCTCCAGGAGACGATCGAGAGAGGGGAGGACACTTCATGTGTCCCGTATGATTTTACATTATAGTCCGTAAAGTTAATGATTATTTTTTCAGCAGACTAAAAAAGCACCAGAGCCTTTTATAGTGTTTTTAAGATGGTAAATTATGAATATCCTTCTTATTTTCATATGAATGTTTAGTGTCTCTGTGTCCCTCTGTTTGTGATGGTCAGAGCTGCAGCTGAAATATAACTTCTCAAACTGTGATACTCGCCACATGAAAGAGTCAGAGCAACACATTCAGTTCAGAGTAAAACAGGAGTTATTATAGTCAGTTCTAAGGTGATCTAACGATGGAACAAATATAATAAGCCGTAGTTTGCACATTAATACTCGCCAATTTTTCTTTTATCTGCCAGTTGTCCTTCCTGCATTTGTTCCTGCAGCTGTAACTTCAGTTTTTGAGAGCCTGTTTGTCTTAAACGTCTTTATATTATTAATAAAGTTTGTTCAGAGTTTGTTAGTTATGACGACCGCCCCTTTTATGTGAACGCGCTCATGGAAACTTTGGGTTTACTTATCAGGTTTATAACCAGCTTCGTATGACTGTTAAGCACGATCTCTCATGTTAGTTAGGGTAAGTGTAGCCAGATAAGCCAAAGATACCCTGGGTTTGTTGAACTCGCTTCGTAGTACAGGCCCCTGGTGTTGACTTCCAGTGTTGACTTGTTGTGTACCTGCTGTTGACTTCCTGTGTTGCTGGTGTTGACTTCATGAGTTGACTTTCTCTGTTGCTGGTGTTGACTTGTCTTGTTGCTGGTGTTGTGTTGCAGGCTGACAGCAGCAGCAGTAGAGCAGCCGGGACTAGTAACTGTTCTGTCATTGCTTTGCGTACCTCTAAGATTCCTGGGTTATGCCATAATTTTTGGAAACAGCCGCCTGCTTCTTCTTCCACTCCTCACTGCTCAGACTCCAACGATAGCCTCAAATACCTCTCCTCTTCCTCCTGCTCCTCTTCCTCAGTTGCATCAACCTCAGCACCTTCCATCTCCTCTTCTGGGAAGATCTCACTTCTGTCTACTGCTTCAAACACCAACTCTTCTCCTCCCTCCTCCACCTTGAGCTCTGGGCAACAGTTTCCCCTCTCCTCTTCCTCCTTGGTGAAACACTCCTCAGTTTCTCCCTCAGCCTCCCCCCCCTCTATCCTCCCCCTCATTGTCTTCCCCTCCTCCTCATAAGTCTTTGATCCCTTCTCTGACTTTGTGTCGTCTCCTCCCTTCATCCAGCCAAATGTTGTCGCCATCCCACGCTAACATCGGCCCTGCCCACCACCGGCCTCACAGCACCAGTAAGGGCCAGCACCAACTCGTCCTCGCCTCCACCTCCCAACAACGGTACTGCTCTTCATCCTCCTACTCTTCATCCTCATCCTCACCTTCCTCCTCCTCCACCTCCTCCTCCCCTCCCTCGCCATCTTACTCCCTCCACCCCACCATTGTGGGTCACAGGGAGTGGAGTGTCCCAACGTCAGGATGTGACTCCCCCTCTAAAGGTCGAGGCAGGAAAAGCACAACATCTGCAGCCTCGAAGAATGCACCATGAGGCTTTCATGGACCAGAGGCGTAAAAGACGTTCAAATTTTCAAAGCTAATTAAGTGAAAGAAAATGGATTGACAAAGTGTTCCTACAGCAATATTGTGTGATGTTTACCTTTATTACCTTTTGTTGTGGAAAAAAAAAGTTTTTACAACCCAAACCGGTTTGATCAGATACTCTGATATTTGTATATATCTGTATTTCAGAACTTATGTAAAAAACTGCAGCAATAAGATACTGAGGTACATGTCTGATGTCACTGAAACTACTGTTACCATACACAGTTTGTCCTCTAGAGGGCAGGGTTTCTCACTGTACCTCATACCTCGTCAGACCACATTCAGCGGCGTGTTTTTGATTTGATATTTTCAGAAAAATTGGCCGTGGACTGCAACAGACAATCAGACAGATGTTTTTGTTCTGTCACAACATGTTTTAATAGGAATAGAGATTATAATATAAAATATGTGTGAACAGAATTTATTTTTCCTAACATAGTTTAAATAGATTCAGGCCTGTAAGATGCAGTTCAGCTGTTTTTGGATTCTTTTAAAGCTACGAGTCCTGTGTTGTGATGTGAAGTATTCAGTTTACCCCAAAGTCGCTACAGAACAGTTTTTATGTAGATCATTAAGATTTAAATATGAGTGTTTATCTTCCTTTCTGTTAGTGCAGAGAGTTGTTTAAATAAAATAAAATATTTCTGTAACCATCAGAGTGACTTCATCCTCACAGTCCATACAGCACATTAAGGTTTATCTGAGTCACATTACAGGACGAACATGACAGACGATCATGTTCAACCAAAGAGGATCAGGGAAACTTTTAACTCCATAAAGAATAAAAACACTCAAACATCATCAGAGCTGCATACACAGAAACGATCCTCTGTCCTACACAGCGGTGGTAAATACTTGATTCTGATTGGCCAATCATGTATAAAGTTCTACTATCCCGGGATAGATCACCGTTGTTAAGGAAAACACGGAATCACAGAATCTGTGAAGTGTAATAACAACACACTCACTTTACATAACATCCGTCTGAAATGATAGAGTCTTAATCTTCTCTGAAATGATCGCGCAGAGACAAAGTGTTACAGTTGTTTTCTTCTCTGATGAGGATGATGTCACTCATGATTTGACCCCATGCTACCTCTCACTGTGTCTGTGTATGAAAACGTTCATTCTGTGTTAATAATTCACACAGTTTAATTTGAGACTGTCGGACTGTTTATATCTGATCATGTGTTAAACCTCTGCATGTCTCCATCAGTCTGCTTCCTGTCAGGGTGGACTTATCAACAATGATCAAAATAAATAAAAATAAAATTATTATAGTTATAATAAAGGGCTTCCAGAGTGTTGAACAATCACGTTGTCTGGCTTTGTTTTCAGTGCAGTTCAGTGTGCAGCCAGCAGAGGGCTGTAGCATCACTATTTGTATCAACCTTTGGTGTTGATAAATGCCAATGAAGAAGTGATAAAAGCTGCAGTTCATCAAGTGTCCACTTGGGGCTGGCTGCAAAAGAAGTAAATGGACTTGAGCTTGTATAGTTCTTTTCTCGTCTTCTGACTACTCAAAGCGCTTTACACCGCAGGTCACACCTACACATTCACACCCTGATGGTAGAGACTGCTGAGTAAAGTGACCATCAGAAGTAACTCATCCCATTCATACACATTCTTTATTGGCACAAGGTGGGAATTTTTTAATAACTCATCTGTTTTGATTTTATGAAGGATAAGAGTTATTCAGGATAAAGGGTGTAGCTGACTTGACTGACAGGCCGGCTCGTTGTAGCTGTTTGTCAGGAGGCCTCTGCTCCACCTCTTGGCCTGTTACTAGGTTGACTGAAAGTTAGTCTGAGACAGAACTTCAAATATGGCGACCGACAGCAATGGGCTTCAAAGGTCCGCTTCAGAAACCAATAGAGGTGCCATCACTGAGGCTTTGTCCACATATCTAACACAGTTTTTACAATTCTAAATTCATTGAGCAGACACTTTTGTCCAAAGCAGCGACCATCAGAGAGGAAGTACAACACAAGCAAGGATCCAAAGAGTAGGAACCAAGGTGTCAGGTCAGCCAGCTGCTAATCTACCAGCAGTCCATCAGCAAGTGGAGGCGTGAGAGGATAAAGTATAAATAAAAGTTTGACTTGTACACTAACTAAAATCTTTTGGATGAAAGGCTGTGGCTCAGTGGTCGATGGACACTTAGCCCAACGTAGCAGCCTCTGCGTCAGTGTGTGGCTGTGGAGTGAATGGTTGAATATGACATGCAGTGTAAAAGTCGTTTTGCATTTAGCATTGGCTTCATTCATCACTGGAGGTCGCTGCTCGGGTTTGACCTTCACCTGTCCTCCCCGTCACGTTATACTACCAACAAAAACAAACTGCTAAACAAGAAAAGACTTCTCAAGAAACTCTTAATCAAAATAAATTTATTAACAGGGAAAAGGTGGATGTAAATATTTTATAGTGCAACATCTATGTTATATTGACACAGTGTAAAACATTTGTTAAAGATCATCTCAGAAGCAACAACAGAAACATTAAAAAGGCAAACAGGTCACAAAGTAAAGCACCCGGTACGACATCACTGAAGAACACTTGGTCTCACTCCTTCAAAAGGAAACTAAGCAAAGTTGGCAGTGGTGATTCTTAAATCACAATATTTACATACTCATACATATAGACACAGACAAAGACTATTCTCCTTTAATTCAAAAGCACAAGTTAAACATGTTCACAGCACTGATGATACTTCTTACAGTAACTAGATCAGGGGACACCTGGGAGCCCTGCAGAAGTGACAACACGCAGTGAGACGTCTGTCATCTGGTTCATGTTGGTTTTTCAAAATAAAGGCTGGTAATACGTTTAACTCATGAGGATCAGGAGACAATTCATCATTCATTCTATAACTACATCTGAGGTACACTTTTAAAATCGTCTCAATAAGGTATAATAATGGTGATGTGAAGGTTTGAGGCAACACTGCAGACATGTGAGTTTGTACCAATCAGAATCCAGCATGATGAATGACATCACTTTCATAGTTTGAGCGACTTCACTGTAAAAGGTCATGAATAAATATCTGCTCTGAATCGGCATTTTGGCCTTTTTTCTCTCTTATGTTTTCAAGTGTAACTCTAAATATGTTTGCGCTGTAACAATGTTAAATTACTTGAAATCTATTCTTCTTCAGCTTTCTTAAAGCAGACAAATCACAGACATGTCTGCAATAAATGAACTCTCCCCGCTGTCAGCACAGCTTGGTGTGAAGCCTGCTGCAGCGATGGAGAACGTATACTGCCATCAGTAAAGTACCAACTCTACACTTAACTCTCCTGGCTTTTCATTGGTCCAGCCTCTCTGAACAGGCACAAGTGAAGTCAGGACTCCAAGCCAGCAGCACAGCAGGAATCAATGTACGTGCTGCTCATTGCATGCCTGTTGGGTTTTACAAACTCTCTTTAACTGCATGATTCTTTTAAAATATGTTTCTCCAACAAATCACCGGTTTAAGAGATGACCTCCAAAAAGCTCACTTTGGTAGATGTTAAGGAGCGGTGGAACAAAGTCCAGTGACATAAAGATACAACTACTGCAGTCATTATCGTCACTTTGGGATTATCAATTTAAAGTACTTTAAAAGCATTGCAAACATTAATGATACCAAACAGACTAAGATTAGTCTGACTTCATTCTGGATGTTACACCTGAAAAGTAATCCCTCAGGTAACCATGGGGACAGTTTAAGGACAGTCGAACATTAGCAGCATTGAGCCCCTTCTTATCACGAAGGAATCATTTATATAAACATCGGTTGTTCGCAACTATCAACAGATATCTTTGAAATCATGACCACAATACTCACGTTACAATAAGATAGAGTTTTATACAGAGGGCTCGACAGGTTAAAAAGCTTTTCTCTTTGTATCTCATCATATTGCATCTTCAGTTTTCTATATGTATACCCATAGCTTGTTTTCTGTCAGCCAGATGACAACAAACTCCCTTTGTTTGTGTTTTAAAAAGTCTGTGCCATAAACAGCTGCATCTTTTCAGCACCAGTGATCCATCTGGAACCATAAATCCTTCTGTGAAACAGCCGAGTGTGAGCTTTCCTTTTGGGGGTTACGTCCTGAAGTTTTGGACCAAGCACCGTGAGACTTTTGTGTTTGTTAAACGAGAGTAAAGACTGCAGATTTCAGAAACAACCACGAGCTGTTACTTTACAAAATGCACACTGACGCTGGGATGAAGAGCCACGGAGGAAATCAGTGTAACGTATTGACACTCCATTTAAGTGGACATCATACATGTAGAGTGGATCTCAACACTTCATATACCCCACTGATATGTTGCTGGTGTAGCACTGCTGTAAGTGGGTCTTAGGATGAACATCTGACAAACAGGAGGGAACAATGTGCGACTATCCGACCGACCACATGTCCTTTTCCTGGCAGGACACCAGGATGACTCTCGTGTCACTTGAGTGAAACGACTTCAGGTTTCAGGTTTCAACATGACTGTGGGACTTTTTCATAGATTATCGAGGGTCTATCTCTAAAGGAAGCTTTAAAGCAACAATATGTAGGAATTCGGTTTGGTGTGCTTTGGCGCCCACTGAAGGTCTCTGACTGCAACTACACCGTGTAGTAAAACCCACACAGTGCTGTTTCACCTCTCTCTCTTAGACAACGTGTGTTTGTTGACAAAGAGAGGGTGGAGAAGCCTGCAGAGACGTAGTGAGAAGCCAAAGAACCATGTCGACCAATACGGTTCAGTAATATTAGCGTCTATGTCCATGGCTAAATGGCTACATTGAAGAAGATCATTTTCAATTCTTAAAAACACATTGAGACTACTTTCTGGACCTTTAAAGAAAGTGACCTAATGATGATGTAATGTTCTTCAATCTGGGAAACGCAGGACACATAACTGGATACTGTTAACCACTTGGATTCATCTGCCATATTGAAGTTTGTTAAACCTGTTCTCATGTTAGAGAAGAAAACATATTACATAAAGAGTATTAAATGATCCTCAAAAATCCATGACAACCAGTGTCATTTAACCAGAAGTCTAACCAGCCAATCAGCCCACAGTGAAGTCCAAGGTCCATCTGCAAATAGTCGCACTATAATGAATCGTGACAAAGATTTGGGAACATCAGGAATAAGATATCGTGCATGTGTTGTTGGAAAAGTTCTTTTTTTAGGTATATTATTGTCACATCCAATAACAAACCTTCAGGAACTCTTAAACAGATCAGTTCTGGGAATGAGCCGACTTAAAACAAATGGTTCAAAAATACATTTCAGCAAGAGGCAATACAAAGAATGTGCATGCACAAGACCCTCAGCAGCTGCACTCAGGGGGGGTTTGTGCAAATATTCAAACATGTCAGACGACTGAACCTGTGCACACTGAAGCCATCTGACCTGAACGTTGTTTTGGTCACTCTGGACAGTTTGTCTCTGTTGTTGTGCTGCTGATGTTAATGGTCTTTGGCTTTGGAGTGAAATCTCTCCAATAAGGCTCTCAGTATGTTCCCTGGGATCTGCTGGTGCTGGTCTATCAGAGACTGGACCGCCTGCTGCACCTGCAGAGGCAAAAACAAAGTCAGAGTCAGATCGTACGTTTTCACTGGTAGGTGGTTGTAGCAGCTCGTACAGATAGAAATGAATGTCAGACTTACATAATGTATATCAGAAATACAGCTCCATGATTCATGCAGATCTGTTCACTTGTCTCACCTCATCATCCGTGGTCAGCTTGTTTTTGGAAGGCTAATTAAGCGTTGCCATGAACACAGCTCTAACTGACTATTTGTTTGTTGTTAAATGAATCCTTTTTAAATCAATAAAAAAAGTTTACAGCTAGTGACGTCCTAAATAAGTAGTTATGTAATAAGTCAGCCGGTCTTTACGTCGGGGTCTCGTCCCACCCTGTCGGGGTTCAGTCCCTGATCCTGCTCACTGTACATTTCCCCTCACACTATCACCAGTAGAGCCATGTTTCTATTTCAGTTCAACATCTGCACTTTTTTAAGCTCCATGTTAAAACTTCATATCAAATCATCTTGACCTAAAACAATCAGATTCGGGAGCAGCCAAACTTGATCAGATGATAAAATGTCACATATTGATAATTGCTGGTGGTGCACAGCACAGATTATTGTTATTATTATTTGAGCTGTATTTTTTTTTCCTATGACACCTGCCAGCCGTCAAACTGAACACTATGATATAAAGTGATCAGTTAAAGATCGAAGATTTAAAAGCCCAAACCAGAACAAGAAGATATGGTGCGTTTTATTTGATCTGAGAAGTCGGAAGTTCAGAGATGCCAGTCCGACATGTCGTCAGGAACGCCCCCTGAAGTCAGAACTCTGACTCGGAAACTCGGAGGAACTTCAGTAACCGGAGGTCTAAATTCAAGATGGTTGCTCCGTGCATCAACAGTAAAGTTTAAGCTGTACATTATGTTTATTAGCAACTTTGTCTTGTGTTTGTGTAATGAAATCAATCAAACCAATAGCATCGTGCATCTTCTATCTGCTGACATGTTGCTTTCATGTAGTGTGTTGTTGTCTCCTGGTATTAGCTAGCACAACAAAGGTTCTCCTCAAGGCGTCCATGTTGCTTTTCTGACTTGTTACCAACTCGTGCATGTTCAACATGGGGTGTGACGTCTTTCCCAGCTCGGACATCTGACTTCAGAGGTAAATGGAGTTCACCGATATCTCTGAGCAGAAGAATATCTCTGGAGCACTTACTTTCTCTGCTAGCTCTGCAGCGTTTAAATTGGGGTCGTAGGGGATGGGATCACCAAGGAAGGTACGAAACTTCACAGGAAATCCTCCATAAACGGGCGCGGCAGGGAAACGAAATCTCTCATACACCCAGCGATAAAGTCCTGGATTGAAAAACAGAGAGACAGGACGTGTCCCATGAATATCATATTTATTTATATAAGAAAGGATTCAGATGATGGTGAAGACAAAGAAGACATTTACCAACAGATTGGTGCTCCCCTGTGTCAGGTCGGCACCACAGACTGTGTTAGTGGACGTAGCCTTTTTTTTTTAAAGAGAAGCCGATACAGAAATGTCCTAAACCTGCTTTGTTTTAATGGCCAGCAGGGGGCGAACAGTTATTTTCTGTCTCACATAGCCCAACAATTGTGAAGAAAAAGAGACACTATTACTTCATTCATGAACACACACATTCATTTTGTGTGTCTCAACACCACATCTACCTTTGTAGAAACACTCAGGAACAGTGTTTCTCATTGGCTTATGTGTCACTACGCTCCCAAACAACACTAAACCTCTTTGAATGACGCTCTGATCTCTTTCTTTGTAGCTGTGTCTCGTGTGTCCTTTGGGATGTTTACCGTTTTCTGCACTTACTTAAATTTCCCAGAGATCTGAAGCCTTCCCGCAGATTCTGAGTAAACATCGGAATAATTGGCTGAAAAGAGAAAGAGTAAGAGAAACAAAAGGTTAGAGAGACTCTGCACATAGACAGTGAAGTGTGACAATCCTTTACTGAAGCATACAAACAATGGATGGATGGATTTATTAAAGGACAGACTGGTTTTAAGAAATAATGTCGCAGCTGCAATCATTTAAAATCATTTTCAACAAGAATAAACTGCAACTGTGATGTATTTCAAAGAATATCTGGAATATAACATCATGGACTCTAGACTGAAACTTTAACAAAAGAACATAAAGACAGCAGAGGTAGATTAAAGCAACGATAACGCACCACTTGAGCGTCAATGGCGACCTGTGCAAAGCCTTTGCGTTTGCCCCAGAGAAGCGGGTAGGTCTCATCACTGAATAGAGCCTCCCGCACGCCACCGGGAGAAATCCCCAACAGGTGACCGTTCTTGAGTGCTCGCACACATTCCTCCTGAGGACCGTGAATCACACTGAACACCTCACACAGTAACTTAAATCCTGCGGCAAAGGGACAGAGTGAGACAAGGTAAGTATGCAGTAGGTTAAGAGACAAGTGCTGAATTAAAGCTGGCATTAAAAAAGGAAACAAACACACACACACACTATCAAATACTCGTACAGGATTTTTGAGGCTTATACCAGTGTCAAACTTTGGCACATTATCTGGAAATGACTAAAAATAACAGACAACAAACACAAAAAGGTAATTAGAAAATATAACGAGGCCAGTTGTATCTGCTGGGATTGTATGAGTATGCATCTCTGTATGTGTGACAGTACCTGGGATCTTGAAGAGGAAGTGGTCAGCTACAGAGTGGCAGGTCCGTCCCTTCTGGATGATAACACTCGCCAGAAAGTAGTAGTAGTCTATTGGAATGGCTCCATGATAGTACACGATCAGTGCTGGTCCTTTGTCTGGGATCTTCTCCATTCCATGAATCTCATAGCCTAGGACCCGGCAACAAGAGACACACACATTTAAAAACTCATTTTGTATTACTGTAGTCCAGCCTTGAAACATGTGACCCTAACGACCCACAGACGACCAGGGGTGTTAACGACCTAGGTAAAACTAGGTCAACGTCTGTCTGTGAGTAAATCAGGGAGTAGATCATTAAATGTTAAACACTATCCAACGTGAGATATTTTTTATAAACCACATGTTCGGCTTCAGAACAGAAGAAGCCTGAGGAGATGAGATGTGCAATGTCTTCAAGAACTCTAACTGTAGGGGCCATAATGTGTATTTTTACCTCCGGTTACCTTCCGGTAATTTGCAGTGGGCGTGGTTTGACCCTATTTTAACCTGTGTGTGGCGGGAGGCTAGACAAAGATGGTGAGTGGGTTTGAATATTTTCTGTTGACGTCATCGTAATCATGAGTGCGTTTCGCTGCGCTGACGTTCAAGATACGGATCCAGTGTGAATGGGCGCGCGCCGTCCGACAGAACAAAACCGTGGCGCAGACGGACCGCGGCGCGCACGGAGTATGTGTGAATGCGCCTTTAGTCTCTGTGTGGCGTTCTCACAATACTGAGTGGAGTTGTGTTTCAGGATTAAGCTTTCAACAACATAGTTAGGAGCTGGCTTTGTACACAGTTAAAAAAAAAGTTAGCATTAGCCAACTCCTCGTTCCTTTCAAGCTCAGGTCTCTCAGCCAATCATTCTGCTTCTGGCTCCATAAAACCAAAACATGGCTAAACTAAAGTAGAGTCTTTAAAACTGTAGTTAATGAAATAAAGGTTGATGGTCGTACTAACGGGGCATCCTTCTCTTTTTCTGAACAGCCTTTGAGTAAAAGTAATCCTCCTTAATCACTCGTCAGAACTTTTCAAAGCAATGTTAGTTTTATTTCCTGCAGCTCAATATCAACAATGACATGAAGATGTGCAGTTTCACATGAGAATATAACTTTCTATTCTGTTCAGGTGATATCAGTTACAATATGCCTTCTGAACAGTCAGCATATAAAATGTCCAATCACTAAAGCCCACGGTGTCTTACCGTGCCAGATGGCTCCATGTCCGTCCCACAGAGTAGCCAGGGTCTTCCTGGCCCCATCCCACAGGTTGTTGCAGTAAGCTTCCCTCAGTTGATTCTTCCTCTATGGATAAAAAAAGAGTTTAAAAGGTTCCGGTTCAGAGTGATTCAAGGCAGAAATCAGGCTCTCTGACATTCACACACCAATATGCCTTCAGGAGCAGTTTGGGGTTCAGTGTATTACCAAGGACAATCTGAAATGTGTCCCAGGAGCCTGGGATCGAAACAACGATCTTGAAATAAGAAGGCGAAGTCGTTAGATCAAGTTACAAGGTATGATATCTACATCTTATCAAGTTCATCACACTGCATGTCTGAGCAGCACAATGTGCATCACATGTTTCGAGCAGCTGCCACACAGCCCAAGAACAGGACGGAGCTGTGACTCTAACTTAGATTCCACTTTGTGCAGTGCCGATTACTGATTGGTGGGCGAATTGTCCAGAAAACAAATCAGCAAACACACACACATCACTTATTCAGATGCTGAGTCGGGCTTGAAACGTTGTGTTTTAATGAATATAGCAAATAAATAAGGATATCTTTGGGAGCCATAGTGTTGCGAGTCTTTGTGCATCATGTCTAGTGTTTGGCTAATTGTGCTAACTGCTAAGTGTTACAGATTACAACCACATTGTGTTTGTGATACGTCAGCGTTGATTGATAAAGTCTTTTACTAACAGACGTGTGCATTAACTTGACAAATTCTTCCTCGTATTCCCCGCCTGCAGACATTTATTGTTTAAAGGTTTTACCATGTCCACTTCTGAAAATGTGTTCCTTCTATAACTGTCTGCATGTTTCAGAAACAATGATTAAAAGATGTGGAAATAATGACCTGTGTAGTACTAAGTCCTGTGGAGTCCCCCAAGGGTCGATACTGGGACCAGTTTTATTCTCCCTGTATGTGCTCCCTCTTGGCCACATTATACAAAGACACAACATTCAGTTTCACTGCTACGCTGATGACACACCGCTGTATCTCTCAATTGAACAAAGGGCTTCTCCAAACCTCGCAGACCTCAGAAATGTTTCTACAGACATTAAGAAATGGATGTCATCAAATTTTCTCTCTGATTAAATTGAATTAAACTCTGACAAAACTGACATTTTAATAATTGCACCCAGGTACATTTGTTTATTATCTAATCAGGTTAATACTGATATACAGACTGTTTGTTTGATTGATCATTCTTTCTCTAGTTGTCAGTCAAATGTCTGCACTTCTTTTTTTTAGCTGCATCCAGAGCAACATAACGGCACGCTGCAAAAATGACAAACCAAGTCCCTGACCCTTAAGTGTTTGTCTCCTTTACCACTTTTAAACGGCCAAACTATCCCGAGGTCTCCCCCTTCGTAACAAAAAGATCTTGTTCTTTACACACTTAAAAGACAGCTTGACGATTATCATCAGTGTTGTAGAGAAGCTCACAAGCTGACTAAAATCCTTCATCTGATTAAACGGTATGGATGAAAACAACTGTTGTCGCCAATTTCATGTGTGTTGTGGTTTGTGTGTGTGGTTGGTTGTGTGGACGTTTTCCGCTGCGGCGTCACCTGCACACCTGGGCATAGTTGGTAATTACAGCCACAGGTAGGTAGAAAGGGGAGGCACAGGTGAATTGGGATAGGGAATTAGTGGAAGCCACACAGTTTTTCAACCATTAGTGTGTGAAGATGTTGTCCGGCGCGTTTAATCTTTTCTATGTGTACAAGCGAGTTTCTTGTCATGCAGGACATACACCCGTCTTTTGTTGGTGTTTTTTAAGATCATTGTGAAATAAATACTGCAAACATAATCAACAGCGGACATTCGCTATTTTACCCACCATGAGTTGGAAATGACTTCAAGTTCCCTCCAGTGGCATTTTTTGTTGTTAGATTGCCACTACAACAACAGTACATGAAACACGTTTTATTGCACAGCTACAGCCTGCATTTATGTACAGTTCTGATAAAAGAGACACTTGTAATTAATCATGATACTGTGAAAGCTGATACAGAGGTTGTTGGCCCCCAAAGCTTCATATTAAAAAGTGAAACAATTCAATTGTCATAAATCTTAGTCAGGTGCAGCCGTAGTGTTCTTGGTTCAGACATCATGGCCAGGGAAACAGACTGAAGCAGACATTAACGGAGGCCTAACTAGAGGACGTGAAATAACCAACCTAGGACTACAAGCTCTCCCCATTTATTAAAGTACTCACAACATGGTCCATGTATTACAGACGGTTTTACCTTATAGACATGGAGGAAGAGTATGGAGAGGTAAAGTAGGATGACGATGAGGAAGGGCAGGATGAAGACGATGGCCAAAGGCGTGAAGACCCACAGTAGGTACTCCAAAACACTCAGATAGTCCTCCAGCTGACCCAGGCCTGCCCAGTCCTCCAACGCACGAAACACACAAACCTGTGTACCAGACAGACGGGCTTATGGTGTGGTCCCACATTAACAACATGATATAATTTGAGCAGCACAACCAACAACTATTCAACCTCATTTTAGTGGATCGCCAGAGGTGAAAATCTGGAAACACATCAAAGGGTGATGCATTGATAAAAACAATAGAAGCAGCTTTGTTTGAAGAAAAATATATCTGTTTGTGTGATGTGGGGTTTAAAGACAGCCAGAACACGGGTTGAGTCTGTCATATGTCTCGTGGCAGAGAATGGCCGGTGTAATCTGGATTCAAACGTTATCCAATAGGATTAAAGCTATCAAACAGGATTAGTGCTGGGTGATAGTCTCTGATTTTTTCACACCAGACTCAAATTAAGATATTGATTAATTATTTCTACTAAAAAAAAAAAACGACAAAAACATGACTACAGACAAGTTTTGCTTTTATTTGGTCAAAAGAGTAATACAAACTGATAAGCAAACTCCCTTCAAGGATTAATGAAGGAACTAGGGGAGCTCAAGGGGAGCGGCACAGTAAGTTAAAGATTCAATGTAGATTGTAGAAAATGATTTTATCACCTTACATTATAAGATCAGGTAATCCAATCCTGGGTTTAATCCAGATCAAACCTCCAGATTGTGATGTTCAAACTTTTAAAATAGGGTTAGGATCACATTGATCATTCACATCTGGATCATCCTAATCCCAGCTTGTTTTTCTTTTTTAACAATGGGGATAAAAGTGAGCGTGATAACGTGATCCTTGGTAGACAAGAACGCAGATTACCTCTGGATCATTTTTATCTGGATTACGCTTTTTGAACAACTGGGCCCAGAGGATCATTATCTGAGTCTGTGAAATAGTATTAATAGGGATCAATGCACTCAATAATTTTCCAGACCAATTACATATTGAGCTCACTGAGAGAAAAGCTGCAACTTCTCCAGACCTGGAAGTTACTTAATCCAACATCCACACTTTTCCAAACTGTCTCAGTAGATTATTTAATTGACAAAACAGATGCCAATAAAACCTTGATCAGTCATACTGCATGATTGATTAACTGTCTGACCTCATGATCATTTTAGCTCTAAAAACATCATAACTGTAGTGTATTCTGGATCACTTCTCCTTTTGTCCCTCGACCTGTTGTGCTGCTGTAGGCTCTTTAAACCACTGAAGGGACGTGTTACAGTGAACAATACGCCTGTTTTTCTTTTGTGTTTTGTTGGTAACTTTATACGATACTCACTATGAAATGTTGTCTCCAAGTTAACAATCAGAGCGCGTCTCACTCAAACACTGAATCCTAACAACTTTGAAACTAACAACTAACCGACCCATCCTACCAAAAATCTGCAGCGTTTTCTGACTGTAGTCAAACTCCCTGATTTGATCTAAACTTCACGTACAATCCAGTTTTCTTACTGAATAGCACTGCTTACACACATTAAAATATGTTAACATTAAGAATGAACAGATGACAAATTGTTAATGTCAGTACATAAGGGACAGGGTGCATACCAAGAAGGACAGGGTGTCCTCTGCTCCCATCAGACAGGACTGATTCCCACTGTCTGACATCCTGCTCTGCTGTCAGACACAGGAGCTGTGTTTCTACAAGCCGATAGCAGGATCAGTCAGTCAGACAGCTTCATGAGGAAGGATCACATCGACGGGAAACTTCTGCTGCTACATGCGTTCAATCTGAGGGAGAAGGAAACATGAACTGAGGTCAAACACTTGGGTCATATTTCTGTCAAAACTGTGGACACACACAACGTAAACATGTTACGTTGTTATACAATACCTGTTAGAAATAATACAGATGTTTAGAAAAACAAAGAATATGTGAATGTAAATAAACTCACCCAGCTCTAAATCAAAGGGCAGCTATGTTGATCTTAAGCTAGCTCCAGTGCTCAGATCAACCAAATACCACAGTGAACCAAAGTAACAAAGAAATCAGTTTAAAAAATGAGATGTCAAAAAGGAAACAGTAAACAAGTACTGTTGTCAACACGTCACCGTAATATTAAAATAAAATAAAACTTAGAAATAAGAAAAGCTGACAGCTGACAGCTAGCCTTCACTGTCACTTTAAGACGCAAAACAACCGGATACACGTAGAAAGCGTTACGTCACACGGTTACTCTGTGAACAGTGATTAAAAAAACACGCCACAGTAACGTTACATGAACATTTAGCAGCACAACATACAACAGTGTTTGTTAGCCACCAGCTACCCTGCCTCTCACTTCGGAGGGTTTTGTATGTGACACAAGCAGGTGTTAAGGGGAAACGTCCCCGGAAACAACCCCAGCCTGAGACAAGTTCCAGCTTCCACCACAAAGCTGAAAACCGGAAGATTCTTCATGTTGGACACAAAACCTTCAAAATAAAATCATCAAAACAATTGTGAAAATAGTCTAGAAAAATTGTAAATCTACTTGAGCTTGTATATTTCTTTTCTAGCGTTCTGACAACTCAAAGCACTTTTACACACCTACACATTCTTTTATTATCAAACTTTGATTGAAATTGTACAAAACAAGTAAAATATGGCAACATTTCCTTTTATGTATATATTTTAAAGATTGCCAATTGGAACAACTGTAATAATCAAATATGACATCTCATGAAATAAATATAATAGAAAGCTATGGAAAAGAGAACATTAGATTTAAAGAAAATAAATAAATACAAAGATAAATGTCAAAATAAGTAATCTTATATAAAAAGGACTATACCATTTTACATCATTTTTCTGAGTCAATGGGACAAAAATGTGTCAGATTGTCATAGTGCCATTTTCCTTTCTTCAGTTTTAAGGATTTTGATAAAAATGGGGGAAGATTTTAAAGCTCTAGACACAAAATCACATGAATACGAAGTTCATCATTTTTGTCTTTTAAGATTATATCAAAGATAACATTGTATCTAGAGATAGATCAGAAAGATGAGACTTATTGTGTTATCCATTTATGAATTTCAACCCAAAATATATTTATTAAATTACAGGAGAAAACATATGGTCCATAGTTTCAATGTCGACACTTTCCCATTCACGCACTGATGGTAGAGGCTGCTTTGTAAAGTGGCCATCATTAGTAAGACCTCCATTCAGTAGATTAGATCAAATGTATTGTCTGTCTCAGCCTTAATATTTACTGTGGTCCCAACAGTAACAGAAATTCTCCTTTGACAAGCTCAAACAATAAACACAACTTACATTAAAAACATATATAAAAACACAACACATACACATTCATACGCCATTGACGAAGCAGGGGGGGCGAATTGGGGTTTAATGTCTTGCCGAAGGACTAATCGGACGTGTGGCTGCAGGAAACATATAAACCAATATTTATGTAAGTATATAGTAGGGCCGAATGTAAAGAAAAGATGTAATCGATTTAGAACAGGGTCTACATAAAGAAGCAGTTTTGAATGGTTCAATGGAAGATGTGCTTTTTATGGAGCAATTTATTGATTTATGCAGTTTTTATAAAGGAGGTATGAAGATGAAGTCAAACTCGGGTCAAACTGCATTATGGTTACAACTCTTATTTATTTTTTGATTTGTTCATTATTGAGGCAAAGTGACAACAGAGAATGACTTAACATAACCACGAAAAAGACAAAAGAAAACAAGCAAAACATTAAGAAAGGGTGCAAACTAAATGAACTACATTCAGGGGTATCAGAAACAGAACAAAATTAACATATTCTCTTTCTATTTTTGAATTGTTGTATTTTGGGTATTTTTCCTTTTTCTGTAATACTTCCCATACAAAATAAATAAATTCAAGGTGAATACTTTTCATAGTCCGTTTCACTCTTATCTTAAAAAATGATATCCATTTGTTTTGATTGAACAGTTAATCCAGCCAGTGCTTTGAATGGGTTCTCCTACACATCAAACCAAAATCTAGCCTTTATTATCTTTATTATGAAAAGACGTGACCGGAAGTGACGACAGTGAGCCAGAACCCGGAACATTGGAAATGGTGTGAATTCAGTGTGTTGTTGCGGTGAACCCATGCTGGATTTAGACAGACGTGATCTAGTACCCGGTGTGTGAACCCTACAGTCCATGGTGTGAACGTAACTGGTGCGAGCTGCAGACTCAGAGAGCTGGTGCGAGCTGCAGACTCAGAGAGCTGGTGCGAGCTGCAGACTCAGAGAGCTGGTGCGAGCTGCAGACTCAGAGAGCTGGTGCGAGCTGCAGACTCAGAGAGCTGGTGCGAGCTGCAGACTCAGAGAACTGGTGCGAGCTGCAGACTCAGAGAGCTGGTGCGAGCTGCAGACTCAGAGAGCTGCTGCGTGCTGCAGACTCAGAGAACTGGTGCGTGCTGCAGACTCAGAGAGCTGGTCGATGATGATGCTGGAGAGGAGCAGGGTGACGATGGTGGCGGATATCTTCTTCAGCCGGAGACACTCAGAGAGAGAGGACATCATCCACTGTCGCTGCTCCAGAGCCTTCGTACAGTGAGCATCTCATCTCACCTCACTTATGTTTACTTCCACTTATTGATGTTCTAAAATCTATCACATGCCTGACAGGAAACATGAGACTGGATTGTGTACAAAAGAGTCTGTGGAGTTCATCATCATCTTTTTTCTGTTTCTGTGTATTTTCTGCCTCCGTCCAGGGATCGGGAGCTGTATCGCTCTGATAACAGATTGCTTTGCCTTGACCTGGCTGACTCTACAGTGGGAGGTATGTTATTCATGGCCCTGTCTCGATATCCACCATCACTGACTTTGATGCACGTTCCCGCTAAATCTGTGAGGGCTCAGGGCTGTCCCACTGTCCAATCGTCAAGTGCATGAGGGATCTCTTGCTGAGCCCTTTATGCACCCTCTCTGTAAATGCGCATACAGTATCTGCAGACTTAGCGTGAGGGAATAGTTCTGAGCACTGAAACATGTGATTCCCAGGGGAAGGTAAACAAATGCCATAAAACGAAAAAAAGGGAGAGACGGTAAATAAGCAGGAAGGTGAAACCACGCTCTATTTACAGTCTACCAGAAAAATAACTAATTCAGAACTCTACTGCAAGTCTATAAACACAAACAAGAGAGACAGAGAGCTTATTAGTTCCGTTATATAAGATAAGATAAACCATTATTCATCCCACAACGGAGAAGTACCTATAAACTGTATATATTAAGTAGAACTTTTTATAAGCGCCAGGGGGCTGTGAGTGAATAAAGTAAAAAACGTGAAATAAAAATAGCTAATGCCATGTGACATCGTGCAGTCATGGTTACAGAGGAGTCACAAAGTGCTGTCCCGTTGGTATTAAAGAATTTCGAGCCCTTGCAGTCTGGTGCACTCAATCACTTTCCAGGTGACGTCAATTAAGTCCGTAAGTGCTCAGGGTTTAGGGAGGACATCGAGATTCAGTTCATGTCACAGTAGTGGACTCAGGCTGTCTGACGAGCTACGGGGGGAGTGACTCCATGATCTATTTATGGTGTAAAGAGTGACCGGGTAAACTAGCGACTTTCAGCCGCTTTATTCATTTATTTTTTCAATAAAGATTTACGATATGAGTTTTGTTGTAACTACGCCAGCCACCAGTTAACATGGTCTCTCTTGAAACTGTAACACAGCATTGTTGTTGCCAATGGAGCTTAATGCCCTTTATTTAGTGAGGTCATTATACTTTACGTATAGAGCAGATCTAGACTGCGCTTATGTCATATTATTTACACAGATGTAACCTAAACAACAAGTAAGTACTTGGAAACATTAGCAAGGAAGAAAACTTCTTTTTAACAGGCAGAAACCTCGAGCTAGACCAAACTCATTAGTGGGCGCCATCTGCCATCCAGACTCAACTCTCTCTCATCGTAGTTGGTTGACAGAGAGACAAATATTCTTCTTGGGCCAAGAGTGAAATCAATGGCTGTGAAAAGATGTCTTCATTTAAAATACATTTTTCTCCACTAACAGAAACAGATGATGAAGAGGAGGAGGAGGAGGAGGAGGATGAGCAAGTGTTGGATGAAGAGGCTCTGTTGATGGCCAGCATGGGTCTGCCTCTGGCCTTTGCCAGCTCCTCGAGGCAGAAGAGAGAGGTTGGTTCAGTGATGTCTCATAAAATAAAGACGCTCCTTTAAAGGTATAATATGTGACATTTAAAACGTGAATTTAGCTGAAGTCAAACTCCCTCTGGGTTTGTTGTTCTCGAATCTGTGTTCACACTGAAGGGACACAATCTTCACGTTAGTATCATTTACTTTGAAGAAATAAAGGTGAACTGACATGTTTGGAGTTGATCTTCTGACTGAATGTTTCTGGTCCCTTGACAGAATAGAAAGCCTGCTGCATGCTGGGTAGAGGCAGCAGCTGAGGAGGAGGAGGAGGAGGAAGCTGAACAAGATCAACAGGCAGACGACACAGGTAATGAACTCGTATGAACTTTCTGTAGCAGTGTCCAAGGCAGAGCTGCTCGTAGCATCTGCGTTTAAGTAGATGGCGCTGCAGCAGCTGTGATGTAATATCTAAGGTAACTGTAAGAATCATCATCAGTTGTAAATGTACAAAGATGATAATGTGTTCATCGAAAATGTAAAAAACCTTTACTGTAGCTCTTAATCTTTAACGTAACTTTTAGAAATACTGATCAGATATTTCCCTTGGTAAAAAGAGATTAAAATAATCGGGACATTAGTGTAATAACTGAATTCAGGCGACTTGTTTTACACGCACGTTTACTTATATTTGAAGGAATTCACTTCACACTCGTCAATAAACCAACAAATGAAACTCTGTGACAGAAAAACCTGGTCCATTAGTTTGCTGCAGGAGCATCATGAGCCCATTCAGTCATTTCATTCAGACAAAATGAAACAAGTGGATCGCTCTCCTGCCTGTCTTCATACCAACCCTCCTGTTCAAAGCTCTCTGTCTGTGAACTCACTGCCATGACTGAGTCCTCCGCTTTGCGTCTGCTAAAGCTGGTGAGCTTTTCACTGACATGGCGGGGGAAATGTAAAAATAATGATTACACAAGTTTTTAACTCTTTTAACTATGAATATTAATTCTGATGGATGAAGAAATAAATGTTGGGGGCCGAGTGGTTAGCCTGCGCGCCCCATGTACAGAGGCTGTAGTTCTCTCAAAGTGGGTGGCTGGGGGTCAAATCTGACCTGTTGCTCCTTTCCTGTTTGGCATTCCTCACTAACTTTCTCTCCAATTTACGACCCTAACTAGTAGAGTTGGGGAAAAATTGATTATTGTAAAAATCGAGATTCTTATCTTCTGAGATTTTCAATTGATTCATAACTTCAAAAAATCAACAACAAAAAAAACAGCCACTCCCTGCTAAGTGCTAAGGCTAGCTCTTTAACTCAGTAGAATGTGAAATAGAACAACAAGAAATTCAGCCCGTCTCACAGAAGACTGGAGTAGATCCTGAAGTATAAACTCATTCAAAAATATTTTTTGTTGTCTATAAAGACAATTTAAACTTCTTAATGAACACAGAATAATGCAGTTTCATGCTAATAATAATCAGTTGTTCTTCGGTTAGGATACCTTCAGAGTTCATTATCAAGCAAACACCGTGGCCTTCTTCCCTCCAGAACAAGCAGGCCCAGCAATTCAAACTGGTAGAAACGAGCTCTCCTAAACTTTGATGTCTGCGTGCAGAGCTGTGATGGTGATATATAGGTCATTGGGGTTAATTGGTCAGGTGGTTATTGGTCACAGGTGAACAGGAAGTTGGTGGGAACATACCGATGTTACCGTAAACCAACAATTACAATCTCGGCAACAATCGTTCATCACTTAATATCATCGTCACGGTTTGTCTGCTTCATCTTTTACAATGAGCCTTCATCCAAAGTAAAATCATTTTAGACATTAGTTTATTTTTTGGATACACATCGAGATCTTTCCATGCACATGTGCAAGTGACTTGAAGTATGGTTAGAAGATTGGGATGTTAGATAGTCACTACATATATTGACTGGCTGGGATGGTTCTCAGGTGATGGTGACGTTAGCGTCAGGGTCAGTCCTGAATCTCCGTCTGGGTTTATTTCTGCTGCAGTACATTATCCCTCACTTGTGTTATAAACATTTATTGGCTCCTATATTCCTTTTCTATTACCTCATATATGAACGTTATGGTACTGGTGTGTAAATATGATAATTGTTATGATGCACTTGATGTCATGATGTCATTTGACACTGTCTTGTGATCTCTGACATAGCTGATCAGAAGGAAGTGAGTGACCCACTGGAGGAAGGAACACGAGGGATCCAAGATGCTGGCTGGGAAACCTACTGGGGTAAAGTGGACTCGTGTTCTTTACAAACGTTAATGATGTTTATCGCTGCTTATTTGTATTTACAGCAGGTAAGAGAGAGCTGAACACAAGCCTTCACTGGAGACATGTTGATGCAAAGTGTGAACGCTCTTGTTAATTGCTGTCCACCTGTGATCACAACACTGAAACCACATGTTGGTACCA
This sequence comes from Tautogolabrus adspersus, assembly GCA_020745685.1. Lineage (NCBI taxonomy): Eukaryota > Metazoa > Chordata > Actinopteri > Labriformes > Labridae > Tautogolabrus > Tautogolabrus adspersus. Next base: position 2,459,576 of record CM036544.1, read on the forward strand.
GCTGTAAACAAGTTCATACACTATTACTGAAAAAAACGTGAGCTTAACTCTCTGAGAAACATCTGGACTCGAGCTCCTGTAGGTCCACTAGAGCGGCCATGTGTTACGTGATACAAGGTGACTGTCTCTAGACAAACGTTTCACCTCTGAAATATTGCTTTCATTCATTTCACGTGTATCTGTTGAAGCTCAACAGGGTGAAGCTCTGCTCTGGAGCAGCTGGCTGGAGCAGCATCCACAGACTGATCATGTGTCTACAGAAGATCCAGGGACAGTAGCCGCTCCTTGGGAAGACCCAGACACAAAGGCTGAGTGGGAAAAACATGCAGCCGAGACATACTACTCCTACTGGGAGCAGTACTCATACTGGGTATCACAGGGCTGGACCACTGACATGACCATCTGTGCAGGGAACACAGGTGAAGAAGCAGCAGCTGGGGCGATGGACTGTGGCACAGAGACATGCACAAAAGAACGGAGGGATGGACAGAGTGGAGCTGAAGGCCAACAAAGACAAGAGGACAAGGGCCTTGAGGATGTTGAGACTTTGAATGATATGCTTGAACAGAGCTGCACATTAAAAGCAGGCGGCAGCACTGTGACTGACTCGATGGGCAAACAGCATGTGTCTGATATTAATGTCATCACTGCCTCTGATGATCCCTCGGATGGCGGGAACGATCGCAAGAGACCTGCTACCTCCTCACAGACAAACACAGCAGAGCAGACAGGTAATAACTGAGTGTGTGTCTGTTTTTCTGTTTATGTGTAAAGACTCATGATATAGTCTGCAACAACAATCCGCAGGAAAATTAAACAGCTCTGTGGAAGATACAGAGTTAGCAATAGCATTATTTGGACAGACATGTGGACCAAGAGTTGAAGAAAGGAGGAGAGAGGAGCTGGTTGTATCGAGCCCCCCAGCAGTCTGTGCCTAAAACAGCAGAACTAGGGACTGCTGCACAGCAAGCCTGAGCCGGTCCAAACTACAAGCTCTCTCTAAAGAGGACACTTTAACTAGAGATGCACCGATCTACTTTTTCTCAGTTTCGATCCGATTCCGATGCATGTGTACTGATACCGATACTGATTATTTTAATCATAATTAAAATGATTGTTGTTGTTGGTATTGTGTTTTAGGCTACACACAGCTGTAGTAAACCCAGAATTGCATTTCTTATTCTAAGATATTTATCTTATATAATAATAATAATAAATTAAAATGCATACAAATTGAAATTATTCCAAAGAAATTTATCTTTTTGTTGGCTCATCATACAAACAGGAAGCAGCAACAGCTGTCAGGATTTCAAAATAAAAGTTTTAAACTGAAGTGTAAGAATTGTACTTCTGATCATATAGAAGGAGCTATTCCATCTCGTCTGAACGTCGTCATGGAGACGATTTGTGGTCACTTCTTACAGTTTAGTCTGAACAGCTTCAAAGTGAGACTGTGCGAGCTGAGAAAGTTTAAAGTGCTCAACGATCTTTCTTGATCGGCGCCGTCAGTCCAATATCTGATATGTAAATTACGTCAATATATCGGACCTGATACCGATATCAGATCGGATCGGTCCCATCTCTAATTTTAAGCTTATAAGTAGAGAGAGTGAATGACTCTCATCCCAAACTGGTTGTTGATTTCATGCATAAGGGGACTAATAACATGAGACTTCTACTGTTTTTGTATTTGTGACATTAATTTGACTTAAAATCCCATAAAAGGCTTACAGTGATAACTTGTAAGTATGCGATGTGTTAATCGTGCATTTAAAAGTAAAAATCTTGTGTGTTGTGACTCAGTTTCCCAGCAGGTGTCCTCCCGCTCTGACAGACAGCACGGCTCAGGCAATAAGCCAATATTAGAAGGAGATGATGATGATGATGATGTTAACAAACCTCCGGGAGGAGGACAAGCTAAAGTCAAACGCAGGTGAGTTTACAAACGTATGTGTATTAAACATGTGACAAACTCTGGGCTCTCTTTTTTGTAAAATGGGATAATTCATCTGGTTTCTTCTTTTTTTTCTCAGAATAAAATGTTCAAATAATACAGTGCAAAATGTTTCTGAACACACTGATATTATTATTCATTTAAATATCTGCAGGACATTACACCAATATAATGGGAGTCACACACAGAACATGTCTTCTTTGGTGTTAAAGGTTTAAATAGCAGACGTCAGAGGTAAAGGCAGATCATGTTTACATCTTTGCATCTTTTCTTTCCTGCTGCAGTCATGAGCTGGATTTGGAGGAAAGCCCACAGCTGACACCAGAAGAAGCGTGGAGTAAACTGGGACTCAAACACAACTCTAACCCTCTGTGAGTCTGATCCATTAGTGCTGCTTTTTTTACTGCCTACGGGGTCCTTATGAAAAACACACGAGTATGTCTACAGCTCAGTGACTCTTAGCTAACTATAAGAGGTCAAACAAAGACTTCCTGAGCTGCTCTGCGTGTCTGTGAACAGGCTGAGCAACGTTTGGCTATTATGACAAACATCAGCGTTGTTCTAACCCGATCATTTGAGCACAACTTTATTTCAAGTTTGGACCAAAACATAAACGACTCCAAGAAAACAATCTCATCTGTGCAGCACTGCAGCAAAGCTCATGTGTATTTGTTTGTTTATACGTATACCTGGACGATTGTTTTTGCACTCAATCATCTGTCGTTCATTCCTTTTAAAGTCGTGTATCAGTTTTGTCAAATGACTTGTTTACATGCACAAAATATCAAGATTTTGGTCTTTATTTCGAACAAGTCAAATCTCACTCAGCTTTTACAAGTATCATATTCATTCACTAATATTCCTTTTAGTCTTAAATTCTTTAACTACATTCTTACAAACATTGGTTCATTTGTAAACAGGCCAGAGTGTGTTGTCTTAAGAACGGAAACAGAGCTGCATATTCTGAATGTCCAAAGAAAGCTCTTAAAGCCACACGTCTTCATCTGAAGTGCTGCACTCGTAAGCTGAAGGTCAAACATCATAATGGTGTGTGATGCTTACAAAGGCCTTCTTATTAGAGCCTGAATATTGTCATATTTAGAGTTATAGTAGAAGATAAGTGTGTGTTTAAATATGTTTACTGGCAAAGTGGTTACTTATTTAATGTTGATCCTTTGATTTATTAGTCTGACACGCGGTAGAGACTGACAGTAGTTGTACGTATATTTATGGAGTGAGGTGTCATGGTGTCAACTAAGGCTGTCAGCATTAACGCATTAATCCCGATGTGATTAAGGTCCGGAATAAATGCAGTAATGTTTTTGATCAAGTGTTATTTTGTCCCTCTAGGCGCACCGTAGCTAAGCAACTGCACTGACGGCAGCGTCTCCCTGTTGTCACAGTGATGGAAAAGAAAAGTTCCTCCTCAGCTGACGAGTGGAACGTAAAATCCACCTTGTGACGTCAAACATTTTACTTTGTTATTGTTCTCTTCAAGTTTTCATCACTTTAGGATCCGTAATAAGTCCCTTTTTCCGTTGTTAACTTATAGTTGGAACTTTCAATCTACCAGAAGTTCCTTCTTTTTCTTTCAAAATAAAAGCGGGTTTATATCCAAGCAGGAAGTAAAGTGCAATAAGCTCAAGACAGTACACAAATTCAACAAAAACGGTTTAGAAATTAAAATAATAGAATTTCAAACATGCCATTAAAAATGCAATTAATCGTGATTGACTTTTTAGATTCAGATAATAACCGTGATGTTAAAAAGTAATCGTCTGACAGCCCTAGTGTCACAGTCTATGATGTCGATGTTCTACAGTAAACGTCTCCTTGAATGAAGTTGTCTTTGTGTCTCAGGTTCGACACTGTGCTAAGATTTAAAGGCGGAGATGATCAGAAGAGTCAGAGGAAGTGGCTTGACAAGAGAGCAGTCTGCAGCATCAACAAACACATCAGGTTCTCAGGGACGGGCGAAGGCAACGCACAGCCCAAGATCAGCTCCACCCTCTGCAAGGTACAGCATGTTCAAGTGTTGAAAGGAACATTACAGTAAATACTCCTCTGAAACATCTCGCTCACCTCTGTTCATCGTGAACCCTAAACTAAACATTTCAAGCATTACAAATCTTTCCTCAGATAATGATTGACATAAGTGTTTGCCTTCAAGAATATAAAAAAGTGTTCCAAGGAAACTGGTGAACCAGTGACGGGGTGATTGGAGGCCGTGGCTCATTGGGGGAGGAGAGTGATGGCTTGCCCGTGTGGTCGGATCAAATAGAAGATCCACTGAAGCTCAAACTGCTGAAAAAGTTAGAAAGGTGTCAGAACACACACAGTGTCTAGACGGGTCAGGACTGTTTGGCAGCAAATTGTGGACTTGTACAGTTTTAGGCAGGTGGTCATAATGTTCGATGTTTGGTCCCCACCTCTAGCTTTGACTCTTTTCTCAAACAGCATGATGTTCATTCTGTAAATCACTACACCTTCTGAAGTAAAACAGGACAAAGGAGGGTTTTCTGTTGAGCTGTCTCTAAGGCAACCCAAAAAAAGCTTTGGTTTTCCTCAACTTTTAATGGAAGACGCTGTGAGGAGTTTGCTGTTTTGCTAACCACATTTTGTTTAAAGCCCGTTTTTCACCACTCAAAGATTTGAACCCTTTCACAATGACAGAGAATTACAGATGCAGCTTGCTGAGCAAGTGTTAATCCCAACCTCCACCTCATTAATGTGAAAAACCATCTCACCTCACCTGCATGCTGAGTTTAGCCTAGTTAGCATAAGTTAGCTTAAAGACCGTTACTCTCCAAACTCTACAACCAAAACAACAGTTTCACTGCAAAGATGCAACGACAAGTCGGCATTTCTCTGTATTTCGTGTCATGATCGTTATTTTAATTGTTAAGTAGATTAAACGAGTTCTTCTTACGCTCAGGCTGAAGTTGAATCTGTATGAAGTGTAAATGGTGGTGGAAGTGAACGTTACAGGGTCACTTCACCTTTTCTTTACTGTTCTTGATCATCTCAAAAAGGCAAACCATTAGTTAGTCTGGTATAAGAGTAAGAAACCCATATATGCTCCATACAGGGAAATAATATTCCCTTATGTAAAAAGAAGCATACATTGAAAGTCTTTTAAATGATGGGCTGCAGCCATGCAATCATATATTTAATCTAGACTTTGTTGTTTTCAACTAGGTCAAAAACTTTCTTGTAAAGAACCAGAGAGGAGCACAATGTGAGCAGAGTGAGATGAGAGGAGTAAGCACACAGGAACCCTCGCATGTGGGTGAAGTGTTAGAAGAGAAGAGGAGGACGCAGGACACAAAGAGTGCTGAAGGAAGGATTGAGGAGTTAATGGAAGGAGAGAACTCTGATACTCTCACTCAGCCCAGATCCTCTGTTTACGCTTTGAGTGGCACTGTGGAAAGTGAAAAGGACGAGGAGGACGAGGAGGGAGAGGAGAAGCAGCCTGGGAGACAGTTAAAATGTCTAGAAACGCCTGACTTTCTCCTGCCTGACACACCTGAAGGCATCAGTGGTAAGCATAACATCTATCAAATTATTACTGACAATAAGACATGCTGGTGACACGTGGTGCAGTGTAATGATGAATGTTTGTGTGTAGAGTTGAATAGGAAAGATAGAAAGAAACCAACAAAGAAGAAAAGACAGCGAAGAAGGAAGCAGCAGGTCCCAGCAGAGATGGCAGCTGAACCAGAGCTAGCCAAATACTGGGCTCAACGCTACAGACTCTTCTCTCGCTTCGATGAAGGGATCAAGCTGGACCGAGGTCAGTTTGCACTCCACGTGCATGAGTATAAACTAGTGATATATGTCAAAGTGATAACAGATAATGCAGCTCATAGTCACAGGACTCCTTGGCGTGTATTTTGTCACCTGCATCGCTAACACATTGTTGTGTGTGTTTCAGAGGGCTGGTTCTCTGTGACTCCGGAGAGGATCGCTGAGCACATCGCCCTCAGGGTGGAGCACAGCTTCCCGGACTCCCAGCTGGTCATAGACGCCTTTTGTGGGGTCGGAGGAAATGCCATCCAGTTTGCACTCACAGGAAAGAGAGGTCATTCTTATTTATGGATCCTCTAGTTTCTTTATCCATCCCACCAGTTAATATTCTCCAGCTCTCTCATGAACGCACATAATGATATTGATGCTACTGATGATGATGACGAGGATGTTACAATGTTGATTAGGATATTCATGACTATGTTGAAGACATTGGTGTCGATGAAGATGATAAAACATCTGCTTCTATAAACCCTGTGCATGGCCTCTGTGCACTAAAGGGGCTCAGTGGTAGAGTCGGTGGTCTCTCAAGCGGAAGGTCCGGGGTTCTAGGTTCTGAAGTTACATGTCCGATGTGTCCTTTGGCGAGACACTTAACCCCATCAGTGTGTGAATGTGTAGGTGTGACCTGCGGTGTAAAAGCACTTTGAGTAGTCAGAAGACTAGAAAAGAAATATACAAGCTCAGGTCCATTTACCATTTAAGACAAATCTTTGTTATGCAAAGCTTTAAAAACCATACAAGTATTATCACATCATTATCATATTACCTTGTTCTATTCATAATGTACCCTGAATACAGTTGAACCTGTAGGTGAAGTATCGCGTGTACTCACGGTCTGTTTTTCTTTCCGTGTCATCTTCTCAGTCCTGGCTGTCGATATCGACCCAGTAAAATTGGACTTGGCGCGGCACAACGCTGCGGTTTACAAAGTCGCTCACCAAATCGACTTCCTGCAAGGGGACTTCCTTCAGCTGGCCCCCCGTCTCTGTGGCGATGTGGTCTTCCTCTCACCACCGTGGGGAGGGCCAGACTACCTGACTGCTGAGGTGTTTGACATCAAGACCATGATGGAGCCTGATGGATATCCTTTGATGTAGAAGCAGAGGGCGCTGTTAGAGCTGTGGTGACTTTAGTAAACGTGCTGTTAGAATGGAACAAAGTCTTTTAACTTTGAATCCCTCTGTTTGTATTTCTGCTCCTGGATGGATTTTCAATGATGTTCTTTCTATGATGCTAAAACATTCTATCTAAAGAAGTTCCTACTGTGTTCACCACTTAATAAAAAGGCTTTTTTTTATCACTGCTCAAAAACAAACAATCCCATAAAAAAGAAAGGAGGGCCCTTCAATAACAAGCATTGCCAAAAGTTCACTTCTTGTTTTCCACTGGATGGATGAATCATGTAGCAGAAAACTCCTGATATTTACAGGAGGAGCTGTATGTGTGAACGTAAACAGATGAATGTTTCACTTCACACTTTTAGTTTCTCCTCCAGCCTCCTAGTATTCTTTTCTGCAGAAAGTCTGAGTGAGCTGATGTGAGAACGCAGCAGGATATAATCAGGAGAATTCACCTCAAGCCAGTGGGAGGGGTCTAAGATGTTTACGTCCTGTGACTGGAGTCAGTGCATAGACTGTCTGCACGCCACCGCTACGATCTCCGTGCACGTTTGTAAAATGCTGCATTCTGTTTTCTGTCCATCAGTATGTTCTTCTCCACTCTTTAGTTCAGATTGATGTTCCGACTACGCTTAGCATCTATATAAGGGCAAATATTCTCATCATAGCGTCTTATAGTGGACTCTTTTTGTTTCTTCCGCCCCTTCCACTTTTGTTTTTTTTACGTCATGTCTTGCCTCAGGAGACACCCCTCCCTCCTCTATACACAAAGAAGATCATCTGCTCTCATCAGTGTTTACAACTTAAAGTTGATGTTTTTAAGTAGGATTTATTTGTGACACTTTCTGGCTTCTTCCTTAACACCAGACACATTTGAGATTTTCCGTCTGGCCAAACTGATATCGAACAACATCGTGTACTTTCTGCCTCGCAATGCCGACGTAGACCAGGTCAGTATTTTCATTATTATTACACAAAAACCTGTTTGAGACCAGTTTAGATGGAATCTCAGGACACCAGGAATATTTCAACAGAGACATTTTTTTCACAATAAAGTGTCACCACAATGTTTGACTCTTGTTGAGTTTTCAACCTGGTCAGGCAGCCACGATTGACGTCTTTAAATGTGACCATGGAACTCATAATCCAGCTGTGTTGCAGAAGACGATTGAGTTTATAAGACGCTGACTGAAATGACGGACTGGATTGTGTTTTCTGTTTTACCCTCAAGCAGCTTGAGCAGCTGATTGATTATACAATATATCATCTCCATGCCCGTCTCTCCGCAGATCGCCTCTCTGGCTGGCCCAGGAGGAAAGGTGGAAGTGGAGCAGAACCTCCTCAACAACAAACTGAAGACTGTGACTGCTTACTTCGGCAGCTTGATCACTTCAGACAGCGAGTAACGCTCGACTTTATGTCAACGAGCTCAGGACTGCATTAGATCATGTTTCTTTATTCCCTCCTCTACGTTCTGTGTTATAGATTTTGTTAAATGTTAATGAATGAATAGATATTATAAATGAATGTGTTTCTGTCACCCCTCGATGTTTGAGTTAATGCAGGCGGTTTTATGAGTCGCTCAGATGTACTGAACCCTCAGACTGAGGCTTTGACAGTTTTACAACATTTCTATTTTATCATGTTTTAATTGAATGTAAGAGCTAATAAATGTTTTTCAGAAAGCTCATTGTCATCATCATTACTGGTTATAAGTCTACATTTGATGCACTCTTAAGTTTCAGGCCTGGTTGGTTATTTAAAGTTACATGAAATCAGAATGAGGTTAGCGTTCGATTACATGACCTGTACAGCAGACAAACATAATCTGGCTGCTTGTTTGGGAAGCAGGGGTTTTTAGGCATGAACAAGACACTTCACACACATGTTTTGAGAGCTTTGAGACTTTTTACACTGGTTGAAGAGGAGGAGAATATGTGACCTTTAAACAGAAAGTAAGTCTTGTGTGCACAACATATTAACTTGTTAAGGGAGCCTGATGATCCTCAGAATAGTTTCCACTTTAAAGCAACTCACAACGTAAATGTACTTGAAACTGATTCTTTATCATCTCAGCTTCTAATAGTTTACTTTAGTTTTGGAAGTGGGGGCAGCATTGTGTTTTAAGGAGTTACACAGTAAATTGAAGTGCACCGTATAATCTGCAGGACAAAGCTACATGTTGCTCACCAACATCCACTCACTGCTAATCCATTTTCTAACCTTTGTTTAGTCCGTAACTTTACAGTAATCTTGTAGATATAAGTCCGTTTGTTGGATTTTGAAGTCTTCTCACTTAATTTGGTCCGTTTATGGTCAGCTTACACCACCATGTAAAGTTTTGACCTTGTGTCAATCTACAGATCAGTTCTGTTCCATAAACCGGCTAAAACCAGCTGGGTTTGAAAAAACTCTAAAATAAGGGCGTGTAAGATTTGGAGTCATATTTTACTGATCTTTCCAACAGGAAGCATCACAAGTTTGAAGACTTGAGAAAGCACAAAGAAAGATAAATCACTTATAAAAAGAAGAAACATTTAAGCAAAGTTTTTTTTTTTTACATGTAACATGAAAAAATGTGATGCTACAGTGGCTTAGCACAAGAAATCTGCGTGTCATTCCGTGTCAAACAGCATGCTATTACACTGCAGTGCAGTCAAAAGGAATACAAATGCAATACAATCAAATGTCAGGATGTAAGCCAGAGTTCTGAATGTGGATAACAAACATTCATTAGCAAAACAAAATGGACTTCATTCAAATCAAAGACATAGACCAGGTTTTTAAAGGAGTACATCATAAAAAGTTCTTTCAGTCCATCTGAAGAGGTAGCCAAGAGTGAGAGGAGCCTCCGTCCTCAGCATGGCCACACCTGCCATCTTATCCAAAACACACATTTACCCTCTTCAAAAAAAAACCTTACCAATCACACTCAAGTATCTGTAGCAGGGGAAGCTGTACTTAGTGATCTGAGGTTCATCTCTATCTCAACGCCTTTCATCCAGCACAGAGAAACCTTTAAGAGGAAACTGCTCACCTAATATCAGCTGTCCGTCTCAATCTCGGCCTCTTGTCTCACTTTGTGTTTTGTCACTCGCAAGCTGAACTAAATGTCTCTTTTTGTTTCTGTGAAAAGTTGAGCTGTCTGCTCTCTCAGCGGGCTGGAGAGGCTGCTCCCTGTCAGACGCTTGTTTCAGTCATTGATTTGTATCTCTAACACACTTCACACCTTTCACAAGGCAGGTAACAGATTTAAGTGATTGTAGTTTTACCACCTAGTACAAGACTCACAAAATGTATGAGGTTTTACTTGAACTCAACTACTTTTAGTTTGAGGTGTTGTCAATGTCAAACAGTCCTGATCTCATATCGGGCAGGTCAAGCTGACATCATAAACAGGGGCAGAATAGAAAACGCTGGAGTTTGTCAAAGGTACATTTATTGACTTTTGGATGGAGCTAAAGGCTAACAGTTTCCCCCGCTTCAGATCTTTGTCTTTAACTACACCAGTCTCTGTAGTGTGTTTCACTGTGAACAGATCTTTCAACATGTGCTGCCACTTTTTGAACAAACATGTCGGTTTAATTGTGAACTGCCATCGCTAACAAAAGACAAACTCTGCCTCACGTCTGAAAGAAAAACCAGTGGCGGGGCTCTGGACAGGAAACAGTTCATTCTTTAGAAGCTGAACTCATCCCTGAACTTATTTGTATGAAGGCGTTGTTTAAAAAAAGAGAAAAAAATGAGACAAACATTTCAGAAAAAAGACTTCTTGAGATTAAAAAGTCGTCGATTTACGAGAAATAAAACTTGAATATTCCTTGAGAATATAAAGTCACAAATGCTGCCCTGAAGAAGAGCATACCACATGACGCTGTAAGCCTTGTATGATGCCTGCAGCTGATGGCCAATCAAATCATACTTACACTATGACTGAGCACTACGGGCTAAGTAGTGATTTGAGCCCAGAGTCATCACATCATCATAAGCATCCAGACTTTGAAGAGACGTTGCAGTAAATTGGGGTTCTTCAGAAAAAATCTGCAGACGGATTTAGACGAGATAACCATTGAAACAGGGTTTGTAGTACAGCCGGGCACCAAATGACAAATCATCGACTGAATCAATCCTAAAGGTGTGAAGATCAATAGTTACATGAATCTCTTCACCTTGAGACTCCACACCGTATTGCTCAGTCCTGGTAGAAAGGATGATTTGATTGGACCATCAGCTGCAGGCATCATACAAGGCAATGACAGGTGACAGCAGGTATGTGTTTTTTCGGGTAGTATTTGTGAATTTATGAGTTTTATTTATTGTCAATTCACGACCGTATAATCTCAAAATTCTGACTTTTTCTCCATAACGTACGGCTCTTTTTTTCTTTTTTAGGACTAACACAACGTTGTATATTTGGCACCAAAAAAGTACAAACTAAAGAGACAGTCATAAAGAGGAAAAAAAAAATCAGCTCCAAAGTCATTCGGCACGACGGAGTATTACGGCCATGTTGAAGAAAAAGCACATCTAAGATTTGTAGGTTAGTCGTGAAGCTTCGTTCTTTACAAGCTTGGTGCACATAATGTGCAGACAGTGTGAGTATTATCATAACTGTTCCAAAGACACTGATGTTTACTGCGTGTCTGAGTCTAAATGATGCTCAAGATAATTATTTCAGATAATGTGTCAGAATGACGACAACTGTAAAACAATGGACGCTCAGAATAAACCGTCTTTATGAAAGGAATAAATGCACGGCCTTTAAATGTTTTGGAAATGGGCTGAATCATCATCTGCAGTTCATGCTTTGATTTAAAACATACACTCATTACGACTTCATTCTAATTTAGAGATTTAATCTTTGATCACAATTACGACTTTGTTCTTGTAAACTGACGACTTTTAGCTGGAATACTCAGATATGTTTTTCTTTCATGTGGCCCTCATACTCCGTCAAAGTAACCAGAGATCATAAACTCGTAGAAGCAAAATGAATTCGAGGTGTGACATTTTCGTTTTTTTCATCCTCAGTCCAAAGTCATGGCTACGTCTCCTTCACAGACAAGCATGCCCCCCCCCCCACACACACACACACACACACACACTAAATCTTCTGTCTTAAGGCTAAAATGAAGCTTTGTTGTAACGATAGTGAAATAAGGCAAATGACTGAAAATAAGGTTTAAACTTTGTTGAGCTTTGCTACAGGCGTCGAGTGCATTAATGATCGTGTCCATTGATGATGACATCACAGAACCTTAAACACAAAGGCATGAAGATAACCGTCCTGAAATGTGAATGGAAACAAAAATTAAAACTTTCATGAAAAAATATAATTTACTTAAATAAGAATAAATAAATATAATTGAGGAGTAAAATAAATAAAAAGTAAAAGCTTATGAACACATTCACTCATCCAAGGCCTGTAACTTCATGACATCACCAGCTGAGGCCGTCATCCCACCGTCCTCTGCTCCTCTTCTGCTGAGGCTCTGCCCCGCAGCACCCTGTGCTTTAATAACCCCCGCTGCAACGCCATGGTGTCCGTAAAACGTAAAGAATAAACCCCTTCTCTACACCCTTGAGGTTTCACAGGTGGTCTCCTCACTACTACGCCCTATGCTTAGAAAACTACATACATCCTAACGTCATGAGTCCATGTTGCGGAGAGGGCTTCAGATAAACCACTCCTTCTTGCTCTCGTCGATGGTTTCGGTGAAGGCGGGGTCATTGACGATGATTGCTGCATCAGCACAGTCTGCTGACTCCGCCCCCTTGGCCTCATTGGTGTGATAGGAGCCTTTATGACGGAACAGATGGCGGATCACAAACACCATGATGCCGAGGACAATGAATATCACCATGGAGATGATGCCTAGAAACAAAAAAAAAGCATTTCAGTACATTTGAAATGTGGTGACGATCTGCACCATTACTGCTAACTGAGACCTGACCTCTTTAAGTCCATACTCCAGTTTCTAACACAGCCTTACTGTTATATACAGTATGTGTAGTCTTTAACCTGGAAGGATAAATTAGAAGTGGACATCATAAGCAGAAAGAGATTTACCTCCAACTATTGCAGAGTTGCGGTCCACTTCATCACCATTGGCCTTGTCCTCATTGAAGGGGAAAACAGCTCCAGCTGAGAACAAAACAAATAGTATTATAGAAAACTGCATATTCAAATGTGACCATTTCCTTTGAACTGTTTCATCTCTCTACCAGCTTCTATGTGCCACGGATCGCTGGCCGAGGCCATGGGGGAGATGGTCAGGGGTGAGGCGCCACAGTTGGATGGCACCAGAATCCCATGGGTGCTGACGGGGGCTGCCATGCCCGAGCGCAGTGCAGCTTTCAGTGGTGCCACGCTGTTCAGCTGAACTCTTGACAGACAGCCCACAAAGCCGGGCGTGTTGTAGCGCTCGATCAGGATGGGATCAATCTGACCCGTTTCTACAAAAAGAAAGAACAAGGTTTGAACTGCTCCGACACTTTTAGACTCCTTCAAATTCTTCAGCAGCAGCACGACCCAGATTCAAGAAAACCTTGAACCTTCGACTGATACGACTGTTACATAACCAATAATTGAAGCCTGGACTTGAGGTTTCTGAGAACATGTGATCATTAAGAAGTGTATATTTTGTCAGTCACAGACCACTGCAATCGCTGCACAGTCTTAAATTGTAATGTACTTTTTCTTTTTAACATATCAATGAGTAAGAAGCGTGAGTCCCGCCAGCTGTGTTGTTGTCAGAGCCGTGTTAACGTCGTGTTTACATGGACGGGACGACCTTGTGTATAAAAGCTGTTTTAGTCAAGGACTAGAGAAAAGAAGAAGAACATACTCACTGCTTATTTGGATGTCACGTAAGTCTTTTTAGATCACGGTCTTTCTGTGTCAATTTATGTGCAATATGAAGCTATGAGCTAATCAAGGTGTGCTAACATTAGCCTGCTAACACAACAATGCAGGACACAGGTGATTGCAGATCGAGCCTTGGACAATTCTGTCCCTCGCTCGCTTAATGGTCTTTAATTATGGTGTGTTCTAGTTGATAACTCCTTCGTGCGAACGCGAGTGGAGGGGGGTTTGGAGGTGTGCCGATGGAGAAGACTGGAGGCTTCAGAATAGCGGAGGTGTCGCCAAGGGTGACATCTACTTGATCAAAAAGTTGCACATTCTTCCTTTAATAAGATGTTTGATTGTGTCTCTTCATGCAGGTACAGATTTTCTTGGAAGCTAAAATCACATTGCAAAGTAAAAATCCTGCACACTACTCAGCATCACCAATGTATGTGTACTGACCAAAAGCCCTCGCTGGCTAACTTTGTTCCACCTGTTTGGCTCCGCCCACCAAACACATCATCACTGTGTGCAAACACCAACGTGGTCTGTATTCCATATAAAAACCATCCTGTCTAAGCAGGAGCCACACGCATACTTCCACTCATTCGAATACTTACCAAAGACTTTTCCAAGAAAAATACTCTTGATCAAGTTGAACTGTGTGTCGGAGGCCTCAGGGAGAGTGTATGTGGACACTGGATAGTGGTCCAGCTAGAGAATATGGACACAACAAAAAGACAGCGACAAATTCAACTGATGATTTCATTCTGATATCTTACCATAAACACAGATACCGGTTCACTTCCCAGTACGAGCTCTGACAGGCGAGGAACTCCATCTCCAATCACCACTGAGTGATGTTTGCTTACATTCAGGACTGCACTTCTTATAAGCCTTGTTAGTCCTCTAACTAATCATAGTGATTTACACACAGACTCTTACAAGCTTTCATAAACTGACAGGATGGACCTATTTCACCTTTCAATGCTGCAGACCATAAATATCGATCTCAACATCTCAACCATATAAACAGAAATGAACAAATAAAAAAAGGGTGGCATAACTTTAATGCAAACTGATAGCCTGTGTGAACTTTCCACAGTATTTGCTATCCCTTCTCTTGGTACTACAGTAGCACCAGGAAGCACTAACCTGTAGTCGTATCTCCCTGAACTTTCTCGTGATGTTGACAGAGTGTGGCTGTCCGTTAGCCAAGTTCCGATGGTCGACGTCGATGGTGAAAGGTTCTGTTAGCCCTCCGAGGCTGTAGCGGATCTGAAGAGTGCCTGAACACGCATAACAGACATAAAGTAGATTTAATGAAAGACAATAATGAATCAACGATTCATTAAATATATATTTTAAAAGCTCTGTGGCGTGTTGCAGCAGCTATGTATAAGTTTTGTCTCCAGTCAGTCTGCCCTAAACCCGACGTGTAAACTAGTTAGTTTGTAACTTTAGTTGTGTCACTGTTTATTTGCACCAGCGGGACATATGGTTCATCTTAACTCGTAGAGCAGAACGCCCAACCCAACCAAAATATTGCTGCAGAAATATATTTATAGTATATTTAACTTCATTCAACCTATCAGTGAAAAGTATTTTTCCTATTGCTGTGCCTCTGAACAGACTAACAGATGAAGATAACAAACAGCGACTGTGAGTTGTACTCAAAGTCCTCAAACATTTCTGAAGGATGTAAACTATCACGGAGAACACACTGCTGTAAGCCTCTGCTCCTCCTCATCCTCCAAGTTATCACACCTTTGAAAACCATCACCATGACAACCATGATTTACAGAGGACTTCACACCCACTAGGAGGTAGGTGTAAGATTTATGTAGTGTCTTATGCCAACGTTGGAACAATCTCAGCAGGTGCAACACTTTAGATGTTACAGTGCATAAATTCTGTCCTACATTTAAAACTATGATGGTGCAACCCAGTGCTGGTCACTATTTAGGAAACATGTTACAAACATTAAACATTCATTGAAAAACGAATCATTAACGATATTGATGAGCTCACCATTGTGTCTGAGCACCACAGCCATGTAGTCCTGAGTCCTGGAGCTGATGTAGACCAGGATGCTGGGAGCACTGGAGGTGCTGAAGCTGAACAACAACTCCTCATGGGTCAGGTTGGCCTCAACTGGAACACCGACACCCGGTGAGCCCTTCAGCTCCGGCAATGAATAAGATCCCGCTTCAGGCAGGAAGTCATAGCGGACCAGGGTTCCTGTCTCAAAGTAACCGCCAACATCTAACACACACACAGACGGAATGAGGAGCAGAAGAAGAAAAGGTAGTTAAGAACACTTGTCTCTTTGTGGAAACATCTAATCTAATCTATTGTAAAGATGACATCATATAAACTGAGTTGATGCTGAACCTGTATTATACCTGATAAATCTGCTACTCCTAACCCCCACAAGAGTATCAAACTGATGAGATCTAATCCCACTGTTGGAGGACGTACCTTCAGTGCAGAAGGGTCCGTCATACGCAGTGAGGGAGCAGTCACACGAATAACCATTGTACTTCTCCACACACTTCCCTCCGTTCCTGCAGTGCGTTCCATAGCTGCTGCAGTGACCCTGACAGCCTGGGTTCACCCCTGGAGTCACCTTTGCTCTCCCTTCCAGGTCAAAGGTCACACCGTTTATCTTCAGGGCCCGCATGCAGCCTAGGAAACCCCTCTGCCCACTGGAGGCACCTGGCAGACAAGACGTGAAGCGTGGCATTAATTCAGGGAGAGCACTGAGCAGATTCATTCATGTTACACAAAACAGCTGTGTGTGTGTGTGTGTGTGTGTGTGTGTGTGTGTGTGCGTGTGCGTGTGTGTGTGCGTGTGTGAGAGAGTCTTACCAACATATAGCTCACTGTAGAACTCCATCCTTGTGTGTCCCTGAGGGGGGGTGGGTTTCACCTCCCTGTACTGTCCATCAAGCCGCAGCACGGCCTCCTTGATGTTCTTCTCCCCCTCCACACGATGCCACTGGCCATCGTTTAGAGGCACCGGTGACTGGACACTGAGCTCCACACGCTCACTGCCCACGTCAAACGAGAAAATGACTATTGAGCCTCCTGGAAGCACAAAGACAAAACAATTATTCAAACATAGTTTTAAGACTTCAAGATGAGATTTCAGCAAGCGATGTGCAACATCGACAGCAGCTAGGGATGTAATGATACAGAGCAATACAACTGAATTCTATCTCTTCATAAAAATTAGAAAATGGTAGAAAATCATGATACAACTATGTTCTGAACCCAGTATCCTGATACATATCCTGATACGTATCGTTTAATATTGTTATTTAAGGGGATCATCACATCCCTATTGTGCAGCGTACACACATAAACAGACCTCTGAGTTCAATGTGAAGGAAGTTGGTGGTTCCAAGGTTCTCCAGAAAGACTCCATGTGTGGAGGACGTCTTAAAGTAGAACGAGATGTCTGTGCTGGTTTCTCCTCTGAAGGACGGGAAGTGTAGGTAGGAGGCTGGACTGCTGAAGGACGCTGCGTTCCAGTAGCTCCCTTAAGAAAACAACAGCAGGACATGGATAAAATGTTTCCCCAATGACATGAAATATCTCATAGTCTCTTTATGGAAGAATTATGTTAAATAGCAGTGTGACACTAACGATCGCCGTGACATCTCAGCGGTCCTATCGTCAGTTTGGCTTCAGATCCAGCTCTGCTTGTGTCCCCAACAACAACCTGACTGACGGGCAAATGGTCTTTGTACACCAGCAGGCCTGCATCTTCCCTCCTGCACACACACACACGCACATACACACACACACACACACACACACAGTCAACTAAGTAAGTAAATAAGAAAGAAAGCAGCATCTTGTATATTTGTATATTTCTCTTTTTGCACCGGGCTGGCCTCGAGCTTTGAATCAACTAGCTGAGGAGGGGTCCACTCACCAGGAGCGCAGGTCAGCATCACAGTTGCAGAAGTATTTGGGGTCAGTACAGTTGTGTTCAATACCACAGGAACACTTCTGTATGCCTGGTCCTGAACCCCCCCAGTAGAAGTGCCTCTCATTGGCTCTTCCTACCCACCAGGTAAACGGGACACCTTCTGCAGGTCAAACCAACACAGTGGAGTCTGTTTATTAGAACAATTTCAATCTCAGAGTAAATGCCTTAGTTTGATTATATACTCCTCAGATTACTGGTCATTACTGATGAGCCTGCTCATCTTTACTGGCTTTGAAGAGATGATCTCATAAAATAATGTGTACTTTAATAAACATAAAAAAGCTTCTCTAATGTGTTTAATGCCTGTGGAAAAAAGACCCATCTTCATAAACTGTCCTGGAAAATAAAAAACTTTTCAGAATATGTTAGATGTGCAGTTTTATTCCATTTTCAAGGTCAAGGTTGGACCTTCCAGGCCTTTAAGCTTTGATCAGAGGGGCCATTAACAGCCAAGGGAGCCTCCAAACCAGAGAGCGGCCAAAGAAGAAGTTAGTCCTGACAGAACCACGCTGGTGCTTCCCAGCTAGCAGGGAAGGTTCCCACAACACTGGCTAACTTTCCCAACAAGCTCTGACAATGTTTTAAAGAAAACATTTTCATATGACGCTCAAAGAACATTTTAAGGATGTTTATCATTTCAAATAATGTTCCTGTAATGTGAACTGTTAACAAAGGAAGAACGTTTTAAAAGTTAGACTCGGAGGAGGTTTAGGAGACGTTCTTTAGCTGACAGATTATAAAATGTCCTGCTGTGAAATGTTCCTAAAATGTTTCATGATAACAAAGGAAGAACATTTTGAAAAAGGTTTTGATACCTCTGAATATTTAACGTGTTTTATAAACGTTGCTATAATGTTACATGATGATAACAGAGGTCAAACGTTGTCAAAGCACAATTTTGAAAATGTGTTCATGATGTCATCAAGCCCTCAGATCACTTAACGTTGTTTCTAAAACGTTCCTGTAATGTGAAAAAAGCAAAGGAAGAACTTTTTGCCTGCAACGCTCTGATGATGCATGCAATACTTATTTTAATATCATGTTTTTAAGCTTAATCCACTTGACATGAAAATAGTTTTCCTGTGATTCACAAACTTCTTTTGACATCATGAGTCCTGATGTGATCTAAATGTGATCCACCCCCCAAAAGCGGACATGCGGTAGAGTTCATGGATAGGATCATCAAACCTCTTTAGAGAACGGTGAACTACAAAATCTTTGGAACTTTAACCACTGAAGACATTACGAGAACATTCTCTGTAACAATCTCTCACTTCTTTAGAACAAAACATTTCTAGCTACAAGGAGCACACGAGTCTCCTGAAAAGCTTAGACTCAATGAAAAAGATTCTTGTATCAGTGACTGACAGGTGAAGCGAGGATGTGTCCACTAAAGAGAGCTGAGCTGTCGATCGTTTACCTGGAGTGTTGAGCAGACGAGACATTCGACAGGCGTAAGCTACAAACTGCTCACAGTAGCCTGCACTGCTGGTGACTGAAGAAACCTGGTCACACACACAAAGAGGAGTCAGAGGGGAAAACATGTAAATAACCAGAGACAACAAAGGGTTCTTTTTTGAACATCTTGAATTGTGATGAAATATAAGGAGAAGGGACTTGAACTAAACAGTAAATGATTAAGTGTCACACAAATCAAACTGAGATCAGATCATTGGGGGAGAAGAATTTAAGAGAGCGGCTGTACTGATGGAAACGTTTTGTTGTTTCATCTCCAAAAAGTCACACTAACCCCACCGACAGCTTTCTGGACTACAGGCGTCATTAAATATCGGCTTTACAGACAATAAACACTAAATAAGCTAACATTCAAAAAGTGCACGTGTGTATATGTATATACCATGATCATTATATTTTGTCTCTTGCTCCAACAACTGGCTCTCTTTTTCTTTCTCCTTTTATTTTAATTACAATTATTATTTCTTTTTTCACTTTTTTACCGTTGCATGAAACCTGTACGTGAACTAACGTCCGTTCATTTGTGAGTGATTATTTGAGCAGCTGAAGTTTTCTTTGTGAGGAGTAAAGTGGGGTAGAGAGGGGGTCTCCATCTATGAACTGGTTTGGTGGCTGGAGGCGCAGGAAGAGGGGGGGTCTTGTTGTTGGGCCTTCAGGGGCTCTGTATGTTAATAATAATTATAAAATATATACTGTATATATATCAGCTTTACAGTAATTTACTTTAATCCCAAACATGTAAATGAATACTTTATTACTCTTGACGTCACCTTGAGACTTCGTCCTTTCACTCATTTGAACAACAGCTAAACTAAACCCTCCAGAGCTGCACTCAGTTCACCACCCAGCAAACAGCTCAGCAGCTGCTGTAGGTCAAAGGAAGTGTGTGTAGTAATTGTGTACCTGTTCATCAGTCACATTGTAAGTGATCTGCAGAACCGCCTTCTCATCCTGGTCTGCTCTGCTCACTGATGTCTGAGGGGACAGGTTGTTCTTCAGTGTGGTCCACACCGTCTCCTCTGTGAGGACAGACAACGCTTCATCAATAGTCTCCTCACTTTCTTCAGTTCATTTCACTTATAAAGTACAGCTAGTGGTGGGAATTTACTTAGCACAAATACTTTACACGGTACTTAAGTAGAGTTTCTTTACTTTAATCCTAAACATTTACAAACAAATATCTTTATACTCCTGATCATTTGAAATCAGACCTGTTACTTTAGCTAGATTGCATTTGAGGAGAATTGTAGATCTCCAGACATGACAGAGGAGAGTGAAACCCATGCCCATGTTAACATGTTTAACATTAAACACATCAGGTCTTTAATTCTTCTCAAAGTCACAGCTCACCTGTCATGTCACAACTGACTCTGAAGGGGGCGATAGATCCACTGCCGTCTGGGTCTATCCAGTAGCTTCCCGAGCTCTTCCCCTGGTGCTTGTACTCCTCACAGGACTGCTGATACATGGCTACAGAGGAGAAACGACTGTCAGCCCAGCCCATACAAAGCAGTCACCTGCCGTACGTGTGTGCGTGTGTGTGTCTGTGTGTGTCTGTGTTTGTCTGTTTGTCTGTTTGTGTGTGTCTGTGTGTGTCTGTGTGCGTGTGTGTGTGTCTCTCTCCGAGTGTGTGTGTCTGTGCGTGTGTGTGTCTCTCCGAGTGTATGTGTGCACTTACAGGTGTGACAGGTGGCTCCATTATAGCCGGTGCCACTACAGTTGCAACTAAATGCATCCCACGTCTGTGTACAGCGTCCGCCATGCTCGCAGTGGTTAGGAACACACCTGACATGACAGATGGAGAGAACACAACAGACTGAGATCCACCTTCTGCAGACAGTTTAAAAGTGAGAAAGTGAGATCTGCAAATATATTAAATATTGCCCTTCTTTTGTTTTTGTTCTACTCACCAGGCTGCTTTTTGGTGATAGCATTTCACTGTTTCTTTTCTTTTATTACTTTAATGATCTGTATTAATAAGGTATTGTAAACTTTGACTTGTGTAGATTTTATCTCTGCTTCTGAGTCACTCAATTCCTAAAAAAGAACGTCAAGCATTACGCAGCTTTTTGATCAACAATGAAAAGTACAAACATGCTCAGTGAAGTCAGCACTTCTTATTTCAGGAACGTTATGCGTTAATATCTTCACACATTAAGATCCGATGAAGACCAAGTCTTACACCACAGCACAGCAAAGTGATCATGTGATACTCTAATAGAATAGTTTAAAGATAAACGTGGGACCTTTATGAGGAGATGTTTTATCTTTAGTATTGTTCTTATTATTAGAAGTTATATTTCAGCACAACAATGTTCTTTCTTTTAGATCTGCATAAGGTTGCTGAAGCAGTCGTTATAGGGCTCAACAGTTTGCTTCTGGAAGTAAAGACCTCATTCATTTTCTCCATAGCAGATTTGATTATTAGCCGTGATGTCATAACCATCACAGGTAGACTGACCTCGAGCTACCTGAGTGTGACACGATGGTTTATGTTCCTGTAGGAGACACAAGCTCGTATGATATCAACCTCGCTTTAATAACAACATGGTTTATTCACGATGTCGGGGAAAAGAACTACACTACCCAGGACCATAGAGTGTCACAGCGACATCTCTGATTGGTGGAGCTTGCTGTTACCATGGCAATGTATCCCGCCCCTCTGCGCCGGATGGGAACGAATCGTTTCGCTAACAGGCTAGCTAGTTAGTTAGCTAACACGAAATGTGCTAATAACCTTGTTGTGCTGCAGTGAAAGTAATTTATATAGAATAGCAGAACGCAAACTACAAGATAGTACAACACGTGTATTAACAGTATAAACACGATAACAATGAATAAAGTTACATTTAAGAAGAAGAGGTATTATTCGTAAGGGGTTGTGGGATGGGTAGTTCCTTTACTTCGGACGAAAAGTGTGTACACTGTCTTGTACCTTTGTCTTTTTCTCCATTGTTCAATGCCGTTTTGGCGCCGAATTAAACGTTTTATAGTCATCATGATTGTTGGGATAGCTGGTTGTCTTGGTTACAGGCGTCAATCTCTGATATAAGAATGTTGTGAATTTGAATGGGAAAATGGACTTCTGGAACAGATTTAGACTGTCTTTTACAACATGCTGCACACCTGTCTATGATGGCACACATATCCAGGCTGACATTTTCAAAGGTTCCCATGAGACCCTGCTCCACAGCCCTGAGGTCAGCGAGATGGTCGTCAACGTGAATCATCTGCATACAGCCCTGGAAGGAGCGCTGCAGCGTTCTGGTGTTGGCGGGCAGGAAGTACCCTGGAGAAAAGCAGACGAGGTCAAAGTCAGAAGAAACACTGGGAAATACTGACATTATGAATCAAAAGCCAAATCTTTCAAATGAAATGAAGCAGTTTCCTCAGCTTCAGAAGATGCTATTGTTTAACGTCTCCATCAGCAGTGTCTGGACTTCAATGGGGGATTATCTCTCCCTTTGCTCAGCAGATCACCAGAAGACTCTCTAAAAAACTTTAATAACACTTCATCTGTGTATATATAGAAGTTACAGCCTCAGACATTTCACAGAGTAATAGTAGTTACAAGTGTGTAACTTCAGCAGGTGATATACTCTGAATGTTTTAACCTGCTGAGAGCCTAATCCTGTCACCTGGCAGATCCACAACATAAAAAAGTCAAAGATGTGGCACAAAAGACACGACAGACTCCTGGTTGAACTCTGACAGCGGTTCAGTTGTAGAGATAAATATTGACACCACTGTCCTTCTCCTTTCAGAATATTCATCTCCGCTCACATATT
Source organism: Tautogolabrus adspersus (assembly GCA_020745685.1). Taxonomy (NCBI): domain Eukaryota; kingdom Metazoa; phylum Chordata; class Actinopteri; order Labriformes; family Labridae; genus Tautogolabrus; species Tautogolabrus adspersus. Next base: position 2,482,569 of record CM036544.1, read on the forward strand.
GAATGCACTTTAATATTGTGCGTATAACATCTGTTTCTGCGTATTAACTTTCACAGCATATTACCTCAAACTGAAACAGTCAATAACAGGTTTTTATTTTATACACCTGTCTGTGCTGCTTTATCCAGCAGTGTTTGTATTCTTTTTAAAGAAGTCTTGATTTGTCAACACTACATACTTTAGGAGTCTTACGTGGATTAAATTAAATCTAAAATCTAATTCTATGTCTTCTCTAAGGCACAAAGCTGGGTGGTGGATGATTGTCTATGTTGAGTATTCACCTCCAAAGTAGTAGGTTCCTCCGGTCATGATCTGGATTGGAATAGCTGTTCTGACGGTGGATGCCTCGTCCCCGTCGACTGTCAGCATAGCGTAGTACTCTAATGCATTCAGGTGTACACTGTGCCACTGGCCATCATTCAGACCTGAACCTGCAATGGAAAAACACTTCAGTGGATTTCATTTCATGCTGCGTTTCTCCATGCGTGGCAGTTTGATTGTTTCTAGCAGGTCACATGCAAGCTGTAATGTAGCTGCATTTGAACAATAATCGAGAAGAGGAGCAAGTCAAAAATGAAATAGCTCAAAGTGATGACAAGTTTGCGATTAGAAGATCACCCTCCCTTCTGACACCGAATAGGCTCAGCTCACCTGATGAGATGTCGATGCGTGTGTTCGTCCTCTGTGTCACATTCACGTACACTGTAACCTTCCCCTCTGTCAGTCCCACCTCCACCCAGCCATAAGCAAGCGCCGTGAACATCAGTAGCCCATTGGGGTTCCAGGTCCTGAAAGACAGACTGACTGACAGAGTGTCACTGTCACTCTGACCGGGGAGCCGCAGGAAGGACGTGGAGTTGAAGAAGACCGAGAAAGAGTTGGACTCGGCACACGAGAAAGTCAGGTTACGCTGCGGGGGGAGAGAGAGAGAATTTAAGATAACTGTTTATCTGCGTTGTGTGGTTTTCAAATGACTAGACTGATCGTTGGGTAAAAAACATTGAAGGATTCTGACCTTGAGACATTTTAATTGAAATAATGATGAAAACATGAAAAGATCTAACACATACACACACACACACACACACACGCACACACAAACACAAACACACACACACACACACACACACACACACACACACACACACACACACACACACACACACACAGTTGCCTTACAAAGCTGGAGACGTCCACTTTCTTCTTTCGGACCATGTTGGTGATGTTGTCTCCGTTGTAGGTCATTCCCTCCATGCAGCCCTTAAAATTATCTCGTCCTCCCGTGCTCGGCTTCACTGAAACAGGAAGCCCCCCGAAAGTGATCTGAGGACAGCAGAGGGGACAATTTAGACTCAATCACTAAACTTTATTGTACACACATGATTTAGCAAAAAGAGAGAGAGAGAGATGGTGCTTTCACACGTGCACAAAACTCCTGAGCACTTGTGCGTTCGGGGTGAGCGGCTTGTGTGTGTGTTCTGCCTACCCCCCAATAAATTCTCTGTGTGAAGTCAGGGTGAGCTGATGTGAGATGACAGCAGGAAAATTCCCCGCAAGTGTGTGTGTGTGTGTGTGTATGTGTGTGTGTGTGGGGGGGGGGGGGGGCTGACATTTAAATCCTGCAACCATCTTACATAGACTGTATTTGTGCGACTACTGGGATCTCTATGCATGTAATGGACCTGCATCATTTTGTGTTCTGTTCTCCAGTCTGTTATGCTCCGCTCTTTTGTTCAGATTGTGATTCTGTTGAACTACACATAGCATTGAAATAAAGGCAAATGTTGTCATAATTGCGTCGTAAAGAGGACTCTTTTGCTTCGTCCGTAACGTCCACGTCATTCTTTTTACATCATGTCTTGCCTCCTGAGATCCCCCCACCCCTCCCGTCTGACGGGATATTTTTCAAGAGAGACAGAATAATGGAGAGATAGAGAGAGCGCTGAAGAACTGTGAAAGCATGAGCCACACATTCTTTACCTCCTGGTCCAGGTCCAGGTGGTCAAACTCTCCATTGGTCCTGAACTGTTGAGTGTGATGGTCCAGGGTGAAGTTGACATTTCTACGGTAACGCTCTATAACAACTGAGTGCCAGTGGTCGTCATCCAGTAAGCTGCCACTGGTCACAGTCGTGTGACCCTGAATGGATCCATACTGGTTACTTCCTGTAGTGAAGTAACAAATCACATGTCATGATACTTCCGACAACAGAAGGTAATACAGTCTCTGAAAAAACAACAACATAGAACACTTTGGCAGAGATTCATTTGCTGTCCTTGAAACCACACAGAGTTTTACTGAGGACTACCTAGGTTGATGCTGAGCTGTAGTCTTGCCCTGCGGAGCTCCAGGGAGATGTAGTCTCCCTGCTGTCCCTCTCCGTGAAGCAGGACTCCATCTCCAGCTGTGGTTCTGAACTTTAGAGTGATGATATCCTTAATAATCTTTATCTTTCTATGCCTGAAGCGGTAGGGGATGATGCCGTGGCCATCGAAGCTGATCACATCGGTCCCTGTCACAATAAAAAACAAAAAGAAAGACAATTATGAACAGATCAACAGATCAGGGAATCCACAACAAAGCAAAACATTCAGAAGAATCCACATTAAAGCTAGCTTTGAAACATAGATTAAATACTTAGATTAAAACTAGTTAGATCTCTTTCACATCAGGGATCATTGAGCAATATGTAACTCTGACACCTAGTGTTTAAAATTGGTACTGCAGCCCAAAGTCAAAACATTGTAGAGAGCTGTCTCCCCCCCCCCCCCCCTCCTCTCTAGAGTCGATGCTCACGCAGGTTGCCATGTGGTGGACACTGAAGCTTCAGTGTTTAGCCAGCTCTGCATCGGTCTGTAAACCTTTCTGCGTTCTAACCTCTCTCCATTTTTCAAAAGCATCTCCAATATTGATCCTAGTTTGAGCACGTTTCTGCTCGTGGAGCTTATTAGAAACATGCAGAGGCTTTTTAGGTCGGGTACAATCACTTCTATCTGAACCAGTTCTCTTGCCCGCTTCCATCGCTGCAACACCTGTTGGTTTGACCTGATAACTGCTCTCATATCTGGCAAACCGAGGGGCGTCCAAAACGGCCGTGTGGGGGTGCCTTAAAACCGCCTACCTTCTCTGGTCCAAACAAATCCAGACCATTCAGGACCAGAATCTAAAGTTAGAAGGAGGACATACTGGCTGCTGCATTGTTGTCAGAGAAGCCAGCACTTCAACATAGCATGTTTCCTTAATGTCTGATCATAGAGTAAGCTCACTTTATCATTTCAGTGGTTGATCCTTTGTAAACCAGGGGTCACTCTGTCGTCCACATGTACTCACAATATGAGCAGCCATAGAGCTCCAGGCGTACTCCGATGCGTCCCTTCTGGTTCCAGTCCACTGGGATGAAACGGATGTAGCGGGCCAGGACGGGGTGCTGTAACTCATACCGAACTACACCCTCACTGTTCACGTTCCCCTCAAACATCTGTAACACACAAAACAAACACACTGCAGGTGCTTCTAAAGTAGAGGAGGTCAAAGTTCAGTATCATTGTGCTAAATAGAGGCCTGTAGTGGTCCCACTAACATTTGATCTAAAAGTGTATTTTATAGGAGTGTTATATTAACTCAATCTAAATTATAAACGTGTTAATCATGATGCGGTTTAGGTCTAGAATGTATGCATACATTTTTATTAATCCCTGCTGTCACAGTGATGTAAAAGAAGGACACTGCTGCATCTTTGAATGTCTCATTTCACTTTAAAGGGATACTTCACCCATTTGCATTAAGCTTTGTATCATTAGAAACCTGGTAGTATTTTTGAATGGTCGTGCATCCCGCCCTCATTTTGCCCTGAGACGGGAAAGCTCCGTATTTCTTTGTCTGAAAAGGAGCCTCCGATGACGCAAAAATCATCATTTTGCGTCATCGGAGGCTGTTTTGGTTAGCAGGGGTGAAACTTCATCACTAGTTCCTCATGTTTTCAACCACTGAAGCTACAGACGTATTACAGATCAGTGGGTGGGACCTCACTGCCAGAATCGAAACTTAACGTCCACCATATTGCTAGGAAGCTATGCTAACAGGCTCTATGGAGAAAGCTGAGAAGAACCGAGAATGGCGAAAAAAGTATGTTTCAACTTCAAACTGATATGGATGAAGGGGATTTTGAAGGTCTTGTGCTCGAATCGGATGTTCATGGCTCTCTCTACAAAAGACGGTTTCTGCTGACAGGGAGGTGCTGTGAGAGCTGTGAGATAGCCCGGGCCAACTCGAGCTGGGGCGGACTGGTGGTGTCGGTGCTGTCAATGTTTGCCTATGGACACAGACATAGAGTCTGTTTTCTGCCAGGAATTTCCAAGATGCCAATTCCTTCTGAAAGAAATCTCAGAATCAGTTGAGGAAACGTCCGTATGTGTTGTAGTAAATGTCCGTAAATAATGCTGCATTCAGGTGCTGCTCGGGTGGTCCAAGTTTCTGAGTTGGGAAGTCGTTCTTCAGACTTCAGTGTGTTCAAGACTTCAGACTTCAGTGTTGTAATAACAGCACAAAAAAGTGGATGCTACGACAAAGATCAGTGAAAAGCTGTCAAAAGTTATATTTGAGCAAAACGTTGATGTGCAATACTTGCATGAATAAAAAGTATGTTAACATAAGCAAAACGTATTTTGTCCCCCATTTGATGCAGTTCTGACGTCAAGTCGGTAAGTCTGGCGTCTACAGTAATTATTTTCGAGTTGTTGTTCTGACTTGAGCAGGTGTTTCATGTGCATTTTACAACTCAGAACGTTGTTTTTCCGATGTGTCTGACACCACGTGAATGCACCTTAAATCCTCCATGTCAGCGAGAGTGGCCTGCGGTGCTGTGCATTCTGGGAGTTGCTGTCTTTCATCCACATGAGCCAAAAAGACACTTTCTGCCATTTCTCGGTCAAGAAGGCACCAACTTCAACATTTATTTCACATTTCTACTACATACATGATGTCAATACAGATTCATGTTTCCACGGGTGAAGTATCCCTTTTATAAACTCTCAGACAGCTCAGCTGACGAGTCCAAAGTAATATCAACCTTATGACATCACACATTGACCTTTGTTAGCATTAGCTTCAGATGATTTCATTTAGTTCTTGATCCGTAACCAGTTCCTTTTTCTATGGTTAAGTTAACGTCATTACCTTTGAGCTATCAGAAGGTCCTTCTTTATTTTCAAAATAAAAGCAGGTCGGTATTCAAACAGGAAGTAATTAATCCTCATTACTTTGTCATAGTCTAAATTGTTCAAAGTTATTTTATTGAAAACATGACAGCCATAGACATTATCCATTTATTTATGTTTCACTCATTATGGATATATAAGATCATTATTAAAAATTCTGCAGTATTTAATGACAACTTTAAATACACTTTTTATAACGCTTATATCATACAATGGTTTGAAACAATGCAGAGACTCTTCCTTACCCAGATGTTTCCATCCTGTAGATACGGCCTCCAGTTTTTCTGGGTGTCACTGTAGAACAGCCGGTACTTGCTGGTCCAATCAGAGCTACTGTAGCGACCCTGTGTAGCTATGGCAACCACCTGCTTTCTTGAACCCAGGTCCACCTGTAACCACTGTTGATGGTCAGTGTCCGAGGGCGACCAGCCTCCAACACCTAGTTGTGCAGGTGTTAAAGGGAGTGACAGGTTGAAAGATGGGAGGGAGAGAAAAAGGGGAAACGGTGGGGAAAATTGGATCTGGAAGATTTGGAACAAAAAGTAAAGTATCATAGTTTTTATATTCTTTTAAATACAGTTTTGTATGAACTGTTTCTTTAAGAGGGTCCAGGTCCATGTTCATAACAGGAAGTCTACCCAGTTTCATTATTCTAGACACTGTAATTGTGTAGTTTATCTGAGAACAGCCTATTAAAGCTGTTCCACTACAATGATGCCTGAGCAGCAAAGCTGACATGAACCATCCTTTCTCCAGATGCTGGACTGTTTCTGCACAATCAAAGATTCTCTGCTGATGGATGGACCAAGAACATTAGACCAGATTCTTGGATTCCAGCAGCTAGTTCAGTGATGTTTTAATCAATGACATCCTTCTGATAGACACTCTCCATAGAGTGCTTCCATCTGTCAGGAAAAGAAGAAGTTATAACTAAGGCCACATGGCAGATGTTTCCCTGCTTTCTCACAGGATCAGACCGAAGAAGACATGCAATCTTGCATTCATGCACGGCCTGCTCAGACCTTCACCTCAGCTGCAAGGAAGTATGGACAACAGGAACGCGAGGATTACAAAGGAGAAATCCTTCCTGCATCTTGTCCCATATGCTCTTTTGCTCTATACAAATAATGATTGATCGTATTAAAAACATGTTTGTTGTATATTTTATATATTCTACCTTCCAGGACATCCATTGTTCCACAGTGTTAGCATGTTATTATGTAGTTTCAGTACTTTGAGTTGTCAGCAGTGTTTCTTTATTGTCCTCTGCTGAGTGGAGTTTATTGTTTGTCTGCGGTCACTTTCATGTGACGACTACAGATGGAAATGAGCGACTCGCTATTGGTGCAACCATCTTTTTATTTTTATTTGTATAAATGATCGATGTCATTGCACACTGTCCCCTGATGAAAAATGTTGTTTAGAAAATCCCAGCTTAGACGTGACTAGCTTCAAAATAAACGTCCACATTTTTGGCAACAGTTCATCCGCTGCTGTTTCAATGAGCAGCCTGAGGCTTGCGGTGTTACAGGAGGGTACGCGAGATTAAACAAAGAAAGAAGTAGAAAGAAATTCTACGACAATGATGGATTTTGCTCCTGACTCTCCAAAGAGACGAGACTGCCCTGTTGGTGTATCATGGGGATAGAACAATTAAAGATGTGCAAAAGTCTGTTTGCTGTGTTGCAAAGCCGAAGTTTATGTATTCGTTGGCCTGACAGTAGACAAACATGCATTCATGGGCGTGAGGACAGTCCTTAATTTCAAACTGTGGCATCACGTTGAGCACATTTCTGTGAGCTTCCCCACTCTGAGTCACCTGAATATCCCACAGAGAGCTGCTGCTCTTACAAACTAAAGCTGGGTAAAACTTTCTGTTCCAGTCTAAAAAGTGTTCATGAGACATTTCAGATAACTTTCCTGTGAACTGCTGAGTCATGTATCAGTCATCAGGAATAAATGAATCCAGGCACACCAGCTTTAACGCCCAAATGAATATGAAGTTATTAGAATAAAAAAACATATAGTCTGTAGCATCAATACATCATCAGAGTACCAAACAATAAATACTGCTTCACGTGTGCACACACTGTAGCAGGAACAAAACAGCACCTCTCTGTGCAAAGGCGTACCTTGTTTCCGACTGAGTTTGGCGTGACCAGCTTCATATCCTCGGGCAAACACTGATGAAGCTGTGAAGGAGCTGAAGGGGAGAGGAGTGGCCAAGCTGTCCTCACACTTTCCTGAAAAAGAGGGGGGGGGATGAAACAGACACGGAGCTCAGCTGATCATCACTTATTGTTTCGGTCCACTGAAGCCCACTGACGTTCCCTCAAACAGATCAAAGTAAAAACATCTTACAAACATATTCAACACTCAGGGACGACTTGTGGTGCCCATTGGCTGAAACCTGATTGTGTGAGTAAATGTATTTCTGCAGCATCTGTGTCTTCCTTCTCCAAATAATCAACACTGTGCACCATAACCCACTGATGTACTGATACTGATGGTCTATGATAAGGTTCATTTAATTAAACTGCACAGGAGGAAATGAGTCGTCCAGGACTCGCAGATAACACAGGGTATTAAGGAAAATAGGTTTTGACCTTACCTCATGTAATGACATTTATCTTGACATTTTTAAGAGCCATATATTCAGTTTGTGCATCAGTGTCACAGCTGATTCTGTACTTTTAGGCCCATTATATCGACGCTGAAGTTGTTTTGGTCAGAGCTTCTTCTTTTGAAATTCTTTGGTCTTTTTATGTACTTATTATCAGTTTGTGAGAAAAAGGTCAGATGCATTTCAGACGTCCAGCACATCGTTACGGGTTGTGTCTTGCTGCAGGTCACCATTACTACTGTCCTCTCTGGTCTCTTGTGGTTATTGTAGTCACACACGACTTCCCCCAGACCCTTTCACGACATAATCATCAAGATTTGAAATCCTGAATATCAAACACGTTTGAAATAAATCGATGCTCTCTGAGCAGATCGGAGAGGGTAACATTGGATCTTGATACCACTCACACTAAAAATAATCTGGACAGATAATCGGTTCGGAGCAGCCTCGAGTCAGGAACAACCCCACTATCGTTGAGCAAATCGGCCCGCTTATCCTGCAGTGTGAGCCAGACTTTAGGGCGCCGCAGCACCTGTAAAATGGCACGACCACCATGTGTCATTTTGAAGAAACTTGAATCCTCATTTGAGTTTTTAAGGTCAGACAGTCTCAGGCAGACGTGGCTGCACAAACACGTTATCACGTCTACATCGTTTTTCTATAAGCATGATTTTGTTACTGAATAATTCTGTGTATCATTAATGGTGACAAAAGAAAAAACAAGGCAAAAACCGTTTAAATCAACAACTACAAGCACAGATGTTATGATTTTGTTATGATCAATATGAATCTTCAGTTTGGACACAAACAGGCCACACGGCTTCTTTTAAACATTGTAAGTGGAAACATTAAACACCTATGAGGCTTCATGTTTGTGTTTATGTGATTCTTACGATGGCCTTTGTTCCTGACACGCTCAGGGGACTTCATATAAGAAGCAGTTTTGGGTGGGGGAGGGGTCACGATCTGTGTGTGTGTGTGTGTGTGTGTGTGTGTGTGTGTGTGTGTGTGTGTGTGTGTGTGTGTGTGTGTGGCAGGTGCAGCGCATGGTAATGAGCTCCCTCATATGCATTACAAAACAACAAGCCAGCATGTATTCAGCAGTTTGAAGGAACAAATCTGGAAAATAATCTGAAGAAAGAACCAACAGTTCATCTCTCTCTGATCAGCACACTCTCTTCTTTTATTTGACCAACATTCATTTAACAAGTAGAAATAATCCAGAATCCATCATCTTGGGTCATTTCTAGCAAAGTGGACGTTTGCACCAATGACGGTCTTACTGTGGCAGGGACAGAAGTGTTGAATTGAAATTACCCTCGAAGGAAAAACAATTGCATGGATAGGCTGACATTTCCCAGGAGATGTTGTTAGAGAACACGAGGTGACTGTGACCTTTGACCTTTGATCACTGATCTTACCATAGAGTCAGTTCATGTAGGTCTACTTCTTCCAGGCTTTACAGGACACAACATCACTGTGGAGCACATTTGATCCTTTTGGTATAAATTGTTATCAATTGATTGTTTTTTTCTTATTGAAAACTTTGTGTCATAATCAATGTATTAACAATTTCTTGATAAATGGTCAAAAGCTTTTTAAGGGTCACAGTGACCTCTGAACTCTGACCACACTGACATCTCTTACGTGGATGTTTTATGTTTATGCCAAATTAGAAGATATTCTCTCCTGGTTTCTGAGAAATCACGTTTACGACAATGTGACGGACACATGGAGAGAAACACACGCTACAGCAACCCAAAACATGCAGCAGCTGTGTGTGTGTGTGTGTGTGTGTGTGTGTGTGTGTGTGTGTGTGTGTGTGTGTGTGCGTGCGTGCGTGCGTGTCTGTGTGTACTCAAGACAGTGCCATTAAACAAACATCTGTTTGGTCCATAACAAGTCCAAACTCTATTTGGCCTTCTCACCAGAGGAAAGCAAACAGCATGTTGTACTGATACAGACAGAGCCGTAACACTGGAGGTCAAATTCAGAGGCTGAAGTTAAAAAAAAGTCTCATTCTGATCGATACATTTCTTTGGTTGACAAGCAGCCAAACACTGAGCTTGTTAATCACAGTAGGAGCAGACACCGCTTCACCTAAGACCACCTCTTAGTTCATACCTACACAACATCTTCACATCAGGGCTCATCATCACTGACACTTCTCTTCTTTCTGAGATATATGTAGCATACACTTACATCATAGCATACATCACTGAAAATGTAAATCAAGCTATCATACTTTTAATTATTTGGGTTTTTGAGTCATTTTCTGATTTCAAATATAAACTCCTCCTACTTTGATCACACACGATGCAGCTCTTTGACACACACACAACACACAGCACACGCACACACAACACACACACATGCGCACACACAACACACACACATGCGCACACACAACACACACATTTTCATGTATTGCAAAGTGTTCAGAAAGTTAAAGCGTTGATTGTTTGAGTTCTATAAATGCATGTGATGTAGAGTTTGTAATCATGTTTAATAATCGTGATCTTAAAATCAAAATAATCACGATTTAGATTTTTGACATCATCGAGCGGCCCTACTGCAGGTACAGCTGTAACAACCAGCGGCACATCTGTTTGGTTTTGCAGACCAGGAACACAGCACTTGGCCTAAAAGCTTGACCTTCTGGTTGCTCTGTGATGACAACAAACCCGAGCTGAAATAATGAATCAGGTTTGCTCTAGTCTATCTGAATCTTAACATTTGATCCACATCATCCAGCCCTGAGGGCGCCTTGATAGCACACGGGCAGGTAGCTGTAGCAGGACGAAGGAACAAAGAGTCTCGAATGATTCTTTACTCAGACTTAACACAAATTAAAAAATATCTACAGTTCATTTTTGATGTTGAATGTGTTACAATCCAACGACACATGGAGAGAGTGGTAGTCCATAGAGCATGTGCACCTTACAATGAACAATATTTATACCATATGTTGTGATACAAAACAAACATGACGATGTCGACAGGCAGAGTTGTGTTTACTCTCTTTTTCTCTGAGATGATTACTGGATATAAATGGTCGCTGTAATTTCTAAATACAGAGAAGGGGAATCAGACCACACAGGGCGGCTGTGGATGAGTGGTAGAGTCGGTTGTCTCTCAACTGAAAGGTCGGAGGTTCGATCCTCATGCAGTTCCTGCAGCCACATGTCCGATGTGTCCTTGGGTAAGACACTTAACCCCAAGTTGCTCCCCCTGCTTCGTTAGCAACGTATATACAGTATGTGTATGAATGGATTAGATACTTTTTTCTTAAGGTTTATTTTCGTGGCTTTTTATGCCTTTCTTTTACAGACAGGACAGTGGAAATCAGAAGTCGGGGAGGGTCGGGAAAGACATGCGGGAAAGGAGCCACAGGTCGGATTCAAACCCGGGCCACCCGCTTGGAGGACTGTAGCCTCCTTACATGGGGCGCACGCACTAACCACTGGCGCCCCATGGATTAGTTACTTCTGATGGTCTCTTTACACAGCAGCCTCAGCGTGTGAATGTGTAGGTGTGACCTGCAGGGTAAAAGAGCTTTGAGTAGTCAGAAGACCAGAAAATAAATAAACAAGCTCAAGTCTATTCACCAAAACATTGATGAAAGTGACAGTTTATATAAAAAGCCAACAACAGAGACTTTCCAGCATTATGTTAGATGTTGGATATATAGAAGGGCTTTCATCAGTCCCACATGGGGCCTCTCTGTCACCTCAACATGCAAAGAAAACATGAGAACTAAAGTGGAGATAAAGTGTGATGAAGGGAGGATTACCTGCAGGAACAGGTGTACTAAGATGAATTATATCATCTGTTAAGTAAAGACTGTTCATAAATAATATGACTAGTTTATGATAATCCTCCATAGTATAGAACGCTGTTGAACTAAATAAAGAATCAGAGTTGATGTGTTTCTTTTCATGGTGATAAAAATAGAAGAATTCTGCTCTCAGAAGCTCGATGAAACCTTAAAGGTGTAACTATTCTCTGTTAGTTCTTATGTGTTTTTATTGGCTTTACAGGATCGATCATGTCGGGTGTGTTAGAGTAGTGACATGTGAAATAATCACAGAGTGTTCGGAGCTGTTTTCATCAATCTCAAACTTGTTGTCATATTTAAATGAAGGTGGGCAGGTAGCCTAGTGGTTAGTGCCTGCACCCCATGTACAGAGGATATAGTCCTCCAAGCAGGCGGCCGGGTTTGAATCCGACCTGTGGCTGCTTTCTCGCATGTAATTTCTCTCTCTCTCTCTCTCTCTCTCTCTCTCTCTCTCTCTTGTCTCTACAATAAAGGCACAAAAAAACAAGAAAATAAAAAAATATGTTTTTAAAGATAACATTTTAACTGTCAAAATGCACAGCAAGAGGAAAGACATAAATCACACTTTAGAACAAAAAATAAAGAGTATAAAAAAATCATACTGTTGATCCAACATCTCCACCAATGAGCTCCTTAAATCTGCAGCTTCATGCTTTAAATTACCCATATTATGCCCTTTTTGGGGTTCATATATCTAATTTATGTGCCTGCCTAAGTATGTTCACAATCACTAATGTTCGAAAAAAGTGTCTGTTTTCATGTACTGATGATAGATGCAGCCCGTCTCATCTGCCTGTGTTTGCAACGCTCTGAATCCCCCCGAGCAGGGTCCCCACGTGTGCCAAGTCTGACCTGATTGATTGGCCGATCTGCTCTGTTGTAATTGGTCAGTCGTTTGGACAATTCTCGGAAATGTTACACCCCTTTTACCATATTGGGAATGTAGCTAATGTGCAGCATGAGCTCGTGCTTGCCACAACGAGCCAATGGGCTTGGATCAGTGACATCATCGCAGTGTGATATCACACTGCCAATTTTCAACAAGGGGCTAGAAGCGAGCGTTACATGCAGCTACTGCTACTGCTAACAGGAGGAGGTAGGAGAAGCCGCGTTTCCGCAGACTTTGAATTTTTGCACATAGATGTGCCTAAACATGCACAAGACACCTGGAGAACACACTAAAGAGCATATAAAACCAGAAAAAGCAGAATATGGGACCTTTAAAATTCACTTTTGCAGTCAGTGGTGACAGCTAGATGGTATAAGAAACTGAACCTGTGCACTAGGGATGTAACGATTCACTAAACTCACCATACGATAGGATTCACGATACTGATTTCACGATACGATTCTCTCACGATGTATTTAACAAAATGAGACTGTAGACAAATGATGAGTGAAAAAGATTCCTTTAGGGGCTGCTTACCCGCTTGTCAGTGTGTTTTGGCCTTTTAATGTTTTTGTTCTCTCAACAAGGGGAGGTGATTGGAGCTTCTCATTGTGTTGTCGATTAAATGCTGCATCATGTTGGTTGTGCTATTTGTGTAGTTCCCTGTCTTCTTGCAATATTGTCACACAGTTTTTGTCTCGTCTGTTATCTTCTCACCTCTTTCATTTTCTGTCTTGAAGCCAAAATGCTTCCACACCTCCGATTTAAAAGACGGTGGTGCGTCCTCAATTTCTAAATCTTGTTCTGCAGCTGCCAACCTCCTCTGCTCTACAGCTGCTGACGCTCACCATATTATTGAGATTCATTTTTCAGAGTACCGATGTGAATCTTGACACCTTTGAAGCGACCTTCTGTGTCTTTATTGGTTAGCTGATGACATTTATAAACTTCTCCTTTCCTCCAAACCGACAGAGCTGCTGATTAAAGGCAGCTTAATAAATCAGAAGTTCACATGTTGGTGCTGCCTGCTCAGTTTCTGCTATCTTAACACGAGCTCACTAAGACGGTTCATCCTGTTGAATCATGGAGGTAAAAATGACTTTTATAAAACAACAGTTTTTTTTGTGTCACTGAACTGGAAAATAAAAGAACCTTTAAATGATCATCTTTCTGTCAGACCGAGACACACCTCGGCATGATCACATTTCAGGATAGTACAAAAACCTGTAACGAGAGCCTTTGCATCGATGGACTGGGGAAGTCAGGGAATCCTAAAAGCTCCACTATGACCTTTGTTTCTACTTACAACGTGTCTCGTCTAGAGTAGAGTAGGGATGTAAAGTTTCACTACCAGTCAGGTACAGATAAGATGAGAGTACAGCGGTCTGTGGAGCCCTGCGTCAGTCAAGCGCAACACTAACTGGTCGACGGGCCAATAAAGTTATGACTCGCTTTACTGAGTTTTTCTGCATATTGTGCTCAGCCAAGACTCTGACTCTCCCCTTTAATGAGAGTAATGAGAGGGGACACATAAGAACCTAATCATTTACAATGCTCCACCCTGAAGCAGCGAGACAATTTCACCTGCTGAGACACCATGGCCAAAAACCAAATGCTAACATCAGAAAGCAGCAGCACACACTTTTTTTCCAGCTACTACTTAGCAAAGACTTTGGTTATCACTGCATTTATAGTTTATGACTCTATAGGATTGACAGCTTTCTTTCCTTGGTTAAGAACGCAGTCAATCCTACGAGCCACTGAGCAGGCAGCATGAGTCCGACAATCACAGATACATAACGAATAGCTAAAATAACTTCATGATTACTTTTGTTTATTAGGTAACACTTTCAATGAAGGTCACATTATTCACCATATACTAGTTGATTATTAGCATGCTCATTAGTAGCATACTAGCTGCTTATTAGTACTTGATTCTACATGACCTTAGTCTATAGCTAACAGGTCATAACTAAGAGTTGACCCTCCTAATGACTGCTGATTGATAGTAAGTGAGGAAGTAGTTGAAAATGAATTATGATCTTAATATGCTTTGCTTAGTTTGACCCTTATAAGGTAGAAGTAAGCCAACGCATATTAAGATCAGGATTCGTGTTCAACTACTTCCTAACTAAAATCTAAAATCTGTGATCCAATCTGAACCGTTAGACTCATGATCAGTAGCACCGCTAATTGAATCAAACAGAATCTTCCTCAATTTGATTGAATAGTCGCTATTGTAGCCTTTGTATCAAAACTGGGACTGGGTCGCCTTGGAGAGGACAGATGAACTCCTTGTCTTATCTGACCACATTTATTGACACTCAAAGGCAGGAAGAGGCAGCTTCAGTTGATGTTTACTGATGCAGAGTGTCACAGCACGCAGCACTCAAGTCCAGTTCATGTCTTCAACAACCTTTTGTGCCACACCATCTGTTACGGTGCAGCTGGCTCTGTGTCAGGTCCTGAGGAAGTCTCATTTGAGTAATACTTGTTTCTTTGTCGATCCAGCTACCAGAGACTCTGAGATGAGCATGTTTCTCTTTCACACTCTCTCGTTTTTAATGAGAGAAACGTCTTCAGGCCAGACTGACGACGCTACAATCTAATCTAAAGTTCTCTGAGAAACCATGTACATTCAAAACAGGTGATTGCTGAATATACACGCTCAGCTGTAATGCAGCACAGTGATTGCACCATTTTAATGGATGTTCAGCACCTAACAGAAAACAACCATCTGGTCTGTGAAGAAGCCCACTGACAGCTTCAGAGAAGTGACGAGGTTCTTAAAACACAAAGCCATCTGTGAAAAACAAGATAAAAAGGCATCAATATTTTGGGTGTAGGATGGAAACAGTAATCCTCGGACGCTGGTTGAGGCTGCACAAAGAGGTGCGTTTTCAGAGTCATTGCTATGTGGCAACAAATTTATCACAAAAGAATGTGTTAACACTCAGCATGTCACTCTTCAGATGGAGCCCTGAATACTTGGGCCATGCGTTCCTCTTTTTGCCCCAGCTAGCCGTCTAAACCTCAGATTGTTGGTTGGCGTTAATTCACACAACAGCTGAGAAAGGAGAGAATAACTAGGAGAGCATGGTTTATGAAGATCTCTAAGTGGAAACAACACTTTTTTGTGGTTTAGAATAATTTGAGTTCAGAAGACAGACACAATTACACTCTCTCTGACAAACCAAATGAACAGCAGAAAGATTCAAGAGCTGTGAGTTATAGCAGATATTCACCTGGTCACAAGTGAACTTATTCATTCCTGGATGAATTGGGACAATTTGTTTTATGAGCAGCATCGGCTTAGAGAAGAGCCTAAAAGCTTGTACACATTCAATCTGAGGTCGAGGTGAAAACCAATGAAATCAAAACAGTAATCCACCTTGCTGATTGGGCCATAGTACTTTGATCTCTAATCATTTTCACAGAATTTTGCCATGTGTTCAAAACACCCATTAGGTATATCATATTATTTTAATTCACTGCATCTGTTTAATTTCTGTTAGTTTAAACAATATATAACGAGAATTAGAGCTTTGTTCTCTGTCCATGGTGCTGAAATGTGCACTGAACGTTTCTGCAGGTCTGGATCCTGTAGTAATGGTACAGGCAAAGTCACTGATCTACGGTGGCCCTGAGGGTCAACTGCAGAAACACTTTGTGAAATGAAAAAACTGTTCCGAAAACTGAAAAGATAGGACTACACTTCTTGTTTGTGTTTGGACAGAATACAGGTGTTTAACAAAACTGATTTGTCATTTCATGTTTACATTTTGCTTATCTGGCTGAAAGTTGCCATGGAAATAGCAGCATGTAAACAGGAAATGACATGCTTTATGATTGTTGCAAAGGAATCGAGTTTTGTCGAATCACAAACAAGTTGTGTATCCTACCTTTTATGGTTTCTGAAATGATTTTGGAATTAAGTAAAATATGTTTGCGTCATTAAAGGTTTTTGTGTATCAAGTTTCTTCTAGAATACTGTGAGCAGCAGAGTCAAACAAAACATCCCTCCTACCCATCACTTAAACACAAAACAACTTTGATTGTTGCTGTTAGTGTAAAACAGGAACAATAAGAAAACCTGCCGTGCTTTTTGCCTTTGATAATAAAGTGGACAGAGAAGGAAACCATGAGAGAGAGCGAGGAATGACATGCAGGAAAGAAGCTGCAGGTTGCCCGCTGTGAGGACTGTAGTCTCCGTACATGGGGTGCAACCTGAACGCTAGGCCATCAACCTGCTGTGCATTTTAATGTACTTACAGACTGTCCAAGAGTGCTCGATCTCTCTTTTTTTGGGGATTTATTTTTGGGCTTTCACGTCTTTATTTAGACAGGAGAGAGGATAGTGCCGGAAATCACAGTGAGAGAGAGAGAGAGGCACACAGGCAGAACCTGAACCCAGACCGACCACCTCGAGGACCACCCTCAAAAAATAAGCACCAGCCCACTGGCGCTCCTGTGCCCCATCTTTCTTGGTAAAATCCTTGTATTATAATATTAACTTGTTTGCCCTAATAAGCAGGTATCAAGTATAAAGTCTGTAGAGCTATGAACACACAGGGTATTTAACTCTGCACCCTAACTCCAACTTTTCATCCCTGTTTGGTCCCTTATTGCTCCTAAATGGACTTAATGGACTTGTATAGTGCTTTTCTAGTCTTCTGGCTACTCAAAGCTCTTTTACAGGTCACACCTACACATTCACACCACATTCACACCCTGATGGAAGAGGCTGCTCTGTAAATAGTCCGTCAGTATTAACTAATCCATTTAAACACATTCACACGCAGCCGGAGCAACTTGGGGTTAAGTGTCCTGCCCAAGGACACATGGACAGGTCTGCTAGAACTAACAAAGCGACGGTTCTGATGTCATATTTGATGCTTCAAAATCACAGTCCGAAACACCAATGGTGAACTTCATGTTGGCTACATCTACTCCTCAAATACAATCACATCCCTGGGCGCTGGTCTCTATTGGTTCTGCCATATAGAAGCAGCATGAGCTTGGCTGGTCTAGCCAACCCATGCTAGCAAACAGCGTGCTAAAGCTGCAAGACAACAGCTCTTCAAGTTTCCCTGCTAAGCTAATGACAATAACAACTGATGCCTGAACTTCATGTGTAATTCTTATGTAACAATCACAGTAAAAATAGTACAAGAGAAAAAAGGTGTCTTATCAATATTCCCTGTAAAATACTTTGAAACTCTTTAATGAAAACTTTATTAGCGGAATGACGCGCAGATAGGATTGTGGCTCAGGGTTACAGAAGCAGCTCTATTAAACAGAACGTCATGTCAATTATACTTGAATACATCGTCGGTAAACGTATTCCCTTCCTCAGGTCGGTTTCACCCGTTCGTCTTCACTACACTGAGTTTATTTTCAATTGGGTGAGGGAGCACAGAATCACTCCCATGATTCTCCGCCAGCCCCGACATCATCTTTTGTTATTGTTTTGATTGAGAGCCCCCTGGCAGCTAAATGTACATACTGTGTGTTTAAGCATAAAATGTTTCAGACACAAGTTGGTCGTGTCAGTCCAATACTAAAATGTGTATTTCTTTTTTGTCAAACTCTATGAAAATGACACAAAATTGCAGTGAATAGATCAATTAAAGCACTGCACTTTTTAAGGTGCATAATGTATTCTTGACTTTATCAGATGTTGTGCAGCATCATAATATGAGTGTCCTGCAATATATTATTATCACAACATCGTATCCTCTGTCCGACTCCATTTTTACTGATTCTATTTCTGTTTTTAAAACACTGTGCTCTTAAAGGTTTTGTTTTCCTCAGTACCAGAGAAGTCGTGATGTTGGCTGTATTTAATACAAGCAGAGTGTGTGTGTGTGTGTGTGTGTGTGTGTGTGCGTGTGTGTGTGTGTGTGTGTGTGTGTGTGTGTGTGTGTGTGTGTGTGTGTGTGTGTGTGTGTGTATATGACATATCATATGAAATACACTGCCCACAATATACTGCACAACAAGACCTGCTGATGAAGCTAGTGGTTTGATCTCATGCTGAGTCTTGACTGTAGTCCACATCCCTGACTGCAGGGGCAAGCCACCAAATTAGCCAGGTTGCTAGCGTGTGTGTGTGTGTGTGTGTGTGTGTGTGTGTGTGTGTGTGTGTGTGTGTGTGTGTGTGTGTGTGTGTGTGTGTGTGTGTACTTACTGGATACAGAGGATGCAGCGCTGGCGGTGCTGATGATGTTACACAGGACTGGCAGCAACAACAGCATCGTCACATAATAAAACATGTTCAGATGAAATCCACACAGTCAAAGAGACAAAGAGAGACAATGAAGCGTGTTCCTTGTCTGCTGGGCAGTCTGTTGTTCCGGTGATAAACAGAAGGGATGCTACCTTCTTTATTAGCACAGAAAGCAAAATGCAATGGCCGTCCTCCCGCTGCGCCCTGAATGTATTTCCTTTCTTCTCTGTCCTCCTCTCTCTTGTTAACCTCCCCTGCGGATCTGTATCGGGGTCTGACCACAAACCTCCGGGTCTGTCCTGTGAACACAGCGCGGTTGTGCAGCGGGCCGGGCCTCGAGCTCCAGGCGCATGGTCAGACAGACAGATGCTCTCCAAGCGTTGAACAGCCGGAATAATAAATACACCCCCACCCTCGGTCGCATTTGGTATGGTCCTATACGTCCAACAATGAAGGGCTCCCAGGACTGAGGAGGTGGCAAGGGGAGCAGGAGGGAGGCTACTACGTAAGACGTTTGATAAATGTATACAAACGTAAACAATAGCTCAGTATTTCTAATTAATGGTAGCCTATATCTAGGGTCTTCAATAATTTGCTTTAGCAGCAAAAAAAAAACAAAAACAAATGAACCATATATTTATCAGAATCTGCATCAGCTTTATTGGCCATGTATGCTTACACACAAAAGGGATTTGTCTTCAGTAACTGAGCTCTCAATGTAGAAAAAAGTATACATTCAATATAAACATAATTGTTCTGTTATAAGGACAATCAGAAAATGTAAATATGTTTACAAAAGCATTTACTGGTTCATATGTAATTGTATTTATTTTGTGTTTAAAGGTTAAGCAGCTTTATTGTTACTTATCAGGTTATCTCTGTTGTCAGTCCTTATTTAAAGTTTGTATTGAACACTGGAGAGCAGCGCTGAGCACAGGTCAGGAAGTCAGGTAACCTTTCTGAGCAAGGTGTGTAAACCTGCTGAGTGGCTCTAATTGACAGACAGGAGTGTCAGTGGTGTGTGTGAGAGCAGGGGGGGGGGGGCAGATCGCACCCTGTGTGGTAGATAATACGTGTGTACTCAGGGTGCCTTAGTGGCCAAAATGTGATAAAGTTTCTTGTAGGATGAGCACTGTGTAGCATCCTCTGCCATTGGTGTATGAATGGGAGGTTGCGCTAAAAGTCTATTTTCAAGTCCACAGCACTGCACCGTGTATATGGACACATGGATGTTATATTTCGTATACCTGCAGAGTGATCATCTTTGATGCTCCTTCAGCTCTTCTATCTAAAGGTCATTTGAGTTTTCCAGAGCCCACCGCCTGCAGCCCACTTCTTCCTTATCTCCACTTCCTATTATTTATTTATTTATATTAAAGTCAGTCTTCTGTACAGTTTTTGGTTTCTGCTATTTTTATTATGACATGTTTGCTTTGATAACAGCATAATAAAATGGTAAGGACTCCACAAGCTTTAGCATATTTATAAAAGGTGAACATGGCTGCAGGAGGAGTTATTAAACAAGATTCTATACAGCATCATGACATCAAGAAATACAACTCAATGAAATCAGTGCAAAGGATTTAAGTTGGTCAACACCAGAACGTTTGCTTAAATTGGATGGCTAACAGAAAAGGTGTGGTTGAGTTTTCCAATGTAATACATGTTATTTATAAAATGTGGTCTCAAACCAAATACATTTGTCTAAGACATGAAATATAGAGATGCACTGATTGGGAAAATCAGGGCCCATACCGATGTTTGCTTTATGACTTTCTTTGGTGTAAGAAAATGGAAACAAATCAGCGTTTGTTCAACAGTCACATCCGTTTAATTATTGCAGTTGCTAATGGATCAGTCTATTATCATACTTGAACATGAACCAGTAAATGCTTTTTTAAACATATTTAAATTTTCTGATTGTCCTTAGATTTTAACAAAACAATCGTTATAAATCTCTCTTGTTCATTGTTGTTGTTGTTAATCTGTTTGTCTCTAGCCTTCTTTCTGCATCTCCCTCTATCCCACTTTCAAAGCCCAGCACAGTTTCATCAGATGGCTGTTCAGCATGAGTCTGGTTCTGCTCGACGTTTCAGCTCGTTTAAAGGTTTTTCTTGAAACAGTAACTTTGCTAAATGTTGCTGTGCTCATGGTGGACTAATGCTGGGTCTTTGTAGATAATATAACAAAGACTAGGACCTGCTATTGTAAAGAGTCTTGAGATAACATTCACAATGAATGGCACCATCACTGATGTGACATGCATTCAATAAAGTTATCTCATGTTCTTCGTTGGCTTTCAGATACATTAGTACATATACATTTCCAGTGACTAAAGTGCTCCCCCAATACTGTCCAATCTGAGTGAGCGGGCATATCTGATCTGCTGTGTGTAGAGTAAACTCAATTCACTCTGCATGCACATTTTGAGGCAGCCAACTTTGTCAAGAAGTTGTCAGGAAACAGGCTTGGTGAAGATGCAACTCCCAACATTCTGGTGCATACGCCAAAAAGAACCCTGCATCACCACGCCAGTAAACCAATGGACCAGTAAATAAAGGACCATAATCACAGCTGTGGACATCTGGAGGACAGTCTATTTATTACAGTAGCCTATATTACAGTAGACACACTTAATACTTATAAGTAGTAAACTCATATGTATAATATTATGTCTTATTTTTTTAATTATTTATGTCCTAACTTCTGACCTTCAGCATCACTAAGGTTTGTGACGTTATTTGTTATAATAAGCCAATTTATTATCTATCTTTGATTTATACATTTATAAAATAATGTTTAGCATGATGCCTTTCATAATATAGCAGTATAATATACATGATGAGCCTACTCACTGATTACTATATGATAACTGTTTCACTTTGTTGGAGATACAGTTCTGCTTTTGTTGTTGTTGGCATTTTGAAAAGCAGCCTACAGCCGTATTTGACAAGGCTTTTATTCTGAAAGTTATTACCGGAACACGCTATGCTGATAGCGTACCATTATATCAACAAACATCTTGACCCTGTCAGCGTTAGAAGTCAGGTTTGTGAGTTTGTGTTTTAAAGTTTTATAACTTGAACTTTTTAACTTGTATTTGTTTTCCGTGTGTCCTCGCGCAGCTAACTTTAGCTCATGACGTCACAGTAACTGAAATGTAATATTGTTAAAGTTTAAAGTCCGAAATGATTCTGTTTGCAGTAAAGTAATGACTCACCGGGGGACACATGTCGCTTATGTCGCTATTTGATGTGCAAATGTTTCCTTTAACCAAATGAAAGTTCAGTTCCTTCCTACAGCCTCGAAAGTTGTCGAGTTCGTTCAATGTGCATGCAATGAGTCGCCCGATCCTCCTCTCAGACCTGTGTGGACGTGTCTGTAATGTTGTCGCATGGATGTAGCAGGATCTTTGGTTACAAAATAACCTGTGATACCGCGATGTTTCCTTTTTAATTCACGAGACGGATGCGTCGAGATCCGCGTGTCTAAAGCAAAGATGGATAGAGAGATTGACTCGAGATTAGATAAATGGCGTATTTAGAAAACACCCTCTTCAGTCGTCAAGACGTCAACCAAATGTGATGTTCAAACTAACATTCAAGTAGTCTGCACTCTCATTCAAGACTATCCCTGCTGACAGTCACTGACTTGTTTACCTTTCTGCGGGTCTGATGGGGAACAAACCTTTCAGTCTTTTGACAGGAAAAAAAGAATCACTATTAAGGAAGTTGCAGTAAACTATATTGCCAACATTGGCAACTTTCTAAAAACTCGACTAACGTGACCTGATGTGTCGTCATGGCTTGAGCAACATTTAACACACGTTTTGACAAACAACATAAGATCTGGGGTTTCTGACAGGGGACTTAAAAGTGTTAGCACTTATCCAACCTTAACAACCACCACAAGACCAAAGAGTTATGCAGTTAACAGTTGTCTTTGTTAAGAAGACTCTTCAGCCTAAGAAAGTCTTTATCCCTCCGCAGCTTTCGACATGAGTTCAAGAGTGTTTGGTGGTCCAGAGAAAGAGGAGGAGGGCGAGGAGGAAGAAGAGGAAGAAGAAGAAGAAGAGGAGGAGAGGGTCAACCCGACAGACGTGAAAATGAGTCAGATAGTGATGCCATGTCACAGCAACCCACGTCAGGAACTCAGTGTGGGGCAACTGCTCAAATGGATCGACTCCACTGCCTGCCTTTCTGGTGTGTGTGTGTGTGTGTGTGTGTGTGTGTGTGTGTGTGTGTGTGTGTGTGTGTGTGTGTGTGTGTGTGTGTGTGTGTGTGTGTGTGTGTGTGTGTGTGTGTGTGTGTGTGTGTGTGTGTGTGTGTGTGTGTGTTAAAAAGTTACATTTTCTGTGCGATGGTCAGTCATGCTGTATGTTGAAATTCTTTTCTAGTCCAGACTATGTTGAAACCACTGACTAACACAGATTTGTTACCTTCTTTGCTTGTTTCACATGGGCAGCTGAGAGGCATGCTGGGAGTCCCTGCGTCACTGCCTCAATGGATGACATCCACTTTGAACACACCATTAGGTAACAGGAAGTGTGTGTGCTGCATACAGAGGTTGTTTCATCTGCTTATCCAATACTTGTGTCTGTGTGGTTTATCACAGTCTCCACTACTTGTCATTAATGTCTCCCTGTGTAGAGTGGGTCAGGTGGTGAACATCAAGGCAAAGGTCAATCGAGCCTTCAACACCAGCATGGAGGTCAGTTAGTGCACACTGTGGCTGTTTTCGAAACCGCGTACTACATACTACTATCTAAATCAGTATGCAGTATATATACTGCATCCTGCGTACTGTGTTCAACAGTAGTATGTAGTATGACTGTCAGTTGTTTTGCGGTATGCTTGGCCCGGTTAAACTGGTTACAGGTCCTGGAATGCGGAAGTAAACAATGGCCCATCTGGAGGTAAACGCTGCTACGGTGTTGTGTAATAAGCTGACAAGTGATTCATTTTTTTGTACTTATTTTACATGGACAAAAACAGTTACCTGTGAGATCAGGTCGAAGTAAATTCAGCGATGTGTGATTGTCATCAGGGTGCTGTAAATGTAACGGAGACAGATCTCATTCACCTGGCGAAGGTTACGTCCCATCATTCTTGTAATCCTGCTTTAATCAACTAACGATGAAGACACTCTCGGTTATGGAAAAGTGAATGAATGGTGTTAGTGTCTGCTGGGTTTCTCTTGCTGCTCCTCCACTTCTCCGCTGATCTGTAAGAGTTTAATAAACTTCTCAGAAAAGGGAAAACTTGGACATAAATCAGCACGATAAAAGCTAACTATGATGAAAGAAACCTTGGCTGAGGTACATTGAATGTTTCATCTGTAAACATGGAGGAGGTGGGCTTTATGACCTTTACTGCAGCCAGTCAGCAGGGGGAGCGCTTAATCTTTTGGCTTCACTTCTCTCCCACTCTTGTAAAAATGGTAAATGGACTTGAGCTTATATAGCGCTTTTCTAGTCTTCTGACTACTCAAAGCGCTTTACACCGCATGTCACACCTACACATTCACACACTGATGGCAGAGGTCGCTATGTAGTGAGACCATCAGAAGTAACTAATCCCAATTATACGCATTAATACGCCGTCGACGAAGCAGCGGGAGCAATTCGGGGTTAAGTGTCTTGCCCAAGGACACATCGTACATGTTGCTGCAGGAGCTGGGGATCGAACCCTCGACCTTCCGGTTGAGAGACCAACTGACCCACAGCCGCCCCTTGTGCTGTCTTACTTTCATACAGTCTTTAGTGTAGACACATATATTACTTTAAATTGTCTTATAAAACCAACAATCAACATTTATGCTTTGAACCAAACTCATCTTTATTTGGTTCTCTTTCAGGTGGGCATACAGGTGAGCTGTGAGGACCTGTTCTCTGATCGGCACTGGAAAGTTTGTGATGCGTACGCCACCTTTGTTACTCAGCGCACAAATACAGGAAAAAAGGTAAGTAATGCGTTTCATTCAGAAAATATGCCCATGAAGAGTTCAACGAAGTGTTTGATGTAGTTGGCTACAAAACTTACTACGCACCCACACTAAGCTGTGTGTGTGTGTGTGTGTGTGTGTGTGTGTGTGTGTACACATTTACTGACTTTTAACTCCCAGGTGATCTTGAAGACAGTTGTACCTCACACTCAGAGAGAGCAGGTTGAATACAGTGTGGCGGCTGAGAGACGGCGCGTACGAATGCTACATGATGACATCATCAAAGATCTGCTCTCCCATGGGTCTATCCAGCAGGGTAGGTGTTACACAAACTTCTACATCACACCATACATCAGAGCACATTAGGAGGAGCTGCTGGGTTTCTATGAGACTGGAAATGTATCGGCAGGTTGAACTTGTTTTGAGAACTACAGTAAAAAGTAAGTTGGAGCAACCAGGCCACACCACACAGTTTACAGCCTGGTACAAAAAACGAATTTGGTCTGATTAACTCATGTCCTCATTATACATGCGTTTCTATTTTCTGATGAATTAGGAGTGTGGCTGATCTGACTGACAGGCGGGTGCGTTATAGCTGTTTGACAGGAGGTTAAACATACAATATGCAGAATTTTTGAAAATGTTTACATTAAAATATATAAATTACCGGTAATTAAAAGTGTTATATATATATTTTTTGTTGAGTACTTACATTACCTCAAATATTTCCAACAGTTATCAAAGCCAGAAAAATCCATCATTTTATAGTTGTAACGGCCCCCAAGACAGAGCCGCCATGACAGACACGACATGTTTATCGTTGCCGTGGAAACACCAGATGTGACGTCAAAGACTGCTACATAAGGAAGCGTGAGCTGCTACTGAAAGCTGCTGTACTGTTGCTGTATGAGCTGCTGTGATCAAAACGTCATGAAAATTATGCTTGTATACATTAGCTCGTTATTAAACATATTCTCTTATGTAGCAGAGAGAACTCCCATGATTCCCCGCCAGCCTCAATGTCATCTTTTGTTATTGTATCGTTTGAGAGCCCCCGCAGAATCTACATACTGTCCCTTTAAAGACATGCTGTATAGAGACAGCATTTCTAAAATGTCATCGCTGGGCTTCAAAAGTCCACTTTAAGGAACTAATGGGTGACATCACTGAGACTACGTCCATATTTCATAAAGGCTTATGGGCCTCACTTTGGGAATCACTGCATTACAGGAAACAGTTACCTTGTACAACGTTCATGCTTGCTAAACTTCAGCGGCTATAAGGAATAACGTTGGTTGGACTGATCCCACCTCATATTGATCCAACCCCATTTTTGTTTACACGCCGTGCCCTGCACTTTGGTAACGTCGTAGGGCAATGTGAAATCACAGACTGGGACACCAATATTAAACTGTTACAGAATCGCACTCTGAAAAGGACTTGATTTCAATGTCCAACGTGTGTGTGTGTGTGTGTGTGTGTGTGTGTGTGTGTGTGTGTGTGTGTGTGTGTGTGTGTGTGTGTGTGTGTGTGTGTGTGTGTGTGTGTGTGTGTGTGTGTGTGTGTGTGTGTGTGTGTGTGTGTGTGTGTGTGTGTGTGTGTGTGTGTGTGTGTGTGTGTTTGTGTGTGTGTGTGTGTGTGTGTGTGTGTGTGTGTGTGTGTGTGTGTGTGTGTGTGTCTGTGTGTGTTTCAGCTGACAGCTCTGCAGAAGGCAGTGCGGTGGCAGCAGAAAAGACCAAAGTGGAGAGTGTTGAACTGGTTCTACCGCCACACGCTAATCATCAGGTGATTCATTTGATTTTCCTATAACAACAATTTGTTGTGTTTCAAGCCTATTTTTCCCTTTTTTTTTAACTAAGCCGTTTTATTGTAATCGTCAAGTGTACTTTGAGAAATGATTTAATTCCTTAGCAGATTTTTTAAGTATATGTCTGTATGTTACATGTTCTTTTCTGACGCGCTGCGTGAGGCTGTGAGAACAGCGTTTAGTCTTTTCATGTATACAGACGTAGAAGGAAAATGACATCAACAAGAGGTTTACATAACTTAGTCCCTTCTAACATAATAAAAACAATATTTTACAAATTTCAGTACTTCCTGTATTCACACTTTTTGTAGTGTTGAGCGATGGATTGAATGTTCATGTTTGTCAAAATACCAGGTGAACACATTCGGAGGACAGATCATGGCCTGGATGGTGAATGTTGCTACAATTGCTGCCAGGTACAAAAACACACACGTCGAAATCTTTGTCAAAAACCAGGAGGGTAACAAAGGTTTGAAGTAGTTTCATATAAACACACACACAGTATATGAATGTCAATATGGCAGACTGAGCTGTAACAGATGATTCACAGTTTTATACTCCATTTATGGTTGAAGTCTTTTTCAGGCAAAAGCAGTGAAAACATGTCAAATGTTCTTTGGTTCCAGCTTTTCACTCACCACAAATATGTTTGTGTCTTGAACTGGTTAAACGAAAACAAGACATTTAAAGACGACATCTTGAAGTCTGAGTACTTGTGATTGGCTATTTTCACTATTTTGACTTTTTTGACCAAGACGAAATGATTAATAAATAAATCTCTGGTTGCTGGCTGCAGCCAATGTCACACTGCCATTCTGCGTAAACACCAACTGGTTGTTGAAAATATTTCTCTGGGAAAGGACCCAAGATCCTGCACTGATAGGAGCCCACATTTAAACTATTTTCTATTCAAGACAAAACTAAATGATTTCTTTAAAGGAACACATCTCTAAATATGTCTCTTGTACAATCTCTCTCTCTTTACCTACGCAGTCGTCTGTGTCAGGCTCACCCGACTCTGCGGACCATCGACATGTTCACCTTCAGAGGACCTTCTCAGGTTGGAGACAGACTGCTTCTGAGGGCTATAGTCAACAACGCCTTCAAAAACAGGTCAGTTTGTTCACAATAAGCTGCAAGAGCATCTCAGACTCTACTTCAGTTATCACATGCAGTCATATTTGGGAGAAAGAATTGTGAAGTAAAATAAATAAGAATGAATACAAGTAAAACTAAGTAATATATTCTGGAATAGTAGTGAGTGGCGTCCTACCCAAAACCCAAAGACTGAAATGTGTGGAGGAAGCAGATCATGAGAACAGTTCATGATTAAAGAGAAAAAAAACTTCAAAACTATTTAATGTGTGTGTGTGTTCGGTGCAGCATTGAGGTGGGGGTGCGTGCAGAGGCCTACCAGGGGGAGGGACCTAACCGACACATAAACTCTGCATTCATGACTTTCGAGGTGCTTGATGACCATGGAAAGCCACGCACGTTACCACGGATACGACCTGAACCCCTGGTGAGTTAGTCGGCAGAAAAAGACGCACTTGCTGAAGGAACTTTGACATGTTTGTTTTCATTCTGATTTTAATCAATGATTAAAGATAATTAGTCAACCATTCTCAACCAGAAGGTCGGGGGTTCGATCCCCAGCTCCTGCATCACATATTCGATGTGTCCTTGGACACTTAACCCCATGTTGCTCCTGCTGCTTTGTCAGCAGCGTGTTAATGTGTATGAATGGATTAGTTACTTCTGATGGACTCTTTACACAGCAGCCTCTACCATCAGTGTGTGAATGTGAAGGTGTGACCTGCGGTGTAAAAGAGCTTTGAGTAGTTTCCCGAGGTGTGGTGGACCAAAGATCACACATATGAACTCTCCCTGACTCAACAAGTGGGGAGACTATTGATGTGAGAACATTGATCATTGTAATCCCTAAGAAGGAGCGGCCTTGTGTTGCTCCAACATGTAAGAGTCACACTGCAGAGAGTTCAGGGTAGTGTGTAGGTGTTTATTGATTAACAATGACTGTAGAGATAAGAGATAAGAGAAATGTTTGCTGCTTTTCAAATGTATCTCTTTATATCTGAGATGGATTTACTGTAATAAAAGAAAACCATTGCAGTTGTTACAGATGTTTCCGTGATCTAGAGTGCATTGGCACAAACCTGTAGTTCTTCCAGCACCCGTGGGTCCATTGAAGACAGTTTGTGGTCCAGGAGAACTAAAAGCTGTTTTCAGTCTCTGTTCGTATTGCTAAGCAGCTACATTTCAAAGAGCAAAACTGGCAATCCCAAAATATGAGTACTGGATATGAAATGCTAACTGAGTTTTGTCTGACCAAGATCATATGCAGCATAACAAACACTTATAAAGCAGAATACAATTCCCACATTTGATAATCCAGCGCTCAGATGTGTGAATGATAAACTAGTATTCATAAAAGAAGAGTGAGCCCGCCTCAGGCAGACTTTAGACCTGCAGAGACGAGGTAGTGTTGGTGGGAGGGTTCAATAAGATGTCACAAGAATTTTCAATACACAGATCCACGTGTGTATAAAGAAGAATCTGCAACAATCGTTCAAAGTGTACTGGTGAACTGACCCAGTTTATTGATATGGCCCAAGGCTACATTTGGTGGGAAACCTCTTGGATTGATAACGGTACCTCACACTTTACTGTCTGATGAAGAAAAGCAGATTTGTCACTCTATAAGAGGCCAGAAGAAAGTCTCTGTCTGAGAAGGACTACCTCTGTGACAGGAGCTTCTCTGGGTTGTGTCAGCTCAGACTTCAAGAGATTTACAACAGAAAAGCTGTGTTACAAACCGACTCATCAAAGATGGATGAACAGATACGATTTCAGTAGCCCAAGGTCAAGGTCTATGTGACCTCATGTCAATCAGGTTCTCAAAGAAGTCGATTTCTGTCTCCATCCAACAATAGTTATCAACAGGTACACAAGAGACCAGTACTACGAAGCAAATTCAACATATTCAGAGACCCTATTGTTACCTTAACGAACTCTAAGAAATGAGATCTCGCTTAGCGCTCACACGAGGCTGGTTATCAACACGATAAATCAACCCAGAGTTTCTGTGAGCGCGTTCACATGAATGAGGTGGTGTTAGCAAAACATGACCAATCACAGACACGGCCTCGTCTGCCATCAGCAGATCATCACATTCAATGAGCAAACAGTCAAACATAAAATACAGACTCCAGGCAACAACCACTGAGCCACAGACGCCCTGAATATATTTATCATACCTCATGTTGATTTTAATCAGACATTGATAACAAAATCTCCTGCACATTTGTTTGGTGTACGGTAAGATTTCTATGTTTTTTATTATAAATATGATTCTATTCCTGAGGACTTTAACTCCCAGTCAGTTCTGTCAAGTACAGTTGATGTACAAACTACTTTTTTGTATTCCATCCATTATCTTTAGCGCTTTTCCTCTTTTGGAAGCGGGAGCTGGAGCCGACCCCAGCTGTCATTGGGCGAGAGGCAGGGTACACCCTGGACTGGTCGCCAGTCAATCACAGGGCTGACATATAGAGGCAGACAACCAGTCACACTCACATTCACACCTACAGACAATTTAGAGTCACCAGTTAACCTAACGAGCATGTCTTTGGACTGTGGGAGGAAGCCGGAGTACCCGGAGAGAACCCACGCATGCACAGGGAGAACATGTAAACTCCACACAGAGAGGCTCCTGTCAGACAGGGATTCAAACCAGGAACCTTCTCGCTGTGAGGCAACAGCGCTAACCACTGCAGCCCACTTGTTTGTCTTTCTTCAGTTTATTTATTTGTTTAAGTTTTCAGGTGGAAAGGATTATCAAAACGTGGATTGAAATAATGCTTTGGTGGGCATCGGAAGTTGGACCTATTAAATGAATAGATTTAATTTCCCTCTCTGTCTTTCATTGACAGGAAGGGGAAAGGCGGTTTCAAGAAGCCATAGCCAGGAAGAAGATCCGATTGGACAGGTAAGCTGTCTGTCTATTCCTTTGAAGAACCAATTCTTTGTTAGCTTCTAGATCCAACCCTACACGGTCAAAAATGAGAACATCTACAGTTCTCTGCAGTTTGTAAAAACTGGAAGAACAACTACAGAAATGCATGACATGGTGTTACGCCCAGCCTAGGGAAAACCAGACGTAGCATAAAGGTGACCCTCTCCTTCCACATTACATCTTTGTCAAAAACCCAAAATACCTTACCTCAAAGAAAATCCTCTTACCGACCTCCCCAACTGAAAAACAGGAGAAAAGATTCATCAAAATAAAACGGCTACTCTCCCCTACACCGACCCAGACTTCTTAAAGAAATGAGGAAATCCTTTCAATAAATGTCAATAAACAAACACACAATTTCTCTCCCACTACACATGATAATAATAATACATTTTATTTAAAGGCGCCTTACAAAGCAGAGATAAAAAACAACAAAGTAACAATACATCGATAAAATTAACATTAAAAAGACAAATTTACAGGATGTATGAAATCATTGTGTAGAGGATTCATGAGACTGGATAGAGAATGATCAGACCGAATATGCCAGTTTAAAAAGATGTGTTTTGTGCGGGTGGGAGTGTTGATGTGCAGGAGTGGTACAGAGGAGCGAGATTATGGAAGGCCTTTAAGGTAAAGAGCAGAAGGTGGGCAGTGTTCCAGCTTCCGCACCCCCCTTTAAAAATGGTGCCTTCAGCTACCCACCAATAGCGCGCAGGCACGCAGCACCAGCTTCCGTCCAATAAGCGGTCGGCGCACACCGTCAGCCTTTTCCCAATAAAGGGTGGGTACCTGCAGCTCAGCACAAAGACAGACAGACGCACAAACAAGAAAAGAGCACAAAGCCCCACAAAGGGAACTCTAATAATAACAAACACACACTCTTTAATACACACAAATGACTCCCTGTCATAACACACGGTAAACAGTGCTCTTTGTCTCTTGTTTCAGAAAGTACATCATTTCACGCAAGCAGGGTGAAGTTCCGTTGTCTGTACCCTGGGATCCAAGAAACCAGGTGAGACAAATGTTTCAGAATCCCACAGGACACTACATGTGCCGTGAGTAAAGCACTGACAGCTGGTCTGAATCCAAATGTCCACAAGTGAAGAGGTACAGATGTGCACAGCAGGCTGGACTACATTTGACTTTCTGAATGCATATATTTACTATATGTGCATGTGTGTATTTATGTATTTTTCCAGGTGTATCTGAGCTATAACAATGTTTCAGCTCTAAAGATGTTGGCTGCCAGAAAAAACTGGCGCCTCAGCTCTGAGAAAGACAAGGTATGTACTGTTCCCTCAGGAAAGGGAGAATCTTATGTATACGAGTGGTTCAACCTGCTCCCCCTGAGGACCTGAATTCTGCTTTGTGCCCAGGTTCGTCTGTACACCCTGGAGCAGAAGTCCATGTTGAGCATTAGGGTGGAATCAGAGGTGGATGTTCCTGCACAAAGAGCCTTTTGTCTGCTGGCTGAGCTGAGCAACAGACCTAGCTGGGATACACATTATCAGTAATGCTAAAAACATTTCTTTTCAGCGTGACAACCTGCATTGCTTGTATAAATGTTAGAGTATAATGTAAGACCTACTCCATCAATCCCTTTTGTGAAAAACAAAGTAAAGAACCTATAGCATCACACACTAAGAAAATCAACAGATCATCCAACATTCATGCATGTTTCTCTGTAAGAGTCTTGAAACTAAAGGCACAACGCCTTTAGAGATTGCATTACAGGTCACATATTATGCAACATACACTTCACCATGTTTTTCTAACACTAATATGTGTCTCTAGTCTGTCTACAAACCCCCCAATTACGTATACAGTGTATAACAGGGAGAGTGCAACTATTCCTCTAACAGCCAACACTTCTATCAACACCCTGATCACTGCTGTCCCTCTTTCTCTTTTCCAACTCAGAAACTGTGAGTTGATCTACCCGGTTGACGATGATGACTTCTTGTATCGTGTGGTGACTCCATCAGTGCATCAGGGTGGAGTAGGTTCCTCTAACTCAGCCTGTCAGGGAGAAGGCGTTCTTCAGGACTTCATCTTGTTGGCCTCCAACAGGAAGCCGTGCGGCAGCGGGTCAGTTCAGTGATCGACTGGCTGATGTCTTTGACAGGTCAGAGGTGTTACGGCACAATGCTACAGGAATTAACCATCAATTCATGTTTCCCTCCTCAGAGATCCATATGTCATTGCTCTGCGTTCAGTGTCTCTGCCCACTCATCCTCCTACTGAAGGATATCACAGAGGAGAGGTTCTGTGTGCAGGATTTACCATACTGGAGACCAAAAACAACATGTCACTAGTAAGAGGAATAATCATTTCTGCTGATTAACTGCTTGATTTACATTTAAATATCCTAACTAAACTTCACTTTTGTTATGTCTTTCCCAGATCAGTTACTATAACCAGGCATCTCCAGAGGTTCTTCCATATATCTCCACAGATATCGCCGGCCTCTCCTCGTCCTTCTACCACACGTTCTGCTCCTGCAGCCAGTACCTGACGAGAAAGCGACTGCAGTCCATCCCCTTTATGCAAACAGGCCAAAACCCGGACTCAAGCACAGACAGTCCCACCTGTGAAGCTGATCGCCTGTCAGCGGCCCTCTGTAGCACCCAGCTGTAGCTGTAGGAACTTTCCAGACATGTTTACATCACAGAGATGAGAGCGGATCAAAGTGCAGGTTACACTACATCAGTGGTACTGAGGTGTGGGGTTCATTTAGAATTAAGTGTTGAGAGAAATGTCTGCGTTTACTGACAAAAAAGAACATCAGTCCTTTGTTGTTGATGTGATTTTTTGTATTGAATTTTTAATAATAAGCAGTTCTTTTTTACGAAATGTTTTTTGCTCTGTTTGATTTAACATAAGAACTAATATCATAGAGTACATTACATAATGGCACACCTACCTAATGCCACCTCAGAACCTGACTGTGATTAGTGATGGCAGGATACATTTCACATTAATTACAACAACTATTTGCTCAGTCTGGGTCCAATTAAAAAAACATTTACACATCGACAGTGTAGCCCAATAACAGCCTTAAAGCTTTGCACTTCAGGGTAATGTTTTATATACATATCTGATAACAGTTGTACTGTTATCAGCACCAGGCTGTAAACATGTTAATCTCTGCTGTAAAAACAGGCCTTTTTGAATGGGTGTGTATGTGACTTCCTGTGCTTCTGCAGCCAGCCTCTAGTGGACACTTGAGGAACTGCTTGATTTTGCACTTCTGCATCGGCTTCATTTTTATTTGATTTTTTATTGTTGATGATGTAACATGACAAGAGAAAAAGTGACATTGAAGACAACGAAAGAGAGGCACTAAGACACAGTACAGAAACAAACAATAAACGGTCACGATGATACAATGAGTAGAAGAATAAATGACAGCAGATCTAGCTCAGGATGCCGCCTGATATGAGACCTTTTTTAGAGTTAAATTATCTGCCGATTTTTTTTACTGACAAATTGGGAGGAATCCAAATCTCCAGTCCAGATCTTGAAAGTTTATTTTTATTGTGCAAAGCAAGTGAACATGAATGAAAATGTGACAAGGTCATAAAGAGAGATGATGAATGTTGAGTTCAACAACAGCAAAGAGTAAGAGAGAAATAATGCAGGAAATCAGAGACAAACAAACAAAAGACAATAAACACCATCAAGTAAAACTTTTGTATTTTAAAAGACAAAATGACCAACAGAGTGATAATACATAAATAATAGTTATTATGATCGTTATCATTAATGAATAAAATGATGGAGTATGTCAGGAATAGGAGTAATGCTGTGAATGTTTTAATGTAAAAATGAACAATATGTAATAGTGTTAGAGTGCCAGTGTCATTAAATCATATCACTTCAACATTATTTAGAGAAGATGAGGACATTTTCCTCTTTGAGTGCCGTAGTTTTGGGTTGCTCATCTCTTTCCTCAGTCAGGAGGGGTCAGATATCGTGTACAGGTTTGTGTTTCTTCTCCCTCTTCGCTCTCTCTTCAGTCTTTTGAAGTCACTAAAAGCTCCGGCAGGGTGTTTTGTGTCCTCTAATATGAAGTCATATCTGTCCATCATTTTCGTTAGAGAAAGAAGTCCCTTCAGTCCGTATGGCAGTGTGTTCAGATGTATAGCCACCCTCTGAGACACGCCTGTCAGTGTAGCTGGGACCTCAGGGGGCCAGTTCTGCTCCTGATGGACGAGGGTGACGTACGGAAACAGCCTCTCCACAGTCGATACAAACTCCTGAAAGAACGGACACGTTGTAATACTCATAATTACCGTAATGTGTGTAGTATAAGATACGCATAAATACAAGTACCTAAAAATGCCCTGAACTCCATGATAGTCATAATGAAAGAAGACAGTTACTCTGAAGCTCTCTTCCCCTGAATATGTTGACATGTTAGTTTTATTTTAAATGTTTTAATCCTGATCTTTCTGAGCTACAGGTGGTCAAACAGCATCATCCACATTGGATGTAAACAACGTTTTAACAATATCTTAACTGTAAGCATTTTACATTTACTTTTTAAGGATTTCCAATCGCGTTTTGTTTTTAATATACCAAGGAAAACAAGGGGTACTTTAAAAAAGTCAAAAAAATGACCCACTACTGTAAGACCTCTCCACTTTGTGGAGGTGTGAATAAGAGGATAGGAAAAGACAACCACGGTGAAAAAGAATTCTGACAGCAAGGACAGGGCAGCTGTGGCTCAGGGGTAGAGTCGGTCCTCCCTCCATTCAGGGGTTGGGGGTTCGATCCCCAGCTCCTGCAGCCACATGTTCGATGTGTCCTTGTGCAAGACACTTAACCCTAAGTTGCTCCCGCTGCTTCGTCGGCGGGGTATAAATGTAGATGAAGGGATCTGCTGTGTAAAAACTACAATCTACAGAAGTTGGACTACAAAGACGACCTATCTCCTGTTGCATTCTTACCCTTGTTCATTAATTCAGCCCAAACAATGTAAAAACCTCTCTGATAATTATGACCTCTGTAAAGATAATGAACCAGAAGGGCGCCTCAGGACAAGGCCAGTGTGGGTGGGAAAAATGATGAGGTGGGAGAAGGCTACATGCCTTTGTGTTGTCAGTGCTCTGTACAACCTCCATGCTGATCCAGACGGGCCTGTAGAGCTCCTCTCTGCTGTAGGCTGAGTGCAATAGTTTGAGAGAAGCTTCCAGAAGCTGCTGAGTGCGGATCCGCAGGTGAACACCCCAGGGTGCCTCAGCTCTCTGCCCGAGCAGCAACAGGACGTCCTGCAATCACATGAACACAAAAAGGCCTCAGTTATGCACATGTAAACGTCATGATGGTCACGTATGCTCTGTGTTACACAATTATGTGTAACACAGAGCATACATATTAAGGGATAAATGTAAGAACTAGAAAAGACTAAAAACAACCTGTTAAATTACCTTCAGTGTAAGGGCCTCTGAGCTCTCTCCAGAACCTTTCACCAGAGGGACTCCAGGTCGTCCACTGTCAGAAGCCACCTGAACTACCAACATACCACCAGCAGCACCTGGACACAATACAGATGTTAGAGACAAAACGGAAAAGGTAAACACGATAAGAGCTTCTTTATCGTCACAGTGACTTTAGAGTGAGCCTCATTATCGTCACAGTGACTTTAGAGTGAGCTTCATTATCGTCACAGTGACTTTAGAGTGAGCCTCATTATCGTCACATTGACTTTAGAGTGAGCCTCATTATCGTCACAGTGACTTTAGAGTGAGCCTCATTATCGTCACAGTGACTTTAGAGTGAGCTTCATTATCGTCACAGTGACTTTAGAGTGAGCCTCATTATCGACACAGTGACTTTAGAGTGAGCCTCATTATCGTCACAGTGACTTTAGAGTGAGCCTCATTATCGTCACAGTGACTTTAGAGTGAGCCTCATTATCGTCACAGTGACTTTAGAGTGAGCTTCATTATCGTCACAGTGACTTTAGAGTGAGCCTCATTATCGTCACAGTGACTTTAGAGTGAGCCTCATTATCGTCACAGTGACTTTAGAGTGAGCCTCATTATCGTCACAGTGACTTTAGAGTGAGCCTCATTATCGTCACATTGACTTTAGAGTGAGCTTCAATATCGTCACATTGACCTTAGAGAGAGCTTCATTATCGTCACAGTGACTTTAGAGTGAGCCTCATTATCGTCACAGTGACTTTAGAGTGAGCTTCATTATCGTCACAGTGACTTTAGAGTGAGCTTCATTATCGTCACAGTGACTTTAGAGTGAGCTTCATTATCGTCACAGTGACTTTAGAGTGAGCCTCATTATCATCACAGTGACTTTAGAGTGAGCTTCATTATCGTCACAGTGACTTTAGAGTGAGCCTCATTATCATCACAGTGACTTTAGAGTGAGCTTCATTATCGTCACAGTGACTTTAGAGTGAGCCTCATTATCGTCACAGTGACTTTAGAGTGAGCTTCATTATTGTCACAGTGACTTTAGAGTGAGCCTCATTATCATCACAGTGACTTTAGAGTGAGCTTCATTATTGTCACAGTGACTTTAGAGTGAGCTTCATTATCGTCACAGTGACTTTAGAGTGAGCTTCATTATTGTCACAGTGACTTTAGAGTGAGCTTCATTATCGTCACAGTGACTTTAGAGTGAGCCTCATTATCGTCACAGTGACTTTAGAGTGAGCCTCATTATCGTCACAGTGACTTTAGAGTGAGCTTCATTATCGTCACAGTGACTTTAGAGTGAGCCTCATTATCATCACAGTGACTTTAGAGTGAGCCTCATTATCGTCACAGTGACTTTAGAGTGAGCCTCATTATCGTCACAGTGACTTTAGAGTGAGCCTCATTATCGTCACAGTGACTTTAGAGTGAGCCTCATTAACGTCATAGTGACTTTAGAGTGAGCTTCATTATCGTCACAGTGACTTTAGAGTGAGCTTCATTATCAATCAATCACATTTATTTATAAAGCACATTTAAAAACAGCAACAGCTGACCAAAGTGCTGTACATGAAACAAGATAGCAATACAGAATAAAAAGCAAAACAAAAACATCAACAGCAAGACTAAAACTCACACATGCATGTTTGCCTACACACATGCACACACAGAATACTAACAATATAATTTATATAGTAATTATTATATAAGAAGTGCATCAGAGAGAGCTACAAGCAACCTAACTAGGACTCAAAAGCCAGCGAGTAAAAGTGTGTTTTGAGGCGGGACTTAAAAGATTCCACAGAGGGGGCAGACCTGACTGAGGGAGGAAGGCTGTTCCACAAACGAGGGGCCTTGACTGAGAATGCTCGGTCACCTCGAAGTTTGTAGCGAGAGTGAGGAACAGCAAGGAGGCCCATGTTTGAGGATCTGAGGGGCCTGGCCGTTGTGTAGGGGCTGAGGAGATCAGTAATATATGAGGGTGCCAGGCCATTCAGTGCTTTAAAAACAAACAATGCAACCTTAAAATCAATTCTGTAACGAATTGGAAGCCAATGAAGAGAGGCAAGAACAGGGCTGATATGCTCCCTTTTACGTAGGCCAGTCAGCAGCCTGGCTGCAGCATTTTGGACAAGTTGCAGTCGTGACAGGGATGACTGGCTGATCCCCGAGTACAGGGAGTTACAGTAGTCGAGACGGGACGAGATGAAAGCGTGGATTATTATTTCTAAGTCATGAAAAGAGAGGATAGGTTTAAGTTTTGAGATGGTTCGTAGCTGAAAGAAACTGGTTTTAACTACTGATTTGATCTGGTGTTCAAATGTGAAAGCGGAATCAAATATTACTCCAAGGTTCTTAACATGTGGCTTGATGAGGGAGGAAAGATGACCTAAGCTGCTTGGGACCTGTTTTATGGCTTCGAAGGGGCCAAAGAGAATCACTTCAGTTTTGTTTTCATTCAGTTGCAAGAGATTTTGGGCCATCCAGCATTTGATGTCTTCCAGGCACTGTGTGAGAGAATTGAGGTCAGATTGATTTTTTGGGTTTAGGGGTAGGTAGAGTTGGGTATCATCTGCATAACAGTGATAAGAAATGTTGTGCTTTTCCATAATTTTTCCAAGCGGGAGCATGTAAATGGAGAAAAGAATAGGACCTAGAATGGAGCCTTGAGGGACCCCGCAGGACAGATTGGCTGTAGATGAAAAGGAATTGCCTATGTTCACTGAGAACGTTCTGCTTTTTAAATAGGAGGAAAACCAATTCAGGGCGGAGCCTCCAACACCAACCGTATGCTGGAGGCGATCAATTAAAGTGGCATGATCGACGGTATCGAATGCGGCACTCAAGTCTAATAAAATCAGGGCAGCACAGTTTCCTGCATCGACTGTGAGGAGGAGATCATTGTGGACTTTTAGTAAGGCAGACTCAGTGCTGTGAGCTACCCTGAAACCTGACTGAAATTTGTCCAGAATATTATTTTGATGAAGGTAGGGCAAAAGTTTGTGCAGAACAACTTTTTCTAGTATTTTAGAGAGGAAAGGTAGTTTTGAGATGGGTCGGTAATTACAAGGCAGTAAGGGGTCCAGGTTGGGTTTTTTTAACAGAGGCTGGACCACAGCATGTTTGAGACAGGAAGGGACTATGCCAAATGCCAAGGAGCTGTTTACAATTGAAAGAATACTGGGGCCAATAGAGTCAAAGGCCTCCTTAACAAGACGAGTAGGAACAATGTCATGCGGGCAGGTTGTAGATTTCATGTTAAAAACAGTTTCTTTAAGTAAGGCTAGGGTGATGGCCTCAAACAAGTTCAACTGGGCAGAGCGAACAAGAGAGACAAGAGAGACAGACACATCCCTTGTTGGTACTTGAATGCTGTTTCTAATGCATTCAACTTTACCAATGAAGAACTTTAAAAAGTCATCACATTTATTTAACGGCACACCTTGGGAGATTCTGGTAGAGGGACAGATGAGAGAATTTATGGTACTAAAGAGGACCTTAGGGTTGTGGTAGTTTTTTGAAATGATGTCAGAGAAATGTTTTGCTCTTGCTGCCTTAACTGCTTGCTGGTACCTTAACAGCTGTTCCTTTAAAATCTCATAAGAAATTTGGAGCTTATCCTGCTTCCATTTCCGCTCAGCTTTGCGACAATTACTCCTTAAGGCTCTGGTTGTGTCAGTGAGCCAAGGTTGAGATTTAGGTTTAGGTTTTTTTGATTTAACTGGCGCAATGGCCTCTAGAATGGAGGAGCAGGTGGAATTAAATAAGGTAGTGAGCTCCTCTGTGCTGAACTCGGGAGGTGAGGCCTCAATGATGTTAATGTTTGGAGCAGCTATGAGGGCAGCTGAAAAACTACTGGCAGTAGAGGGGTTAATGTGGCGAGAGTAGCGAACAGGAAGGAGAACAGTCGACTGCGAAACAGGTCGAGAGACATTAAACATAATTACACTGTGGTCTGAGATGTAAAGGTCAATTATTTCCATATTAAAAACAGGACAACCAGTTGTCAAAACTAAGTCAAGTGTGTGCCCAAGTTTATGGGTGGGACCAGTTACATGCTGTGTGAAATTAAAAGATTCAATTAAGTTTAGAAATTCACCAACCAGTGGTTTGGAAGGACAGCACACATGGATATTAAAATCACCAAGAATCAGCACTCTGTCGTATTTAGACATTATCTGAGATAAGAATTCTGCAAATTGAGGAATAAAGTTGTTATCAGGTTTAGGGGGGCGATATACCAGGGTGATTAACAAAGGGTGTGCCGTCCATACTTTAAAAACCTGTACTTCAAAACTGGAAAAACGACCCAATGGTAGGCAGGTACAGTTGAACGTGTTTCTAAAAACGACAGCAAGCATTATGGTCACAGTGACTTTAGATTGAGACTTTCACTGTGTAGAGCTGTCGACACGTTCCTGAATGAGCAGTGTGAAGAAGTGAAGATTTAGATTCATATTTTACAGCAAACTATCCCCTGCAATGTCATCCACAGCACACAGCATCACTGCTTGCTGTTTGAACATGAACCAAGACAACACAATAACTCAAGGAGGGGATTTATTATATATATTTATATTATATTTCAGTCTGAGATGTCCTAATTTCATATTCCAGTTTCAAACCCGGTTCTTGAACAAAATGACTTAGGGAGTATCTGAGATTAAAGGGGTTGCAGCTACAGTGACGGGCAACAGCAATGAAAAATAGCGTAGGTGTTATGTGTCTTGCATGTGGTTCTCGGTGAACATACAGGTCACATGCACCTTTCATGACCATCAGATCATGGATGGAATAAACAGGATCTGAGTCATTGCAGACATTTGAAAGCTTTGATTACTTTTTTCTAAACTATTGTTATTATTTTGCATCCATTCAATTGAGAGTGCAGACATTTAAAATGAGGCTGCAATGCATCCTTTTGCAACCTTGTAGAACCGGGCCTGCCTAGATTAATTTTTGATTTACACTGAATGAAGTATATCTCTTCATGATCATGGTTTTTATAGGGCTGTCAGATGATTACATTTATATTCCAATAAATCAGTACATTTCAGTAGTTAATTGCAATTAATTTAAATTTTAATTGCATGTTCTAAATTCCATTATTACCCATTTAAAAATAAAAATTGTTAGGCTTTTATTTTTAACTTTTGTACTGTCTAAAGCTGAGAGTACTTTACTTGCTGTTTGAATTCAAACCTGCTTTCATTTTGAAATAAAGTAAGGATCTTCTGTTAAATAGAAGGTTACAACATTAACTTATGAAAGAGAAAGATCGGCACACTGTTCAGCTCCAAATGAGCAACTTTATTAAGGGCAAATGTCTGAAGAAGATTCTTTGGATCAAAATGTTGCCCTTAATAAAGTTGCTCGTTTGGAGCTGAACAGTGTGCAGACCTTTCTCTTTTTTCTGCAGTTAATGCTTTTTTGTCCTGCATCTCTATGCAATTTGCTTGGATGTGCACACACAAGTCTTTTCTGTCTTTATGACATTAACTTAAGCACAGAAACAGGAAGTGGTTAAGGATCACACACTAAAGTGAAACAGCTCAAAGGGACATCATGGGATGTCATGTTTACTTGTTACTGTAACTTAAGTTTTGTTTGTGTGCCATATCAAACTTCATAGCGTTACACGACATAGAAAGATGATCTAATCCTTGTTTAACTAAATAATTGAGTTTCAAACACAACATTTAATTTGCTTTTTACTCGTGTCTGCTTAGGACGTGAGGCAAAAAAGTGATCTAAGTTCAGCCGGATAAAGCACAAGGTCCAGTATTGTGATGTTCTCATATCAGGGGTAGTGTGTGATTAAAACCACTATGTGTTCACTATAATTATGTTGTGATTATGGCTCCTTAAAATGATGCTTTTATGACCATAGAGGTGTTGCAGTACTTATTACGACAGCCAGATGGCCCCATATTAAGGGCGTTCAAATGGAGTTACTGCATATGGCTGATACACCAACCAGCCATAACATCATAGTTTGACTATTTACTTTAACCAAGCTTCCAGATGTTCACTTTTTGTTGACATGCATGGTCAGAGAGCTGATAAATGAAGTCGTAGTGTGTAGTGTTGGTGTGCTGAATCTCTTTATACTGAACGGTGTTCCCAATTCTGTGCCAAGTCCTTTAACATAAATGAAGAGAACAAAATATCATGAAAAAGGTTCATTTAAATGCACTCAAGTACTGTACACCATGAGCACCCACTACGACTTCAATAATAAATACAAAGAAGAATGATCACGATCTGACCATGACCACAAAACCTGAAAATGTAGACCCTTAGTAAAAGTTGAATTTATGATAGAACTGTTGCATTGGATTGCATTAGATTGCACAGGGGGTCATAATGTGGTTAATGATCAGTGAAGCTGTTCATCATAAAAGATCGTTAGTGCATTGTTAGTCCTCGTTAGTCAAGGTTGAACATACTTAAAGTGAGTGTCTGAATGTGCTCAGGTACCTGTAAGCTGAGCCATCAAGGAGGACAGACCTCTGACTGTAAACCAACGGAGTTCCTCACTGTTGGGTTGTGTGACTGTTGACATGAAGTCGAGGTCTGAGTTGTAAGGAAAGAGGAAGTTCATCAGGTCTCCTCCAGGATAGAATCTCCTGACACGACCCTGCTGCCCTGTATACAGTATTTAGACATTAAAGAGGACATATTATCCCCCTTTTCAAACAATCCCCTGTGGTCTAAATGAAACATCTGTACTGTGCTTTGGTCAAAATATAACATGAATCAAGCACCAGAGGAGGTTTGTGACCCTGTATAAACCAGCTCTCTCAGAACGCTCCGTTTTGGAGTGTGTGTCTCTTTAAATGCAATGAGCCACCCCTGAGTTTTCCCAGCAGACATCACTCCTTTGGTAGCGAGAATAAAAATGGCAGACCTGCGCAAAAGTTTTACTCTAGGCTGGGGGTGGAGTCCATGGGTGGAGATACCAGGGGAGGGAAGGGTATTTTTTTTTACCAGAATCCCACAGTGATGTCACAAGGAGAGCACATTTAAAACGATGCATTTTTCTCTGTGTTGTAAGACTTATGCAGACCACAAACAAAGGACTGGATGGGTTTATTTCACATGTTGTGGGTCTGTAGACACTCAGGTTACCCAAATATATGTTCAACAACACTGTGAAAGGGATTTTTTTCTTAATATGTCTTCTTTAAACTTTTCTTTCCTTCATTGTCACGTACCACATGTGGAAATTTGGCAACTTTGGCTTCAAAAGTCTTGGACTGACGGACACAAGTTTATCTAATGTGATTAAAAAAACTTTATGAAACCTTGCAGTTACAGTTAGAGTAGGAATACACATCTCATGAATCAAAGTGGATAGAGTTCATAGATATGTGGAAAACATGTATGGAAAATCTTTCAAGTTTCAATCTGAAGAAAGAGTTAGCCATTATTTAATTAAACTTGAAGCAAATGGGTTACATCTTTCTTTTGCTCTTCTCGGCTGTTCAAAACTGATTATTATTTTTTTTTAAATATAACTATAAGACATTTTTCATTCAGTAGTCATTGTTCACAATTTGACGGTGTAGTTCAGCAGTATGGGCACCTTTTGTCCAGCCTTTTAGTACTTTCACACTTGCACAAGGAGTGAGCTGCATGTGTGAACGCAAACAGTCTCAGTACTCACTACTCAGACTTTTCCTGCCAGCCCCCGAGAGATTTTCCACATGAAGTCAAGGTGAGCTGATGGGAGGGGCTGGTG
The DNA here is from genome assembly GCA_020745685.1 of Tautogolabrus adspersus. NCBI lineage: Eukaryota > Metazoa > Chordata > Actinopteri > Labriformes > Labridae > Tautogolabrus > Tautogolabrus adspersus. The sequence continues at coordinate 2,526,338 of CM036544.1, forward strand.
ACGTTTATATCCTGCATCCAGCGCATGACCAAAGAATGCACGCACATAACTGATGCTATCTCCATGCATGCACGCAATGAAACTGCTTCATTATATTTTCACCACTATGCTCTTCTTCGCTCTCAAGTTGATATTGTGAATGTGTCGTACCACTTGTAGCATTAATATAAGGCAAAAATGATTCTAGTTGACTCTGTTGCTTCGTCTTCCATTTCCAAGCCGTTCTTTTTACATCATACTCCTGACCCTATCAGACCCCCATCCCCCTCTCCAACACGCATAGTCTCCCGCTGTGAGGCGCATGTGTGAACAACCAACTCAGGAGGATTTCTGTGGCAATCTACCTGATTTTCTAGAAATGTTCATGAGTGCTTGTGTGAAAAAAGCTTTTGTGTACCTTTCTACGTCCAATTTTCTGGGCACAACGGTGTTTGTTATTTTTAGCTTAGCTTTATTTTGCATGCATTCACCATTGGTTGATATCAAACCGACCCTTTCTTACTTGCAGACTGTTTGAATGCAGACAGCGTCGGTTCATAGATGTCATAGTAGACTCTGCCAGGATGGGAGTTGTCTCGAACGAACAGCAGGTCACTGATGTTTGGGTGAATTGAACCCTGCCACAATGTCAGACTGAACCTGGACACCAAACCACAACAACAAAACAGTCCGAGTGTCACAAAGTACCAAGCAATATGTTTCATCAATGGAAATGAAGACTTTAATCTAAAATATAAACACACTCCCCCCTTGATTTCCGGTTCAACAGTCTGTTTCTTTAATTTGAGACAGCTTCTCTGATCACCTCCGGACCATGAGAGTTTATTAATGTATGTGAGGTGTTTGTGCGTAGGTCACTATGATGACGCTTGATCTTAAGTTATAGCTGTGATAGTGATTTAAAATGTCTTTGTTACCGTGGTGACTGACTCAGGAGCCAGCTGATGTGCTGCCAGCCACTCTGAACCAACAGGGCATGTACTGGGAACGTCACCTAGAAGAAAAATGAACTTCATGTTTTATTACAGAATTCATACGTTATCAACAGTGTCATCTTTTCTACATGTGTAATTATCAGATACTGTCATTATTTCACTCTGATATGTTGTTATAATAACTGAACAAATAACTACACTGGTGATGTAACTACATCATTACAGTAGTATGGCTGTAAAGAGAAGCTACAGAGTTCCTCTTGAAGTGTGGAGGTATCTGTCACTTCAGACACAAAACTCTCTCTCCTGCTGTAACGTCTTTCATTTCAGTGAATCTGCTGCATCATGACGTAAAAGACTTCATGGTAATCAGACAACAGAACTTTCTCAATCAAAGCAAATGTTGACTTAAATCAGCATTTAGAAAAGGGTGATCAAATGAATGCATTCACATTGTCTGCTGCTCAGTACAAACATGTAGATACATCTACACATTAGAGATATGACAAGAATAGTTACAGTCAGTTCTGAGAGTAGCTGATTCAGTGATATGGTAAATGGACTTGAGCTTGTATAGCACTTTTCACGTCTTCAGACTAAAGCACTTTTACACCGCAGGTCACACCTACACATTCACACACTGATGGTAGAGGCTGCTGTGTAAAGAGTCCATCAGTATTAACTCATCCATTCATACACATTCATAAACCACTGACGAAGCACTTGGTAGAGTCGGTCATCTCTACCGGAAGGTCGAGGGTTCGATCCCCAGCTCCTGCAGCAACATGTCGGATGTGTCCTTGGGCAAGACACTTAACCCCAAATTGCTCCCGCTGCTTCGTCGGTGGCGTATGAATGGGATTAATTACTTCTGATAGCAACCTCTGCCATCAGTGTGTGAATATAGCTGTGACATGTGGTGTAAAAGCGCTTTGAGTAGTCAGAAGACTAGAAAATGCTATACAAGCTCAAGTCCATTTACTAGTTGTTTTCCCCCTTCTGTGGGTGTGGTTGTTGGAGTATGATGTGTTGTGCTGCCTCTTATTTTCCACTAGCTATAGATGGCATGCTAGTTATTTGAGAAAAAACAAACATAGATAAGGATAGATAAGGCTAGGAACAATTATTTCCCCTGTGCTCTTCTTCCCAACAGTCCCGTGTGAACCCTCTCTGCAACACAAGGGAGGCAGCGAGCTGTTGTGTGTGTTTGGGGGGAGTGGCTTTGACGTTCTCCTGGTTTGTTGTTTCAAATTTCTTACTCTTACACATTTTCATAAAGTTGTCTTCCCCAGCTTTAATGAAACAACTTTACCATGTTACTTTATGCCTGTCTTTTGAAAGCTTACCTTTTGGGGGACATCTTTGATCATATCATACATGTCTTCCATCATGCGTCTGGTGTAGGTTTGAGTGAAAAGTGGGGGAGAATAGGCCACCTGTCAATCAGAAGCAATGTCAGCTTTGAAGAACATGACTAAAACAGGAGTCAAAGTGTGAAGGTATTGACTATCTGATAAGATTACCAGCAATCTCAAAGTATTTTAGGCTGTAGACATGCATTACCATCCATCCAGGGGACAAAGTCACATCCTGAAACTTCTCCTGAATTAACTCTAGAAATCTGGAAAAGGAAATAACTGCATTTAATGTTGATTACAAAAGAAACACTGCATTTATGTTTGTTTTCCATCTTTTTATTTGCTTATGCATATTTAATATTTATTCTATCCTACATCTCACGTAAGTAACAGCTTTCTGTCCCTGACCACAAGTTCTGCCTTTGCAACCCTGGTTTGTCTGGCTCTCCCCTTGGCTGCTTTGTGTTCCCTGAAATGACATTACAGAGTGTGTTTTCCTGAACACTCTCCTGTTGATCCCTGTGGTTCTCCCATAGGGCCATTTGTCTCTGTCTGTGCTAGCTGTTAACACTTTCCTGGTGGTTCCTAGAACCTTCATCTAGCTCCGACTTACTAGCTGCCTATTCCCCACTGGCTTCACCTGAGTGCTTACCTGGATTTGGACCTGCTCTTCCTCTACCATATCTCCTTGCAAGCGACTTCACAACTGTCACCCTTTCACCAACTTTTGTACAAGTGTTTCTGTTTCCCCCGGCGCCACACACATCTTTTTATTTTATTTTAGTTTCTATCTGTTAAGCACAAAGTCCTGGGCATTGAAACCTTTACGACTTCTAGCCTTCAAGTTAACCTGAACTGTTTGGCTATCAGCCTGCATGTACCTGTGCTACCAGAAGTAAAGGCCCAAACCTGACCGTTACAATATGGCAGATCATGCATGCACATTTCAAGCTTGTGCTTAGTAAGGAACTGATGGACACAAATGACTGTTTTTACCTGGTTCCATTGACTTGAGGCATGAATTCTGGTACATTAGGACCCCGGAGGATGTCAGCATTAAGCCATACAGGTCTGTTTATTCCACTGCTGCTGTTCTTCATTCTCAGCAGGTCCAATGAATGACCCACAGAAGCCAGAGACTTAAAATCCAATTTAATGCCTGCAGAGAGACACAGCATTCAAATCTGTGTTTTAACTCTGAAGACTCTCTTTCGCTGTTATTATAACACTAAGAACATTTCTGTTTTATTATTCTGAAACATACCTTTTCTAGAGGCTAGAACAGCATCCAACCATTGGTCCAAAGTGTTGTCACTATATATGTTGGGAGGGTGGGCCATGATAGGGATTGGCTTCTCATTGGCTGTTCCATAACCCTCCAGAGTGACGTCTGCCTCCAGAATCATGGAATCACCTGAGGGGATGAGAGATGGAGGTTCACAGTTTTCTTTCTCTTTTTCTGTTCTTGATGTTTTTGTGCAGCACAGTTTGTAAACGTTAAATCTGCAGACGAGGGTTGGTGCAACACATTAGTCAGTGGAGGTCTAGAGACTAACAACACCTTCAAAGTACCAGGATTTGATTGTGTGTACGTGGGAGGGAGTTTACTTGTCAGAGCTTTGTTCATTTCTTCTTTGCTGTTGGCTCTGTGAAACCAGGATGCCAAGAGGCCATCTTGTTTGCTGATAACACCTGACTCAACCAGGAAGTCCAGCATGTCTCCACCAGTTGAAAATGAGGAGAGAGAAGCTGAGGAGTCTGATTGGTGAGACAAACACAGGTTCATGTCAAACATTAAGAACAGCTGTGACTACAATTTTCCACTTTGGTATCAGTATCAGGTAATTACGGTTCAATTATCTCTGAGTTCTCTCTATCATGAAATCTACAACAGCTGTTGCCTAGTGATGAACATACGGTACATTATGTCGTTAAAATGAACCGTGCATGTAATCCCAAGAACTGTGTATAGGTTTTCTCTGTTGTCATAAGGGCTTTTTAAAATACACACTGATGGCAGACGATGCTATGCAGTGTGCCCATCAGTATGAACTAATCCCATTTATTCACATTCACACACTGCTGGTTAGGCCATTGAGAACAATTGGAGGTTTAATGTATTTCCCAAGAACACTTCGACATGTAAACCTTCTGAGTGGCATACTATACGATTCTACCACTGAGCCACAGCTGCCCCGAGGTGTCTGAATCAGGTGGCAGATTGGCACTTTGTCTTTAGACATGTTGTACTAGGAGTAGGGCAGCTGTCAACACCTGCTTAAAACAACCCTAGTGATATTTAATCCAACCAGAGAGCTAAATATAGTGTATCATACAATATCTGGCTAATATATACGTACCCGACTTCCCGATCAAAAACACGGTCGTGACAGAAATGACAATCAGCAGGACAAGTCCAACAGCCACAGATATCATTATCAGGTGTTGCTTTGTTAGAAATCCAAGATAAAGGTCTTGCTGTGATCTTTGTCTTGCACCATAACTTTGGCTGTTAGACTGAAGCCCTGAACTGTAGGAACACAACAACATGGACGAGCAGATCACTCAGTCAGGTACATGAAATTGAGCATTTCCATATTCTGTTATTAGGTGTGATTTGAAATATACTTATATTGCCTGGTGCTTTGAGCTGTCAGGATGATCTCAACTGTGTTTGCATTGCTTCATGGATCTGAAAACACTTGTACTGATTTATCTGTAACTGACCTGTTTGGCATTTCTTCTGGGCCTGTCTCTTCATGTCTTTGGTTGTCCTCTCTTCCAGCCATCCTCGTCTTCCTGCTCTTTCTAGTGCACTCAGGATTCTGCTTTTGAAAGGAGCCACAGAGCAGACTGATAGACACATGGAGAGGGAACCTTCTGGTCATTTATATGAGCCTTATCTAAAGAGCAGAGATCACCGTCATCTTGCTGATAAGATACACATGCTCTCTTTAGTCTCTCAGCCCTGACAGACCAGGAGAGATCCCTCCTGTATGGTTGAGCAGGCAGACTACTATGACACGCAGACAACTAGGCAGGCAGCTCTGTGATCTAACTTTGACCTTTAACCCATTAATGTCCACATTGGAGTCTTATGATTGAAAGATTTCCGTTGAAATCTTTCAAATCGGTCAAAGTATGACAGTGTTTATCTGAGACGACCGTTTCTAGTCATCAGTCACAAGTGGTGGCTGGGTTTGACATTTTTCACAGCACAACCTCTGAATCATTGGATTAAGAACATTATATCTTATTTCTCTTCATACATAGGATACATGTGCATTGTTGAACTCTTCCTCTTTTTTGGGTTCTTTTTGCAGACTTTTTGGGCCGAGTTTCTCTGTGGGGTTTTCAAAGTGAATACAAATTTGAGACAACCTCAATTACTGAGAAGCTCTTATTGGATTTCTGCCTGATGACAAACGTGAAATAATCCTGCCTAATAGAGAAGGTTATGACGTTTTTTAAGTCTGTCTTGTTTTTCAAATTTCAGGGGAGTAGCAAAAACCCAGAAACACACGTAACTGGTTGTGTGGAGGGTTAGGATCTGTCCCCCCCCGTCTTTCTGTTTATCATCAGCGTGTGGCCACTATCCTGCTAAACATCTGTTAGATTACATTAATAACATAGTGAAACATATTTTAGCACAAATGAAGTCAAAAATAAAGATCCAGAGGTAACTTTGGATATAAACTTGTGTATGTAAGTTGTGGAGTTAATTATATTCCAAATAAGTTTATCAATTAGTCTTTATCACCAAATCATAACAAATACACGTTACGTAAAGCAGGTCAAACACCTTACTCAGGTTAGGGTTATGTAAGATTTGGACTGACATTTCTTTTATCATGTTGGTTTGATAAATGTTCTGTCAGCGACAGAGGAGACGAGCTCATGGAAAGATTCAGATTTAATGAATTCATTTTGTCCATCAACATAAGAACAGTTGATTTGAAATGAAAACTATGAGGTATAAAAGACCCTGAGTAAGATCATTTAATGAATATGAAATATATAAAATGCATTCAGGATCAATAAGTGACTTGAATCATTTGTCAACATCAGAAATAAACGATGAATTTATCTTTAAGCTTTGCAGCAGCCGTTACACCGCGTTAGCACCAAACCTAATCGGACTCAAATAAACCAAATTCTGAACTAGTGTTGAGACCAAACCCTCCAAAGCAATGATTCGATTTCAGAATTTTAAGAGCAACAGTTCAAACATTAACAATGATTGCTTTGCAAGATGAGCAATGATGCTGCAACGTACAAAAAAACAAAACCATCAGAAAAAGTTTCATTGTTAACAAAAGTGAAAAATGTTCTTTTGGAAACTGATCACATGACCCAAACATGTTTTAACTGTTTATAATAACTTCAACCTCTTGGGTACAGAGTCTACATACCTGTTCTGTCTGATACATATTTTTATTCATGGTAAACAAAATGTACTTCACTCAAAATAAACCAACTCTGGGGTTCTGGTTTAGCTAACAGGTTTAGGCCTGCACCCAGGTACAGAGGCTGTATCCTCATCACAGCGACTGTGGGTTCAGATCTGACCTCGACCCTTTGCTGCACCCCCACCTCTCTCCTGCGAGCATTTCCTTTCTCTCATCAGCTGTTCTTTCCATTTCCATTAAAGTCCAAAATAAATAACAAAAAACTAAAGATCGAACTTTATTGAACAAAAACAGTTTGCAGGTTTTCATTTTAAAGTGGCGTTTCACTTGAGAGCCATCTGTACACACATTCATTGTTTGAACATCAGCTGATCTGTTTCCCTTCCTTTAAGCCTTTGAAATCTTTCGAACTTGGTAATACGTAAAAACTGTGATGTCGGAGTTACATTAAACACTCCACAACATCCAGAGACTTGAGGTACACACCCACACAACCAGTCGCTGCTCATCATGAGCAGCAACACTCTAACCAACACTTTAAACTGGTGATGGGCTGATGAAGTCTTCAGAAAGTTTTCTTTTTGTGCAGGAAAATAATTGAAGCTTCAGGGCTTCAAATTCAGGAAACAGTGACATCTGGTGGCGTGTTGAACTTGTACATCCTTGTGTGACAAGTTGAAGAACAACCTTTGAACACTGTTATTTATAGATCAGTCAGAAAACTCACGTTTGTATTTGTGTAAAATATTTTTTGCAGCTGCAGAATTTACATTGTGTTCGGCGTCAAGGCTCCACCTCGTCACTCCTTGCAGTTTTATTTTACATTCAGACATTTAAGGAGTGATGGGCTGACAACTTAAACCCCCCTGGTCGGAGACTACAGGTGGATGCTGGGGGGGCTGAGTAAGAATGCAGTTCTGGTGCAGGTCAGAGCTGCTGATGAAGGAGAAGACGAGAGACCAGAGATCTAGCAGCTTATATAGACTGCTAATTAAAAGGAGGTGTTGTCAGGTGATTGTGGATAATGAGGCTTATCACGATTGAAAACAGTTCAGCAGGAGTTGACTGCCTGAACTAGCTCACAGGGGTCGCCTCATTTAATTAAATTGTTAATAGTTAGAGCAATAACAGACCGAGATAAAGGCTACAGGCTTTAATGTATGGTGGCCCAAAGGTCAACTGCAAAAACATTTCACAACAAGAAACAATATTTAATGAAATGCAAGAAAACATTTAATGAAACATAAAAACAAGTTATTAAATGTTTTTGTGTTTGGTGAAATGTTTTTGCAGTTGACCTTCAGGGCCACCGTACTGATGTGATCTAATATCAAAGTATTATTCAGGCAGGAAAGGCGGTGACAGGACTTCCCTGGAGATGGTATGACCTACAGGGGCCTTTGTTCACATGCCTGTAAACAAAGGCACAAGTTTAACATTTATTCTGAAGCTAACAACAGCACAGTCTATTAAAGTGTTCGTATATTATGCTGCATTCAGGAGCTCCTCGGATGGTCCCAGTTTCCGAGTTGGGAAGTCAGTCTTTCCACTTCAGTGTGTACACGTGCTTTCAGTTCAGAAAGTCTGAATGTTGTAACAACAACAACAAACAGCATGGATGCTACGAAGAAGATTTGTGAATGTCTCTGTTATATTTGAGCAAAACGTTGATGTGCAATACGTGAATTACTAAAGGTATCTTAACACGAACAAACATATTTCCCCCGCATGAAGACGAACATGACGTCAAGTCGGCAGGTTGGGCTCTTAATTCTTTCCCGAGTTTCAGACTTGTTGTTCCGACTTGAGCAGGCGTTCATGTGCATTTTAATACTCAGAAGAAAAAAAAATCTGATGTGTCTGACACCACATGAATGCAGAATATGTCCTGTGTGTTAGGGCTGAATTTCCTTGCTCTGTTTGTCCCTTTCTTTCCTCTGTTGTTCTGCAGGTGATGGTAACTGACCAACGAGGAGCACCGGATCTTAAAGCAGTGCTCAAAAGCCCCAGTCAAGAGATCTGAGGAGGGACTGCTGCTTTTCTGCCTCTCACACACCCAGTGTCCTCAGTTCTGTTTTGTTGATTCAGTCCTCAGTGGATCCTGTTTTTATAATTGTATTCTTTGTATCTCAGTCAGTTTGTGGGAAGTTGTCAAACCTGACTGACAACTATCATCGAGGCTGTGATTGTTTGTGTTAAAGATAACTCGGGTTTATTACAGACTATGTTTAATCATTCATTTATGATTGGCATCCATTAACTGTAATTTTGAACAAAGTCATCGGAGAAAGTTGAAAATAAAAACTGCACATTTGAACATAACAGCTGCTGATCACTGCGATGCTGTTGAAAGTTACTTTGTAAGCAGTCAGTCTGTAAACTTTGAGAGATGTTATAACTGGAGATCCCTTCACTTTGAGTTCTTTCAAAAACCTTCAGAGGTCAGATTGTAAGAACACTTTCTGCTGCTTCTGTGACACTGCTGTTGCATATTGCAGATTCTGTTTCACCAAAGGCATGTCAGCTTCTAAATAAAATACAATAAAGAGACAAACAATTCTCCATCTTATCAGGTGATTTCACTCCTTAGTGTTGAGTCTGTGAAAAAGGAAAGTGTTATTTATTCCTCATACTGAGGATCTTTGCTTTGGTTACTTTATGTACATATTGCTGATAGTACTTTTACTGAACGACCGTAGTATTATGAAAGAAAGGTTCTGAGATTCTACTCCGCTCAGACTCTTTCACTTCATTGTTTTGTTCATACTAAACGTGCCCATTTTTACAACTCTTGCCACAGTCGGTTATCTTCATAGTAAATGACCTATAAGTCTACTACCATGTGTGTATTTTTTACCAGAGGCACACAGAAGCATTTGCTGCAAGAACTAAGCCTGGCTTAGCTCTTCATGCTCGTGTACGGTGAAGTTAACTTCAGTCTACTCCATAAAGTTGACCATAAAAAGTTCTTGTGCTGTCCAACCCCGTCATTAAAAGTGCTAGTACTTTTGACAATAATCGTCACAATATTTGTCAAGTCTGATGAAAGTGTAAGGCGAAGACAACATGTACTTGTTAGCAGTCCTGCTTTAGACTCAGTCGACTGGACTTGTGAGGAGAAGAGCGAGGTCAGGGAATGACGGCAGGCCTGGCACTGAACAGACTGAGGCTGAAGGGACTGTGGAGAGAGACAAAGAAAATAGCTTCATAATGATTTCCTTACAGAGTTAACTTCAGACAGAACTTATACAGAGCTGGTGCAACAGCCCACTGTTTTCATTTACTGGCAGAAAACAGACAATCCTGCTCACATAAAGTTAAAAACAAATAACTCTTTGCAATAACTTATCATCATCATTTAACCCCTTGGGCTCTTAGCACCTTTCTGCTCTGACTTCCCTCCCTCTGAGGACTTCTAGCTTACGTTTTTATTTCCTGGTCCTGCTCAGAGACAGAACAGTGAGGAAGCCTTTCTCATAATATAATGAAGAGGACTCTCTCTCTCTCTCTCTCTCTCTCTCTCTCTCTCTCTCTCTCTCTAGCTGCAGGTCCAGATCAAAGAATGAATTTAAGAAATGCTGTTATTGTCAGTTCTTCTTTAAATTAGCCCAACATTTCTAAAATGAACTGTGTGTGTGTGTGTGTGTGTGTGTGTGTGTGTGTGTGTGTGTGTGTGTGTGTGTGTGTGTGTGTGTGTGTGTGTGTGTGGTACACTAAAGGGAATAGGCTCACACTTTGACAGACATGTTATCACACAGTTAAGTGTCCCAGTGAAACTTTTAACGAACTGTATTACATCAGGTTGTGTTGCACTGTCCTATGTCTGTTTCTGTTGTGTTTTTGTGTCCACTGCTGTAAATCAAATTTCCCTTCCAGGCACAATAAAGGTCTGAACTGAACTGTTAGGATATCAGTTTCCTGTTTCAGCTGTTTCCACGCTCTTTAGTTTGATCTTACTGACAACCTTTAAAAGGAACAAAAGCATGGACACTCACCTCTTGACTTGTGTGGCGGACGAAGAGAAGCTTCGTACCAGCTTCTTGGAAGAGGAGGGCGATAAGGTGAAGGCGAGAGGCATTTTAGGGGACTTTGGAGGTGGCAGAATGGGGGAGTGAGATGCCATGGACAGGTTCAACCTGAAAAAGCAACACAAATCAACCGGTTGATTTATTTGTACTGTAATTTACAAACTACTTCAAATGAAGCAGCTTACAAAGCAGCTTCAATGAAACATTTTGATTGAAATTGAAAACAGACATGACAGGATTTTTGCAGAATGAGTAAATGTTGTAAAATACGCTCTCACACATGAACTTTTATTAACCCTCTAAAACGAAGGGGAACCTTGTGTTGGCTTTTACCCACAGACGTGGAGTTGGTCTGCTTTCTGTTGGACAGGCAGGTTAGCAAACACCTGCGTTTAGCTTGTGCTAGCGTGCGATAGCTTGAAGTGTAGGTACGAACAGTAAATGTTCACACTACGTCCTGCAGTGAGTGTGAGCTTCTGGTGGCAATGAGCTCAGGAGGAGGGGCCTAGTTTGAATGCTGTTTTTACAAACTGTAACGAATAATGCTACTGACTCTACCTTTAAAGTTTAAGTTAGCCTGAACTATGTTGTTTTCAGTGAGGTCACCAATAAGAACAATAAGGTTTATTGTAAAACTAACATGATGCTTAGACAGATGTGAATCTAGTAGTATACATCCAGATTTGGTCAAATCAAGCAAAAAAACTGAACACATCTTTCAATAATGAACACGACAATGTCTCATTATGTGAAATACAAAAGAAAACATACACTTTTTTTGCTCCGACAGGGACTAAACTTTATCTCTAACCATGGTATTGTGATACAGGAATTCATTAAAATAAACATCATATTTGAAACTATTACTCTTTAAGTAGCATTTCTGTGTATTTACAAATAATAACTTTACATTTGAAGAGCAATGAGGGTACAGATCTGCAAGTGCATGTGTCAGTTAAACGTACAGTATGTAAAATCTGCCGCTAGGGGGCTCTGAATCAAAACAATAACAAAAGATGACGTCGAGGCACGCGGAGTATCATGGAGTGATTCTCTCTGCTACACCCCCCCACCCCGAAAACGAACGAACTCCGTGTTGAATCAACACGAACCGACCTGAGAAAGACAATATGTGTACTGACGATGTATCCAAGTATAATTTACATGATGTTTTTATCACAGCAGCTTTCAGTAGCAGCTAGCGCTAGCTTATGCCGCGGTCTTTGACATAACATCCGGTGTTTCCTTGACAACGATCAACATTTCGTGTCTGTACAAGACACGTCCCGTTACAACTTTAAAATTACAGATTTCTCTGGCTTTGATAACTTTTGGAAATATTTCAGGTAATTAAGTACTGAACTAAAAAATAAATATAACATGGGTTTAGTCCATTTTTAATTTAAGTTAGATGTTTTAATTTAAACATTATCATGCAATTCTACATACTGTACCTTTAAGATAAAAAAGGGCGCTCTGGTCAAATGCTCATTTTACTTCAAAAGTTTGCTGGGTTTCAGAAATCAGTAAAGGTGACCAGTTCTGTATAATCTGCTCAGCCAATCATGATGCTTCTAAGGATATTTCTGTGAGGGATAGCCAATCATCAACCTCTGCTGTTGAAAAATGAAGCCTATGTAAAAGGGCAAAACCTGCAGTTCCTTGCGCGTCTACTGGCTGGGTTCAAAAGACCCGGGAATTCGATACACACCCAATATTATAATGTCCATTTTGACAGCATGTTTTTATAACTCTATAACGCTTTAATTTTATGAAGGGTAACAGTGATTAACAAGTAGAAGACTATTCTGACTGAAAGAGGCAGCCCACCTCTTTGTCTTAGGTTAGGTTGAGTCAGCATTTCCAATATGGTGACCGCCATCATTGGGCTTCAGAAACCAATGTTTGATGTCTCTGAGACGACATCCAAATACTGTACTGCTGCTGCTGTATTAATTCAGTTTGCCCTTTTTTCCAATACAAATTCTCAGATAAGAGGAAACCTGTGTTTTATGCGGGTTTGGCACATTTCTAACAACAGTTGAACAACAGATACTGTTGAGCTCTTTTATTTTGGAGCAGAATGTGCTAGGATTAACATCAGTACAATCTTTATTCTATTTTTAGTTGCATCATGGGTAACTGAGTTTAGAGCATGGGATTAGAACCAGGTGCCTTATTTTGCTTTCAGACTTTGCTCTAAGTTTAGCTAGCTAGCAGCTTCATTTTTTTAAAAGGAGAATGGGAGTACTACTGATCTTCTCATCTTACAATCTGAAAACATTTTCTCAATAATTACTAAATGCTTCACCCATGACCACGACCTTAGCGCTAAACAAAACAAAGTGTAACGCCAAGTTGTACCTTGAGGTGGAGGAGGCTGATCGAGGAGGGCGTTTGGCCTTCAGTGTTCTCAGTTTGTCTCCTTGAGTAAGACTGCTCTCCTTCAAGTTAATCTTCACTCACACACACGCACAGACAGACAGAGTTATAGCAATGAAAATCAAATAAAACTTTAAATGACAGAAAGTCCCACCACTCACCTCATCCAAGCTGTATGTTTTCGAAAGGGAAGTGTTGATTGACAGGTCCTCCATGCTTGAGAGTAGGCGGGACATGGCTTCCTGTCTGACCCCCCTCACAACCAGGACTTTGCAGCTGTAGACGCTGCTGTTGGAGCTGCTGTTGCCGACTCAGTCTCTGCTGCACCAGTTTCTGTTTGGAGCGATGGACATCGCCTTGGATCCACAAACTATGTTGTTTTCTACACAAATAAGAAACAGAAAATATTGAACATCCACAGTTGTGCACGATAATCACATCTCTAACAATAGTTGATAAAAACATATGAATTACGATCTAATTTATACAAAATTAAAATAACAGCAAGAAAAGAAATCAGCAGTTCAGCTGCCTCTTGAAGCCTTGCTGTGTCCACATGAGCTGCGTAACAGAGCTGCTTCTGTTGCCAGCCCAATCTTAACACTTTCACCAGCCTTACATTTTCATTTCAAACTAAGTTAAGCCTGACAAAGATAAAAAATGATCAGGACAAAAATACATTTAAAATTTCATGGCAATCCAATTTATTTCTATTAATGCATTTTACTCTGGAAGTCCCCACCAACTGGATTTTACAAAGTATCTTGTGCTGAATCCTCTCAAGTTATTGTCAAAGCTGTCTCACTGAAAGGGAAACAATAGTAAGACAAAATCTCACTCCTCTAAGAAGTTCTGCTGGGGACCAATGATGGATCCAGGCCTGCAAACTCGAGTCCAAGCGATGGCCTCGGCTGCAGTGAACTGGTAGTGCTTCATCAGGTAGCAGCCAATCAGAGTGCCGGTACGGCCCAGGCCTGCTGTGGTTGGGTAAAATTTGTACAAAGAAAGGATAGAAGGGAAATGTTTCTTCAGAAGATGATGAAAAGCAGAACTACTTGCAACACACTACTCATTACTGTTTGCCGCCTGTCGGCTAGACGCAGTAACTTTAACTCTTTACACACATACGGAAATCTCCTGAAAAACTCCGGAGATTACCCGGAGGGGCTGTATATGTGAACGCAAATAGCAGAATTTCTCGCGCAGACTTTACCCGTGGTTTCTCCTGCCAGACAACCTAGTATTTTTTCAGCAGAAAGTCCGAGTGAGCTGATGTGAGAACGCAGCAGCATATTCTCCGGATAATTCACCTCGAGCCAATGGGAGGGGAGTGACATTTCTATACTGTGATCGCTGCACGGTGCATAGAGTGTCTGCACGTGACCACTACGATCTCCGTGCACATAATTAAACGGCTGCATTATGTTTCCTGTTAGTCGTTATGTTGTTCTCTGCTCTTTTGTGGATGTTGTCATTCCGTTGGACTACACATAGCATTGATATAAAGGCAAATGTTCTCATTATAGCATCGTGTAGCAGACTCTGTTGCTTCATGCGCTACTTCTGCTTTGTTTTTTTACGTCACGTCTTACCTCAGGAAAGCCCCGCCCCCCCTCCCGTCTGACAGGGATAGTGTCCAGCTGTGAGGAGCATGTGTGAACAGCTAGGTCGGGAGAATCTCTGGAGCAGTCCTCCCGTAATTATCTAGATATCATTCGGAGTGCATATGTGAAAACGGCTTTAGACTGTGATTAAAAACTGAATGCACACACAAATTGCTCTAACCTTTACAGTGCACAGCCACAGCTCCTTCTGTGCTTTCACACACATGCAGGAAGCGCCTAATGATGATGTCAGATGGCGTGGTCCCATCCAGAAAGAAGAGGTCATGGTGCTCAAAACCTGCATCTTCAAATCGCTTGCCTTCGTACATCTTCCTGTTCAAGCGGACCACGGCTGTGACGTTATTTTGAAGAAAGTATGAAAAATAGGCCTCTGGTGCATGGAGAGGATAACCTGAAAACAGTTATTTGGATCTTATTAGAGTTATACATCTTTTAAGAGGAACACTCAACAACCTTAGCTAATTTTCAAAAAACATCCAAAAAAACAATGATGATTGTCATTTTTTCAGCGCTTTACTTTGTAGTTACCAAGCCTCTTGTCACGGAGGGAAAACAGGAGGAGGAGGACCCAATTGCAGAGCATGAACCATTTATTTAACAAAAACTTATTCCAAAACGTCAAAAAACAGGGAGCCACAAGGAATTAACAGGAACATACCACAGGAACATCCAACACGACATACGACAAAACAATGAACTGACAACACGAGGGAAGGAACACTGGGACTAAATAGACACAGGGGTAATCAAACACAGGTGAGGACAATCAGGGCAATCAGAACAGGAGGGAAACACAGAGGCAGGAATGAACACAAGACAAGACACACTGAGGACTACTACAAAGTAAGTATGAAACACTGAAGACACAGAACTCAAGAATGTAACAAGACACAATAGAACATGAAATGACAAAAATAAAACTGGAAACACTAAAGACTAAACATGGAAACACACAAGGGAAACACCAAGATCAGAAATGACAAAGACAGGTAACACTTAAGACCAAGGATATATTAACACACAGGGAAACAAGCAACACTAGGCAAAAGTTAGAACTAAAACAAGATAAGAAATCAAAACTCTGAAATACAAAACTAAAACAAGACCAAATCATGACACCTCTCTGTTTTAGCACTACTTTGGCGTGTTCATCTGCCGGTGTTATTTCCATCTCAAACTGGAGAGAATATTTTAACTATGATTAAATTCTGTTTTTCGCTTGACATAATAATAACTCAATAGACATCACAGTTACCCTGAACGATAGATACTCTCTGCTTACCCTGCTAGTGCTAGTTTTAGCTAATAACTAAGCTCCAGCCTCCCTTCCAAGAATGATCATTTCTCATGTCTCCAAAAGAAAATAAATCCATGTTTGGATGGCCAAAATACTTTTACTTCATGAAAAATAGAAGACTGCACCTGGTGTGGCCCCTTAAGTAAGGACGCACTGGAGGGCCAGGCAAAGGATGAAATACACAGTTAACGAACAATGAATGAAAAATAAATAGATAAGGCATACTAGAAAACTACACTCTGAGGATACAGGCCACCTAAGAGAATTACACATGTAAACCACTACGTGGTTAAACACAAGAACAAGGAATACAGTCAAATTAATCAAGTTATCATTCACATGGACACAGTATCAAGGTTTAACTGCCTGATGGCAGAAGGAGTGAAAGATTTAGAATAACGCTTTGTTTTCCTGAGTGGCGCTCTAAAGCAGCGGCCTGAGGGCGTTACCGTGAACTCAGAGGACATGAAGTGGTCACGCTGGGAAATGATTCCTTTAACCTTTTAGACCACTCGCCTCCCCCAGAGGGAAAACAAGTCTCACAAGATATGAGGTTGTAACCAAGAGGCTACAATGAAAATAACCAAATGTTGATGTTACAAAATAAACTTCCACATGACATCCTGCGGACTTCAAATCAATCAATGGATTGAATATTCTAAAGGGGAGTTTTAAAGCTAGGGGAGGGCCTTTGGGAGATCCTTATTAGTCCATTGGTCGAGAGGTTCAGATGAAATGTTACTTACCATTCTCTATCTTACTGCGGTGGTGAGGGCTGCTGAACGCCAACACTTTCCCTGGGATAATCCAGTTCATATCGCCATTTTCTACCCGCTAAAACAAAAAGAGGAGTGAGGAGCTGTTTTTGACTCTGAGCATGTGTCAAATATTACAATATAACTGTTAAATTGTAATGATACTTTGATCTTACTTTCAACAAATGAAACCATGCTGGAGACAATTCAGATCTTCCTTTGACATACTTGATAACATGTATATCTCTTACACCCACTGAACACAGTAACAATAACATTGAGAATTTGTCAGTTTTGCTCCACAGGTGTTTTTATTTGCTGAAAAGTTAGATGTTAAAATTGTCTTTTCAACCCACTTCCTGTGTTTAGTAAAACATATTCCACAGATTTCCCCTTCCTGTAGAGCTTTTCATCTCTCAGGAATCATTTACACTTGGTATTAACATTCATCCTGAGTGATGGGATCACAAGCTGAGAGCAATAAGTACATGCACCAAATGCTCCTCCCATGACCACTTGTGATCTGATCCTACTTTCCAGATTCATATGCAAATTATATCATTGACCTTCATTAGACTTTAAAACAATAAAATATGATAGCAAACCATGATGCAGACTCACAGCACAGAAGGAGAGAGACAAAAAGGAGCGGATGATTATGGACTGAACTGATGACGCCTTTTAAAACTTTGAATCTGAATCCTTGTATTCCCCTACAGTTCTGTAGTTTGTCATTACATTGAGCTTGAAAAGCACTTTCTAGTCTTCTGACTACTCATCTCTGACCAAGCAGCTGGAGCTACTTGTGTTTAGTGTCTTGCCCAAGGACACATCGACATGTGACTGCAGGAGCTGGGGATCAAACATCAAATTGCTCCCGCTGCTGCGTCAGCACGAGTGAATGTGTATAAGAGACAACCACTGAGCCACAGCAGCCCTTCTTTAAAGCAACATTATGGAGGAATTCTTTGGTGCAAACTGAATGTAAACAACATTGTTAGAGAACAAAAGCTGCCACATAGCCTCGTGGTGATGTTGTACAGTACGCATCATGTACAGAGGCTACAGCCCTCAAAGCAGGCGGTCCATGTTTTATTGTGACACTCGGCTCTTTTTATCACATGCCATTCTCCACTCTCTCATCCTCTATCCACTGTCCTATATATCCTCTACAATAAAGACATAAAAAAGCCCTTGAAATAATATTTAAAAACAACAACACAAAAACCTGGTTGATGCAAATTGACCTCTGCTGCACGGAGAAGTGTTCTGCTATTTATTGCTGCAGTGTCAAACCAGTCCCTCATTTTTTACATAAATGTGTACGATTTTCCATGTAGTGACAGAAGTTATTATTTGCTTTGTTGGACAACTTGACAATCATCCTTAGTTATTTCTTAGAACTGTAGTTCCAAATGTTGTGAGTTAATGATAACAATTAGTGTCTGTGTGCCCTCACCTCATAGTGTTCATATTCATCGACCTGGAAAGTGTCAAAGTCAAAGAAACCATGTTGAAATGCCTGTAGGAAAGAGAGCAAGAGAGAGAGAGAGAGAGAGAGAGAGAGAGAGAGAGAGAGAGAGAGAGAGAGAGAGAGATAAAGAGAGAGAGAGAGAGAGAGAGAGAGAGAGAGAGAGAGATAAAGGGAGAGAGAGAGAGAGAGAGAGATAAAGAGAGAGAGAGAGAGAGAGCAAGAGAGAGAGAGAGAGAGAGAGAGAGAGAGATAAAGAGAGAGAGAGATAAAGAGAGAGAGAGAGAGAGAGAGATAAAGAGAGAGAGAGATAAAGAGAGAGAGAGAGAGAGAGAGAGAGAGAGAGAGAGAGAGAGAGAGAGAGAGAGAGAGAGAGAGAGAGAGAGAGAGAGAGAGAGATAAAGAGAGCAAGAGAGGGGGGGGGGTGATTAGTCAGGGCAGCTTTCTTTTTTAAGCCTGATGCTGTGATGTAATTTCCGTCCTCATGACCCTGGTTGTTTTTAATTTACTTTTGAAAAACGTTCATAATAGTAGAGATTAAGACTAGGACATACTGTAGTAAAAGCTGAACTCCAGTGGGAACACTAAACTGCCCGCTGTTATTGTTCCATGTAATACACAACAGTTCAGTATGATTAAATAACAGTGGGTTTGGAGTTCAACCAAAGAACATGACAGGATAAACCTCTCAGTAACCACTGCTCCATAGTTTGTGTGTATGTGTTGGTGCAGTTTACACACTAAAGTAATCCAATGTAGGTTAACTCGGTCACTGCTCACCTTACGTATTCCTTGTAAGCAGTCGAGGACTGTGAGGTCGAACGAGCACTCTCCTACTGCTGCATCCCTGTTGTACACACATCCACACACACAACACATCATTTTTTTGGGATATTGTACCCTATCATACAACTGGTGAAAAGCATCTTTGAGTGCAGTTGTACCTGTTAGTGTCTAGGGGTATGTTTGTTTTATATTGAAGTGTGGTCAGGCACACAGCTGGTGCGTTCCTATCGTGAGGACGCAGAAAAAGACTGCACCTAAAACCTGGACTAAAGTCTAAAGCCAATGGTGTAGTAGTTTCCTGATATTCAGAATACGTATAAGAATGATGGGCAAACTTCGGCGAGTTTACAGCTCACTTCAACTGGGCTTGTTCCACACACACACACACACACACACACACACACACACACACACACACACACAGGATGCACAACAGCGCACATACTCCACAGTGTAATATCAGTGCATTTGCTGTTACATTCAAATTGTGTTGTAATGGAATAGAGGTCTGGGAGAAGGAAAGCTTTTGTGTCTGTTTGTTTCCAAGCTCTCCTCTTAGCGTGCTAGCTCCAGTGCGCACATGCAGAATCACGCACACTCACACGCTCTCATGAAACAGAGAGTTTGATTTATGAATCTTATACTTATCAGTGCCACCGATAATCGAGCCCACAGATATTAATACAGACTGTCCAGCATCCCAGAACACAGTGCAAACAAACATGCACCTACAAACATGGGTGAAAAACTATATAACCTGCCAACATTTAGGATTAAAAATAAGGAAGATGAGTTAGGGGGTCAGTGGGAGGGGTGCGAGAGCTGTGCATCTACGTCACGTTTGTGCAGTTATGAGCTGATATGCTAGGGGACTGCATTTTGATTTGTGGTTATAAACTGTAATTGCTCGGGTCAGCTTCGCTTACATTTATTTTTTAAAGTTGAATGCTGTCCTGTACTGACGTTTGCAGCTAGCTTGCTGCTTCATACAGCTTTCGTTTCACCTTTCAGCTAGTGCACAGTGCAGATGTGCACACACACACATTGAATGGCGTAGTAGGTTGCCAGGTCATGTTATGTAGTTGTAGATTATGTTTGTGTTTCTTGATTCAAAGACGATCTGGCAACTTTGAAATGTGTGTGTGTGTGTGTGTGTGTGTGTGTGTGTGTGTGTGTGTGTGTGTGTGTGTGCGTGTGTGTGTGTGTGTGTGTGTGTGTGTGTGTGTGTGCGTGTGCGTGTGTGTGTGTGTGTGTGTGTGTGTGTGTGTAGGTCTACCTGAATGGGAGGAATCCTGTGCTGTTTCCTGAGATCAGAGCTCTGTAGGCTTCTTCTGGGCTTCTTTTTAAATAGATGACCTTGAAGGAAGACGTTCAACAGTATTATTAAAAGGTGGACAGAAAGAGAAATGATGAATGAACAAACAAAGACATACTTACAGCGTATCCACCAATGAGAACAGCAGCACTGGCTCTCTTCTTTTGATCGTTACTGGTGTAGTGGACCAGTTTCTTTCTATACATGGTGAAGGACTGAAGGGTGAAAAGAAAGGAAATATTGAACAAATAATACATAAAAATAACACAACAGCATGACTGGTGTAATTGTCAGGTGTCCATACTATGTGGACTTTAAATCAAGAGCTTGTCAGTGTAAGAACATGAACATGGGTAAACTTTCTTCCAGCTCAAATCTCTGCTTGTCTTCAAAGGTAAGACGGCGTTTTGGCCTGCATGTAGTGTGGAGCTCGGTCTCCGTTACCTTCAGCTTCTTGTTGAGTTTGCAGCAGTATTTGTACAGCATGCCCAGGTTAAGAGGCCCAAAGTCCGCATAGAAACTGCAACACACAGGAAAACAGATGAGTTGATGATTTTCTTTTCTTTTTTTACAGTTAGTTAGACAATGGTCTAACTAAGTTAGACAATGGTCTAACTAACTTGGGGGAAGAAGCAGCAGCTGAGTTGCAGCTCAGATGAATCTCATTTGACTTACAAACGGACAACAGGAAGGAGTTAAGCTAAAGCCTTTTGACAGACGAGACAAGGGGGCCGGAATGAGGTGAAACTTTCTAAACTCAGATTTTTCCTGCCACACAATGTTTTATATTTCTTAGCACGAATTTCTATAACTCGTGATAAAGCTTAATAAAGAGAAGAACCAGAAGAGCCAATTTATAGGGTGTGCTAACTTGAGCCTTAATTATTTTGAGTGAAACCCCAAATGAGGAACAAGGAATTATCAGCTAGTTTAGGTTTGCATTTAGTTTTAGTAATACTGACAGGGGAAATGTTTCATGCAAAATGTAAGTTTAAATCTCAGCTAAAAAAGTCATCCTTATAAATAATTATCATTATGCAAAAGACATCATACTAATAATAAGAGTAATTCAATCAATTCAAAATCAGAGTTTCACCAAATACAACTGCAAATAAAGACTGATTGATATCCAGGCAGTAGTAATAGTTCCTGTGCTACAGTGAGGAAACAAATAGCTGTTCAAGCCGACTTATATCCAGCTGTAAACAGCAAAGAGGGTCATCAGTAACTAAAGTCTTTATGTTAGGCTTCAGAAGAAAAGACGTCTCATTACACGATCGGTCTCACAACTCTGACGCCCTCTTCAGGGAGGGACAGAGCTGCCTTTTATTTCCTGACGAGACTCAGATTGTTCAGTACAGGCTCCTGAAGAGCTTCAGGCGCTCCTTTATGCTCCTTTATGTCATCTGACTATTTATTAAATTACAGCGGTGGAAGCTACAGTCTATCATTCCACTCATTACACAGCTGTGTTTAATACTTGATTCTGATTGGCCAATTACACCTAGAAGCTGTGTGCTATCCCTCGATAGATCGCCATGGTTAAAAAACAAACCATCAGACTGCTGCTAGGAACACTGGAGGACTAAATGTAATTATCCATCGGGGAAATAAGTCTGGTTAATATGACATCTGACATTTACTAGGTGGAAAAGGAGAAAGAAGAAGATAAAAGTGTTGAATAGCAAATGACGCAAAAACTGAAACTGATACAGTGGTGTTCAAAGATGCTGAATGGAAAAGAAAATGTCAACAGACTCCGACATGACGAGGCAGAAAAAACAGGTGCTGTGCTGATTCATGCAGATCTCTTCACCTTGTCTCAATTTCCAAATCAATGTTTTGTTTCAAATGATTGATGTCTTAGTAAGTGGGTGTGTAAAACTTGGGGGATATTGTATAATAAGCAGCTTGTTTTCATGGAGGAACCCCTTCAGAGTGAGAAGACCCCTCCTGTTCACCATGTCGGGGTTCTATTCCTCGATAACACCCCCCTCACTGCTCCGACCTACATGTTTTACAATGACTGCAGACGGCTTGAGCATTGAAGAACAAAATACCTCACACCTGCAAATCATCTTTCACTGCTCTAAAACTGATGTGTAAATTCTTAACTGTTTGTGTGCACCGCTCTGTTACTAGATGGGGCTAAAGGCAACTCTCAAATGCTGTACATGCATTTGTCAACCAGCCGTGCATTGTGAGCAGTTAGTACGGTGGCCAGTTGGTGCACAGGCTCGGCAATAGCTGAAACAACATACATTTAGAGAAACACGCAGCATATTCAGAAACACTGCACATCCACAATAAATGCAATGGCTGAAAAGCGCTGCTAATGATCGAACATATAGGAATCAGTGGTGTTAAATCTCTGGAAAAAATAAAGTGATGTTAGTTTGATCCAGCTGCAAAGATGCTTACCTCTCATAAATGAACTCCTCGTCTGTGCTGAAATAATGTGTGTTGGCTGTATTCTTTGGTTTGATTTGCAGTGTGGAAAAGTACAGCCTGTCTGTAGAGACACACACAAAGACAGACATACACAGAGGAGGGGAAGCAGACATGAGACTGCACCATTAATAGTTTTCAGGTGGATCACAGACAGTTTTCATAAATGGTAAATGGACTTGAGCTTGTATAGTGTTTTTCTAGGTTCTGACTACTCAAAGCTCTTTTACACCGCAGGTCACACCTACACATTCACACACTGATGGTAGAGGCTGCTGTGTAAAGATTCCATTAGTATTAACTAATCCATTCATACACATTCATACTCCACCGCCGACGAAGCAGGTGGAGCTACTTGGGTCTTGCCCAAGGACACATCGGACATCTGGCTGCAGGAGCTGGGGATCAAACCCCTGACCTTCTGGTTGAGAGACGACCGACTCTACCACTGA
Source organism: Tautogolabrus adspersus (assembly GCA_020745685.1). Classification (NCBI taxonomy): domain Eukaryota; kingdom Metazoa; phylum Chordata; class Actinopteri; order Labriformes; family Labridae; genus Tautogolabrus; species Tautogolabrus adspersus. Next base: position 2,549,599 of record CM036544.1, read on the forward strand.
GCCTGCTCTGCTGTGTTCAAGACAGGAACACACCAAGCAAACTATAGATCTGTTCAATAAGAGTTGATCATATTGCCAAAGTATAACTTAGTTGCACTCAGATCATCTCCAAATGTCTTGTCAGTCAACACTTTGACTGGTACATTTTAATCCTTACTCATCTTTGTACAGGTACACCTAAAGTGCAAAATGTCAGTAGTAACTAATCAGACTAATCAGTTTTCTTTTTTGTAAGGAGTCACTTGAGGTACCACTTGCTATGCTAAGAAGGTTGCTTTTATAAATGGCAAATATGAAAATGGATTTATCAATGGCTGATTAAAGATGTAGAATGCCTCATCAACAATACAAAAACAAACATAAAAGGCACAGCTTCTGGGTTGTTAGGTTGTTCAAAAAATGTATCCCTGGCATTTATTTTGACGACCCTAAGTGATATAATATGTCACTTTCAGAGTAGATGTCGAGTAGCTGTCGCACTTTAGCACCAGTCGCTCTCATACAAAAAGAAAGCTGTCCCTTCAGCGCACCGCTTCCCCTCCTCCACCAACCCTCCCTCAGTGTTCAAACCGAGTGCATCCGTTTGTAGGACTGATCTCCATTCAGCCAAAAGTCGATTGGTTCCTATTTCTTTGAAGTATTTTAGACCAAACATAGTATTTTCTTCGCTTTGAAAAGTCCCTGTGATGCCTGTGAATTTTTACTCTTGCGACGAAACTCCCTCATTGTACCCCCACATACCCTGAGTAGAGAGGTCAACTAGAGGCTGGCTGCAAAAGCTCCGGGAGTCACATACACACCCATATAAAAAAATAAATGAAATTACCATATTTACAGCCTGGGTCGAAAAACCAATTTGTTCTGAATAACTTAATTTCTCTATCGGCACACACTGTGGCAGTAAATTCTTTCGTAACTCATCCCCTTTCATTAGTTATTCATAATGAGGGGCGCGGCTGAGCTAACTTATGGGTCACACTTTGTAGCTGTGGGGGGGCTTTAGGCCCGCTTCAGCCCTTTATCTGTTTCTAGGTTAAACAAAGTTACTTTGAGACAGCATTTCCAATAGGGTAACCTCCGCCAATGGGCTTCAAAAGTCATCTTCGGAAACCAATGGAGAACGTCACTGAGAATATATGTTTACTTTATATACAGTCTATGAATCTAAAGACTTGAAAATTGCGTCACAAATTCCAAATGAAGATAATGAAATACCATGTTTATAAAAAAAACCAATTAATTTCCCATTCTCCCTTATTGTTCTGTGTATTTTGGTGCTATAGACACAATAGTTTATATTTTCATTTAGGATTAAAATGAATATTTTCCAATTTGAGTCTGAATTGTCACATCCTATTCTTTCTCAAGTCACACTACAGCCATGTTAACTCCCAGAAAAGTAAAATGGCCTTTATCTTTAGATAGACTATGACAATGAGGTTAAAAGTGAGGCTAATAATTGATGATAAATAATTATAAAATGATCTGATTTGTATGTGTTTGCCAAGCTTACCTTTCATTATCTCCGACGCACCCCACAGTTCACATTCCTCTGCCATTTCAGTCACAAACAGGGGGTCCCTGTAATAATCTCCGGTGACAGAGTTTAGTAGCCTAGTCCTTCAATAGAGTTCCAGTCTTCTCAAAATTATAAGAAAATCCGAGTTTTCTTTACGCGCTCACTTTGTGGCCAAAAAGTAAAACACGTTTTACGTCCATGCTCGTGCCGTTCCTCGGAGTTTGAAGTGCTAATCTGTAAATAAAACTGGACAATAACTCGTTAACAGACACCGTGTGGAGCTTCAGAGGCATGGTAAAACACATCATCGAGTGGACTCGTCACGTCTCAGATTCAAACCGAAGCACATTGAATTGAGTAGTTCTCTGAAAATGATTCAGTCTCTCCATCTCTAAATTAATACGTTTCCCGGATGGACGCGCAGCAGACCTGGGGAGCGGTAATCCTCTGCTGCGCTGCACATGCTCGGTCAGTGGCTCCTAACACACACACACACACACACACACACACACACACACACACACACACACACACACACACACACACACACACACACACACACACACACACACACACACACACACACACGAGAAGTTAAACCTAACAGAGGCCGGCCCATTGATAGATGAACAGCATCCTGATTTTCTGTACTGTTAATTTGCAAAACACATTGTTATTTTCATATAATTATATTTACATGACCTCTCATAGAGACACTTTTAAAAAACAATACTTTTTAATTGATTTTTCTTCTCCCTCATGCCTCTCACTGTAGAATAACTATTAAAAAAGTAGTCCTGAAGAGCATCACAAGGTCACCTTTTGTAAAGTCATGTCTTATCTGGCTCGAAGACATGAGTTTGCTTCCGTCATCCAGTAGCCAACCAAAGCTCAGTTGCCAAATGTCTGAGCTCTCTGATTGCCCAGCTGAGCTGTCCCCGCAGGGAGAAACTAAATCTGCACTTACATCTCAAGTATGTAAGGGGCGTTTGGTCAGTTATTTAACCAAAACCACTTATTTGTAGAAACACTAAACCTGTTACAATATTCCTGTGGGAGAGTGGTGTGTTTACTCTCCTGATAAATTGATTTTTATTGTAGCTGTGTCAAAAATCTGCTTCGGACTCCCAACACATACTTCTCTCCAACAACATAAAGACATGTGATGGATGGATGATGGATGGATGATTTATTGATTGATTGATTGATTGATTGATTGATTGGATGGATGGATTGATGGATTATTTATGGATGATTAATGGATGGATGGATGGATGGGTGGATTGATGATTGATTGATGGATGGATGGATGGATGGATGGATGGATGGATGGATGGATGGATGGATGGATGGATGGATGGATGGATGGATGGATGGATTATTTATGTATGTATGGATTGATGATTGATTGATTGATTGATTGATTGATTGATGGATGGCTGGATGGATGGATGGATGGATGGATTGATGGATGGATGGATGGATGGATGGATGGATGGATTATTTATGTATGTATGGATTGATGATTGATTGATTGATTGATTGATTGATTGATGGATGGATGGATGGATGGATGGATGGATGGATTGATGGATGGATGGATGGATGGATGGATGGATGGATGGATGGATGGATTATTTATGTATGTATGGATTGATGATTGATTGATTGATTGATTGATTGATTGATGGATGGCTGGATGGATGGATGGATGGATGGATTGATGGATTGATGATTGATTGATGGATGGATTGATGATTGATTGATGGATTGATTGATGGATTGATGATTGATTGATGGATTGATGGATGGATGGATGGATGGATGGATGGATGGATGGATGGATGGATGGATGGATTGATTGATTGATTGATTGATTGATTGATTGATTGATTGATTGGATTATTTATGGATGATTAACGGATGGATGGATGATGGATGGATGGATGGATGGATGGATTATTTATGGATGATTAATGGATGGATGGGTGGATTGATGATTGATTGATTGATTGATTGATTGATGGATGGATGGATGGATAGATGGATGGGTGGATGGATGAATGGATGGGTGGATACTTTTCAGGATTGAAGAATGGAGATTAGATTGTTTTAACAACATGGTATCAAAAAGTATCGAAGAATCAAACATTTTAACAACCTTATCATATTTGGTTCTTCTCAAATGGATCTCTAAAATAAAGTAAAGAGGGACACATTTTGAAGGATTCTGACTAGAAACAAAAAAGTATTTTGGAGCAAAATGTAAATGTATGATGACATGAGGGATGTTCTTTTTAAAGAAAGTCCTCAATTTACGCTGATTTCTTTTGGCTAGACGATTATGAAAAACTTGAGTTGTGTTTTAAAAAAGGAACCTTTGTTGTATCAGATTTTATTTGTAAAGCCTGGGAGAAAAGACAGAACACACTGTTAAAAACTGAACTGTGACAGAAGCCTGTAACTTTGTAATGTTATGAAATGTTAAACGTACAGTATGTAAAATCCGCCACTAGGGGGCTCTCAATCAAAACAATAACAAAAGATGACGCTGAGGCTTGCAGTGTATCAGGGGAGTAAAAACGAACAAACTCTGTGTTGAATCAATACGAACGGGCGAAACCGACCTGAGAAAGACAATATGTGTACTGACGATGTATCCAAGTAATAATTTACATGACGTTTTTATCACAGCAGCACATACAGCGACAGAACGGCAGCTTTCAGTAGCAGCTAGCGCTAGCTTATGCAGCGGTCTTTGACGTAATATCCGGTGTTTCCTTGACAACGATCAACATTTCGTGTCTATCATGGCGGCCGCTTACAAGACACGTCCCGTTACAACTATAAAATTACGGATTTCTCTGGCTTTGATAACTTTTGGAAATATTTGAGGTGATGTAAGTACTCAACTGAAAAATATATATAACATGGGTTTAGTCAATTTTTAATTTAAGTTAGATATTTTAATGTAAACATTAGCATGCAATTGTACATACTGTACCTTTAATGTAAACCACTGCAACTGAATTTCTGGTGTCTTATAAGCCCATGAGGGTTGGGCACGACACCAAAATAAATTCAATCAATCAATCAATCAATCAATCAATCAATCAATCAACTGGAACATTCTTGGACTGTATCTTTATCCTCATGCTGTTCTGATCTTACACAATGTCTTACTTTGACCTTGGACATTCCCACACAGATCTGTGTGTGACGTAATCCTATTCCTGGCCTTCGCTTCAATCTGCTCTGGTTATCCAATTAGACGGCAGATAAGTGGAGGGCAGAAGGTGTGTATGGTCAAAGCTGAGTACACCTGAATCTGAACATGACCTGAACTACATGAGAAAACGGAACACTTGATGACCCTTACGACTGTTTATCACCAACATGTGAACAACAGGACCTTTTCACCGTAATGAAAAACTATATGGACAAAGTTATTATAATGAGCTTATCAAAATTCACTTTTCCCAATCTTATGATATTTATAATTTATCCAATTTAAAAAACAGAGGAAGAATTTAACACTTCTTGGCAAGACATGGTTAAAGACTATGAAGGAAGGTGTTTGTCATGTTCTGTCATGCCCTATTGTTCCAACAGTTCAGCCAGCAGAAGCCCTAACCATCTTTATTTTATCTTTCCTCAAGGTTTTTACATCCTATTCATTTCAAAGTGTTAGTCGCCAAAGTCCAATAGTCCGTTATTTCCTCTAGTCCGTCTTCTGGCTCCGTCACTCTCTCTTTTTCTCTTCTTAGCTTCATCCATCACCGTCCCCTTCTGTCTCTTAGCATCAGTCATTGTATCAAACAGTATAGAGATGGGCTAACAGGCTGCTTTGTGGCTGAAGCCTGCTGTGTGAACTATAGTGCCGTATAGCTGTAAACACTTCTGGTGAGTAGTACGGCCTGCTGCCAAAGTACGACCATGGCCCTCTTTGGACATGGGAGAGACACCATTCTTCCTGTTGAAAGTTATTGTGCTATTACATTGACTTTGAAATGTCATAATCACCATTATGATGATTTCATCATGTATACATCCTTTCACAACTGTTCAAAAAAGTGTATTCAAAGACAGCTGAAGGGAAGCACTGTGAGCAGATTCAAGTGAACCATAAAGTGGAGAATAAATGTCAAAATAATATAACAATAATGTATTATATAATATAATAAAGAAATGTAACCTACAAGTTTGTGTTTCTCCAAATATGTTTAATAGAAGACATATTTATTTGACTTAACTATTTCAGTAATTATAGTTATTTATATTAATGGACGAAGCCTGAGTGACGTCACCCAACTGTTACTGCAGGGGGCTTTGGAGTCCATGCTGGAAGAGCTTAGAGCTGGAGCTGAGGCGGGGTTTAAGCCTCATGACAAACTGCTACATTGCGCAGGCCTGTCCATCACGTCAGCTACCCACCTTATTTTGAATAACTGTTATGAGTGGGAGATGATAACTCATCTGTTTTGACTTTATGAAGATAAAACAGGTGAGTTATCATCCCCCCACCCCCCATACAGTGAGTGCCGATAGAGACATGAGCTAATCAGACATATTGTTTTTTTTAACCAGGCTGTAAAACTAGCTTTTTTGAACAGGTGTATGTAACTTCCCACATTAGTCTGTGTTCCACATTAATCTGCTCCCCCCTAGTTAATTAAAGTAGTCACAATACTGTAATTTTCAATCTCAATACCATGCTTGTAACATCAAACAAGTTCAATACCTGTTTTGATACCACGCAGACAGAAATAGAAGTCCTAGGCACCCAATTTTGATTAATTTCTTGATTCTGTCTCTATATGTGAGCCCTGTGACTGACTGGTGACCAGTATAAGATGAACCCCGCCTCTCGCCCAACGACAGCTGGGATTGGCTCCAGCTCCCTGTGACCCAGAACTAAAAAGCATTATCTAATGGATGGATGGTGTTGAAAAGTACTGAAAAAGGACAATTCAGACAACTTTAATTTAAAGCTTTTTATTGGTCATTTGTGTAATTGAGGTGTGGTAATAATATCTCAGGGTTGGCTGAGTATGTGGTGGAGGGGCCCAATGTAACCTTTATTCATGGGGCCCAGAAATCCTGGCGACACCCATGACTTTCGCCCTGATTAGAATGTCATTTTTGTGTAACTTGACTTGTTTTCATTGATCGTTGTTGTCATCTAAGAAAAGAAAAAAAACACACCTTGACAACAATCAATGATGATGATAAACATTTTATTTAACTATCTTTGTAGCCTATAGTAGCCTCATTCTTAAATGAAACGGGATCTTTTGACACTGCTGTGTTTGACTCCTGAATAATCAGCTGCTGAGACAGCAAAGTGACATACCCAAATGGCAGAATCAGCTCTAAAGGAGGCCTATCCCGGTCTCAAGGGCAAAGAGGGGGAGGGGTAGTGGTGGGTGGGGGTGCTGTGGGTTAGAGCATCTGTCTGCATGGTGACGTCACCGCGCCATAGTCGCTTAAAGCCTTTTCCTGTACGTTATCCTCCGCCCGCTTGTCCGCACCGTCCGGGAGGATGAATCCAAACACTGTGATTTTCATTTTACAAATCCGTCCAGAATATTGAAGCCGTCATGATTCTCACCCTTCTCTGATTGGGGAGAAGACCTTGGAAAGAGAACTCATCTCGTCAAATAGAAATATGCATTTTTCTCATTTGGAAGCCTTTTTAGTCCCGCATAAAAGGACCGGCAGAGACGAGGAGAGGAGGAGAGGAGGAGGAGGAGGAGAGGGCTTCGGGATGGATCCTGGAGGAGATGATGCGACAAGGAGGACAGGTTCGCTCTTCTAAATTAGGCAATCCGTTCTTTTATTTCAACGATATATTGCAATCAGATGCTGCCTTTGTGCGAAACATTGACTGATGCTGATGTAAGCCGCACACGTTGTCGGTTTTTTAACTGAAATTTGCTGAATTATTTCCTCGCTGCCTTCTCTTAAAATGCATGTTTGTGTCTTTTTTGTTTGCTTTTTTCCAGAGCAGATCTTTAGGCTAGTGCTGCATGGTCCGGCCTGCATACTGTAATAATCTGCTCCTCTTCATGTCGGGAGGGGGAATATACAAGATCACTCTTATATAACATTCCTGAAGGGACATTTTGTGTCTCTGTGCTTGTCCATAGCCTACTGAGTGTATCGTGTTATTATTGTTGGTTTAAAATACCTGATCACCGCTGTCATATTCCTGCAGGACTATGTGTGTACTCCGCAGTACTCTTAAGTACTCAGTGGTGTGTTTACAGTACTGCGGTGCCTGCATGATGCTTTTATAGGCTTTATATATATTTACATCTTGCACTTGGTAATATTATTCCTTTATGTAGGCCTAGACCATATTCCTATATTATTATTCTGAATAATACTTGATCATACATGTTGTGAGTTATAGTTAGATTGCACTGTCACCATTTGAAAAAAAAAATACATGAAGGTATCCCCCCCCAAAAAAAAAAAAAAAAAAAAAAAAAAAAAAAAAAAAAGTCATATTTCTCATCATGTTGGAATAATTCAGATGCTCTACTTCCCCTCTGTTTACATTCTGATGAGGCTCCATCAAATCTGGTCTTAGCCTCATTTAGATCCTGGTCGCCCGGGCTCTACTCTGTAATGGCTGCCTGCTTGATGTGTCCTTGACATGTCATGAAAAAGGGGAGATGGGGTATTGTTTGTGTTTGTGCAGGATTATTACTTCTGTGAAGTGTTTGTCTGGGAAGCCAGCTGTAAAGAATTCATGGCTGCTATGAATTACAGAGCCAAAGGAAGAGGAGCTGTAGATATACATGTGACCTTTAAACAATGTCGGCAAGGAAGTGTGTGTTTTTATAGGAACCATGTTTCCACTATCACAGCTTCATGTCAAAGGTTCATCATTGGGGATTCTCTTTAATGATCAAACACATTGTTGCTGTTTGCTTGAAAGAGGAAGCAGACAAAAGACTGTGTTACCCTATTTGCATATAGGCTCTCTCATCCACAGTGTTGTTCAGATTGATATTCACAATTTGCAAGAAAGAAGAAATGTATACATTTAACCTCTGCACTTGTTATATCTCAAGGTTATTTCCCCTGTGCCTCTCTTCCTCTGTGACTTTGGGCTGCCTCTCTCAGTGTTCACAGTGGACCTTGATTTAAAATCAGTCAATTAAGGCACGCGGTGAATGCCAAGAGAGGAGCCGCGCTGCTCCAGAATGGCTGCACTTCATAGTCTCCACATACAGCATGTGTGCAGTACTCTATCTGTAATGTATGTAACAACTACCTGCACTTCAAAATCAACCTCACCTGTATTGTCCTGAGGAGAAAGATGTTTATACCATCTCCTTCTATATGCTCAGACTCAAGTTTGTTTATACAGCAAGAAAATTCTAAAATAATTAAAATCAGAGAACAAACCGTGAACATCACAGAGAAGGTTAAATATGAAAATAATGTTAAAATAATAACATCTTAAATGAATATATAAATATGACACTTAGCAAAAATAAGACATTAAAATAGAAAATATATAAATGACCTCACATTTGTAATGTAGTGATGTTATCTGCTCTGCACGCCTTTCAATGTTATATTGCTCTGAAGTACCTGACCCCAGAGTCTTACTGTCCCAACAGACACAGATTCACCTGCTGGTGTCGCCTAGTTGAAAATTATTTAGGCTCACAGTTTGCTCCGTCTGTGTCGGCCACAGCCCTAACGTGCCCTGGAAGCAAACACATCCGTAATACACCTCAACCCTGCAAGCCAGTCAGTATTGCCAAATATGGACAGGCATTACTATGAAACTTAACAGAGAGAGCAGGCATATACTCTGTGTTATAGTATTTAAACAGACCCAGCAATCATCCAGTGTGAGAAAGCTCTTGGCAACATTTGCAAGAACAAAACGTGTTTTTTAAATGTAGAAACCTCCAGCAGAACCAGAATCATCTGCTGCCACCATCCAGCTGCAGCCTTGATTGTGGGCTCATTAGCTACTCAACACTTTAAGGGATCTATCTACAGTCCTGCACTGACGTACTTCTCTTTGCAAAGCTATTTACTGATTTATCTAATCCACGAAGCCTCTTAGAGAGCTGTGGGATGCCAGCTTTAGTCACCACCAATGAATGATGGTGATTGTATTCATTTTTTAAATATATCACAGATAACTCTCTGTGGGTCTCTCTGTGATGAGAGACCGCAAACGCAAACGTTGCCCCCTACTTCTACCCGCTCAGTGCTAAACAGCAGACAGACTCAGTTAGAGACCAGCTGGTGAACAAGGGGGAGTATTTTGTTTCAGATATTGGTGTTTCACATTAGTTTGATGGGAAAATATACATCTTTATCATCGTCATGGACACATTAGAGTCAGGTGACCACAGGTATATTTACCCTGGTAGCATTCTTGTGATGAATTTATCTTAAAGGATTTATGTAAATATAGTTTTGCCTTACAGATGTAGACGAAATGAAACTTAGGCTGTGAAATCTGTTAAACATGGTCAGTAAACGTTAAACTGTTTATGAGATGTTGTTTAATTTAAAACTGTGTTTAATAAAGTTTGATTTATTGGAAATATGTTTGTCAGCTGTTCTGTTTTTCACATATACCTAACGTTAATAAATAAAGTGAATCTAATGTTCTTCAGTGAAAATCTGAAGCCTGAGAACTATTCAGGATTCAATGTACCAGGTAGAATAAAGAAAGCTGACCTGCACCCCTTTAACAAACTGCATGTGACGGCCATGAAGCAGGTGACGAGGACATGGAAACAACAAAATCCACCTCAACTAAAACTCTCATTAACAACATTAGGCACAAATATGACAAGTTTCGTCAGCTCAGAAGCTTTGTTCGAACAAAACAAAATAATGTGCAATATCCAAACTATACAACCTGCTGCTATCAAGCTCAACAGAGAATTCTGATTACAAGTGGAAAGTCTGGAGGAAGGACCGAGAAATGGATATAACATCTGAGGACTGGGAATCCACCTGTACTAGGGTCCACACAATTAATACTCGACTCAGACTACTGCAGTACAAATGGACAATGAGAACGTACATCACAGCAGTTCAATTAAACCTACATAATAAGAATACTCCAGATTTATGAAGAAAATGCACTGAGGAGAAGGGAACACTGTTTCATTGTGTTTAGCAGTGTATTAAGATTAAACATGTCTGGGAAGAGGTTAAAAAGCTGATAGAAGAAATTGTTTTTAAAGATGTTCCAATGGATCCTATAGGCGTTTTATTTTAGGACTTTACTAAAACAATCACAAGTTTACAAAAAATAATCAGCTTATGATAATTAGGTGCCTTTTGCATGCCAAAAAATCCATTGCAATATTTCAGACAAAAATTAAATGACAATAGACTAAAGCTTGTATAGCACTTTTCTAGTCTTCTGACTACTCAAAGCGCTTTTACACCGCAGGTCACACCCTGTGATGGTAGAGTCTGCTGTGTAAAGAGTCCATCAGTATGAACTAATCCATCCATACACATTCATACGCCGCCAACGAAGCAGCAGGACAGCTTAGGGATAAGTGTCTTGCCCAGCTACATGTCTGATGTGCCAAAGGACACATCGGGCATTAGCTGCAGGAGCTGGGGATTGAACCCCCAACCTTCTGGTTAGGAGGCGACTAACTCTTCCAACTGAGCCCAAAGGTTACAGCACCTGGTATTCCCAGGCGGTCTCCCATCCAAGTACAAACCAGGTCAGACCCTGCTTAGCTTCTGAGATCGGGCGTGTTCAGGGTGGTATGTTGTGGTTGTATTATCAGTGTTATTCTTTGTTTTACGTCTTTCACAGTTATTCTATTTTTTGTTTTTTGATGTTGTATTACTTTTTCTTTTCTTTTTATTTTTTTTAATTAACTAATTGAATCGATAAAAGAAAAAGAGGTGCAATGAATTCTATGGAAACGACTCCAACGATTAATCTGTAAACATTGCAATAAAGTGATGAATTAATAAAACAGCAGTCCATCTCATGACCTAGACTTTGGGTATACTGTAGATTGGCTGGTTTACAAAGATTGAGATATTTGCCTCTTGTTGATGGAGTTTGAGAAACTTGAAGTTGATCCAAACTCAAATCAGTTGGTGTTGTCGGCCTCTGACCTCTACATCAGTCTGAAGATGACGTCTCTGTGCAGTTCAGACACCAGCTTGTTTACATCCAAACTGCCAGCTAGTCTTATCTGACCCCGCCTGCCTGTTAATCCTCAGTAATGAGTGCTCTACATTTCGTCCCTCTGCTCGGATCTCTCATGCAGTAAACTGTCAGCAACACTCAGTGCTTCATACAAGTTCAGGTTCTTCGAGAAATATCTGGAAAGCCTTTTTTTTATTGAGTATATATAATTTCTAAACTCTCAGACACATCCACAAACCCAGATTCAAACACACACAGATTGTTTCTCTTTCTGTTAATCTTGTTATATGCTCGTTATATGAATCCTCCAGAAACACTTTGAATTGCACGTTACATAACCAAAATGCAGAGGCCACTGCAGCAAACACAGTTTATTTATCAAGTGTGAAATAGGATTGCATTTATCTTCTCCATGAACATGTTAGTGGTAACAGACTGTTTGTAGAGACTACGTCTATAATAACAACCCCAATTCATAAAAAGGAGAGTTCGTCAAAATGTTGATAAAACCACAATGTGATGATTTGACCCACATGTCAAGATTCAACATTTGTTGTCAGTTCCATATCACACTCTCAGCTCACATGGAGCGAAACGCTGTTCTCAAATCAAGCATCGTATTTAGTTTAAAAAAGCACAAAGACGTCACAGCACAACTGAAACTGAGACATTTCACTGTTTTGATACAGACACACAAACACACACACACACACACACACACACACACCCCCCCCCCCACACACACACACACACACACACACACACACACACACACGCACACACACACCCCCACACACACACACACACACACACACACACACACACACACACACACACTCAATGCAGTACGTAACCTCTACAGATAGGCCTACTTTTAAGATTGTGATACAGAGTTAGTAATAATTCACAAAAATCCGACAAACAATGAAACTCTCGGGTGATAACAATGATGTAAGACATTATCAAATGCAGTTTAACATCATGGTCCTTTAATTTAAGTTTACATAATTTGCACAAATTACCAAAGAGTATTAACTGAATTTTAACATTGACCTAAGTCTGGCTTTACTAAGACAAGTCATGCTCATTATTAGTTGTTTTATGCAAATTGAAATCAGGATATTCAAATGATGTAGAAGAGCTTAGAGAGCACTCAAAAATCACACACTGTTTTGGTTCCCATGTAGAAGTGGTTGTCCCCAGGTGTGCTGCACACAGGCAGAGGAGGACTCTCAGACACAGCAGGATGATCAACAGTAAGCAGCCAGAGAAGCTGCTGAGCGGCTGCAGCGCCTTCACTCCTTCAGACTGAATGCTGCTGATGAAGTTTAAATGAACATCCAGGCAGCGACTTCTACTCTTGAACCACATGAAGTGAACACCATAAAGAAACAATATGGATTTATATAAGATGTTTGCTTCTGTAAGAGAACTTGAGTAAGCTGAGATAAAACTCTCAAAATAAACATTTTTATCTTTACCTCAAATGTATATCGTATAAGGAAACTGATATATCATCATAACAATGATCCCGCACACTTGGATGCCACTGCAGTAATAAAGCAACTGTCAGCCTTCGACAGTACGACGCAGAAATACCACAGAGCATATCGTTTCCACAGGTAGGTATATTCCCCCTTAGAAAGTTGATCCTGCTACAAAATAAATCCAATGTTTGGGTTTAGCAGGCTATGTGCACACATTGGGTTATGAATTTCACCCTATGAATCTTCAGATTCAACCGTTGTGCAAACTTTAAAATAAAGTTTTGTTTTTAAAGCTAGTATTTGGAGAAAAAACTGTGTGGTGTTTTACAAAAAGTGTGAGGCTGGCGTGTCCCTACTTGTGTTTGGAGTTTCAACAACTGTTCATTATTTTTTATTTTAGTTTGTAAGCAATTGTGAAACACTGTAATATTATTTAAATGGCAGGTTGTAGCACCTCAAAAAGCCCACAAGATGGAAGCAAAGCATCATCTATTAATCCCTTATTGTCCAATATCTGTAACGTGGGACAAGTAGTTTATGTTGGATAACAGAGAGGAGGGGCCTAAAGTGACAGCTTATTTTATAGTAGGACAAATGAAACAATTTAAGATGGCTCTGATGTAGAGGTGAAATATTAAAACATAATCTCAACATTTGTTCAGCCAAAGGCCTGATGAATCAAGTGTAATCAAAGATTTGATTGTAACACAGACATTCACATTATGTAAAGTTAGAGTTACCCAGATGTTAGATATGTGGATTGAGGCTGCCTTCGAGAGTAATAAGGAGAAGTATGCACAACTGTCAGCCACGTGCTCACAAGCTGGGTGTTCTGTGGAAGTTGGGTGGAGGAGCATTACTGGAACATTGACCCAGCGGTTCCTGAAATCTATTGGAGTCACAGGCCCCAAAAGGAGAAGAGCCCTCAAAGATCTTGCTGAGGAGGCAGAGCAGGGCGGCTTCTGGCTTGGGGCAGAGCTATAGAGATATCTCTCTGGCTTGGGGGCGTGGGAGAAAGGAACCCATAGGGCAGGCTGCAGGGAGTGGTAGGGAGACGTCCCGACTGGAAAAGTGATGACGTATTTTTGTAGGCCAACCCGGAAGTAGCATCGCCATGGGTTCCAACGATAATTCGCCTATGGGATTTTTGCATTGGATTTTGGATGATTGCAGAAAATAAGCTCTGTGGCAAACACACGTTTCTGATGCGTAGGCGTTTTGTTCAGCAGGATAATCTTCACAAATGAACACCACTTTTGTGAAGTTTGAAGCGTTAATCCAGCCGAGAGAAGTAAAAAGCTAACGTTATGCTACAAGCGAACTACACCACGGTCGATTGACTATGACGTCACGACCGTTATACTTCACCGATCTAATCAGCGGTTTTGACAAGCTAGCGAAACCGTAGCTTAATACGTTTTTTATTAACCTAATATTTACAAGAGCACTGAAAAACAAGACTAGATGCTGTAAGGCGGACTAGTGAGAGAGTTCCCGGCGTGATGACGTTTAATGTCCCCGACAACCACTGTAGTCTCATTTAGCCACTTGTTAGCAACCGCCGTTATAAGTACGCGTAAAAACTTTAAAATTCACAAGTGGGGGTCTTATCTAACGTAGTTTATGTCGTCTAACAAAACGCCAACATCTCTTAAGCTTGTGTTAACCACAGACCTTATTTCAGGCGTCTAACCACAAACCCATTCAAAATCCCCATTGACTTTTAGAGTTAGGAACCCATGGCGCTAAAGTGCTAACTCACTTCCTGGTTTTAGGACTCATTCCTGTGCCAGTCTATTCCCACACATTTCAGATACATTTAAATCAGTAGTGTCTGCTCAAGGACTGTCCCTCCTGCTCCATTACCTCCAGATGTTTCGGGATTAAAGGAGCGAAACATCAGTGAAGGGGGGCTCCAGGCTGACGACCCTGTAGCCTGCACAATGGCACCATCGAGGTGCAACAGGCAGAAATCTTGTGCAGTTGCAGCCACCTGTATTTGCTTCCATTTATTGGCTCCTTAAAGGCTTTCCTCTGACACAAACTATTCATGAACAGACTTCAACTCAAACAAGACAAGAACAAAAACATCAAAGACAGAAATCATCATACAAAAGTCTTTTTTCAAACATTTGATATCTTTATTTATTTATTTATCATTGTTGTGTGTCGCATGTCCCAGCGGGCCAGCAGGAGGCGATGAAGATGTTTTGAAGTTGAACTGTCATAAACCATCTTTATGAACAGACAGAAGGCTGACACATGAGGCTGCATGATCTGATTTACTCAGGCTATGCTACACTTAGAACCTGGTTGATCAATTTAAAAGTGTTATCTTAATTTAAGATATAGATGTTGGCAAGAAGAGATGCTCAAATGAATAAATTCAAAGTTTAATATAGATGTAAATCTGCCCTCAAGAAGATTTGTTATGGGCCTCGATTTGTGGAGAAATTACCTGGCATAGTCTTGTGGATAAATTTAGTATCTGGATTAAAGTTGAAGAAGTTTCCTTAAAATGTTTCAATGAATTTACCGAGAGAGAAATAGATGGAGTTTAGGTTCAGCGTGATGTGAAAAGAAAAACAGGACCAGGGTCTACTTCTAGGAAAAAATCAAATGTCTATGGTCTGAAGGCTATGTGAAGAATAATCATGTAATTATTTTGTACAGTTGGTTTTGATGATGGAAAATTCCACACACACAAGAAGACAGACCCAGGACCTTAACCCTTTATGGTATACGTGTTGCCTCCAGGCATTAAAGCCTATTTTAGCTTTTTTTAAATAAAATGAGACACCCATCTAATTGTTCAATGTTTTCTCAGGAGAGGGTAACCCATTTACGACTCAATAAAGATTAAAAAAAAATGGTGGTCACAAGACCCACAGGCGTCCATTTTGCTTCCTTTTTCAGCACATGTGTATACGTCACACAGTCCCATATTTCCTCTCATGAAAGCTGCTTTTTTCACTCATTTAAATCCAGATTATCATCTACAAAAATCTGTGTCACCTTCATTATTAATTAAAGAAGTAAATTAAAAAACGTTACACATATCATCGAATGTATTATAGGAAACTACTAAAAACGTCACGTTGCTCTGAGGTAACATTAAGTACCCTAATGGAATCGCATACGGCCATAGCAGCATACGAGGTTGCAATACCAGTATATTTAATTTGTAAGGAAAAGACTCAAGCATTAACTAAATGTATTTGCCATGAATAAGATTTTGTAATGCATTCAAATTAAAATACTTTATCTGCACATATGATTTCATGTAGGAGATGACTCGTCATCGTTTCTATGGCACTTTGAAAAAGTTATAAATCACAGGTGGCACTGGGAGCTGATGAGAGTGATTTTAATATACAACGTATTTTAATTGATCAATAAATACAAATTTCAGACGACCCCATTTCAATTCTGTTTGACGTGGGGTCACGGCCTCAATGTTGAGAAAGTCTGCCATAGAGGGTTACGAATAGAAAGCTGTTAAATTAACCAAATATTGGTAAAGTTTCACACAGACTTCAGATAATATGAAAGGAAGTATTTGTTTTATATTTACTGTATATATTCCTGGGCATTAGGTTTTGTGTACCTTTTGTTGTAAATCTGTTTTGTTTTTTTATTAATTACGTTTCTTCAGCCAAGTATCCAGAACCTTGCTAGTGTTGGGAATAATGTATCATTGATGTTAAAAGTGTTTGTGTTAAAGAAATCCACATGAAACAAAACTCACCAAATCAGCTGTAACGCCGGCATGAAGATGGAAATTCCAGTTATTTCTCAGACATTTAAGATTACACTCGTTGACCTCAGGGTGGCGCTGTAAGATTAAGTTGATGTTTTTGGTACATTATTCAAAAGTAGTTTGGCTTGAAGTAAAAATGGTACTGTCATTTCAATAGCTAAATCAATGTGCATCCTTGCACGGACGTTGTTCTGCTCTATTAAGTGATCAATTCTGCAGCTTTTTCTCCAAATCTCAGCCGGTGAATAAAGTGTTCGGACTGTCGACATGCTTTGCTGAAATAGAGTCAAATCAAAACTTCCAAACTTAAGAGTGTCTCAATTTGTCATAAAGATCAGATCTTCTAAGCATAGCCTATCGTCTGACTTGTGTCTAGTTTACCTCTGTGCACTCCACGGTCCAATCAGAAAGCCTTAATTTTATATGAGACATTTTTAAACACCACATGTAACTTCCATTCATTCAAACACTGATGGCGGAGGATGCTACGTGAATGACCTAACTGTCCATCACTACTCCTGGATCACATGCATTCACACGCCGCTGGTAGCAGCAGGAGCAATGTGGGGTCGTTCAGTGTCTTTGCCCAAGGACACTTTGACATGTGAGACATCTGAGCCACAGCTGCCCTCAAACATGAGACATGCATCCACACCAAATGGCCTGTAGTAGGTTCAGTTATTATCCTAAGCCTGTTGGACTTAAATATTGTTTTACCTTGATTTAATGTGGTTTGTTGTTTGTACACAAGGCAGCTCTATAACATAGAAACTGTGGACTTGATTTTGAACCCACGGTAATAAAAGTTTGACAGAAATGAACATAGAATCTTATTGCATGCTGATGAGGAAGGGAAAACTAAATGTGCATGTGAAATTAAAACAAAGTGTGTGTTGAATTATGCAAAAAAGCTCACAATAGCCTCAATCATTGATAAGATGTGACGTACCAATCACCCCAAAGTTTCCAGAAAAAAAGGTTTCTGATCCATTCACAGAAAAGTTTCCCATGTGATGTGACAAATCTTCTTTCCTCTTCAAATGACAGAAATGTGTCATGTCTTTGGTTGTTTTTATTCTTTATGGCAGGAAAGTTATGAAAGGTTTGAATTTCCCAGTAATAACGAAATATTTTGGTCCTTCAAGGGTAGACACAACCAGCAACACCATCACCACAGTGGTGAAGAATTAAATACAGTAAATGTCCAGCTCCACTAGCTGTAACCGAAATTATTATTATTTTTTACTGATGAATTATAAATATCCTTTTCCTCACATTGAGTAAACAAGTCAAGAGGACCAGAGACAATTACTGAGAGACATGAAGGGAAGAGATTCTGTGCTGAGGACTTTTACTGTGAAGCAGCTTTTTATGATTTAAGAGTTCAACGGTCAAGTCAAAGTTTATTTATCACATTTTAAAAAACCTCAGTTGATCAAAGTGTTTCACAAAACAAACCAAGACAATAAGTAGGAGCATAATGACATTTCAAAATGTCAACCTCAACTTGTATTAAAAGCCAATGCAAAGACGTGTGTCTTAATTTCTGCCTTTTAATAAGGAAGTTTTTTCTGACCACTGTATCTTTTGCTGCTTTGCTAAAGTGCTCATGATGGATTAAGCTGGGTCCTTGTAATATAGCAATAAGTAAGGTCTTTTACCTGCTTTTTGTAACATAAACAATGAGCATGGTCTTTTTACCTGCTCTTTTGTAATATTAATAGACAAAGAGTAAGGTCTTTTACCTGCTTCTTGTAAAGCGTCTTGAGATAACACTTGTTATGAATTGGCGCTATACAAATAAAGATTGATTGATTGATTGATTAAGCAATGGTTAACAATTTTCAACGTTTGATTGAGCATTTCTGATATTCACAGACCAGTGGTGAGGTGCAGGTCATACGCTGGTACCCACTGATTTTGAGTTTCCATACCCACTTCTAATTCCCCTCTGATTCACAATATTCAGTAGTATGCTGCATTTTTTCCCCTTGGATGCATGAGGGATGCCTCGCCCTACTCTGTCTCAGCATTGTTCCCTTTTTTTGTGACAACAAAAGGAACATTGAATGCATTTAAAAGTAATGTTGTTTAATTTGAAAATGTAAATTACTGATCACTTGAATTGCTAAACCAATTTGTTTAAACAAAAAAGTATTCTGAGTATACTAGTGTATTGCTTTATAACGCATTACCCCCAAATATGTTTAGGATGCATAACTAATGTATTAGTCTCAGCCTGTAGTCTGTTGGGCAGATACCATGACCAAATCTGCTCCTCTTCTGTGGATTATGTAAATTTCATAACAATCCCAACTCCCTCAAATCAAGCAGCGGAAGTTAAGTGTCAACGTGCAGATATAAAAATAAACTATATTTGCAAGAGTAGTCTTACATGTCACTGTTTAAAACAGAGGCCAGTATCCTCTGGACGGGCAACATAAAAACAAATTGGGGGAAAAGAGTATACCCATTTCTTCAGGCACCACTACATCTGTATAGTACAACATATAGGACAGACTTATACTAAAGCACATAAACCTTCAAGCAAAGCTGACTGCATCAGAAACACAACTTCATTTGACTAACGTTAAGAACAATGTTGGAGTAAAACATTTTTCAAATGACTGTTGCTCCTGTCCTAAATATAAACCCTGACTCTTCCTCCCCACTAACTCGCACTGACTCTCCCTCTCCTTTTATGACGAGCAGCTCCATGACCGACCATTAAAAAAAAAAAAATCCGTTTAACCATCCTGGCTGGATGTTGTTTCTTGGCCCACCCTGTTACACCCACCAACAACATGTTAATGTGCGCCCAAGATTGTTTGGTTTTCATATTTCCAACTTCACCTGAACGCAGCGGGAGACAGGAGGTGGAGGCTGAACAACACGGAGAGGAGGGAGGAGGAAAGAGAGCCAGCTAACGCCAGAGCTGTGAGCCTGTTTACCCGCAACTCACCGCTATTTTAGCACATTTGAGCCACATATGACACACACTTTAACCATTTTACTTCACTTAATATGTGACTCCATCAGCATTTCGTCGTATGAGTCCAAGATGACAGAAGTGCGTGCCCGTGTTTAGCTCGGGTACCGTGAAGACAAAAGGGCATCTCTGTGTTTGACCGATCTTAATCTTCGGATGAGAGTTTCTGTGTTTGAGAACCAGCACGTCAAAACCTCCCGCTGCTCAACCGACCAACCGGCCCTGGTTACCGTGAAATCAGGGGGACAGCAACCAAGCAAACTGAAAACATGAAGTTCACAGAGCATCTCTCCGCTCACATCACACCGGAGTGGAGAAAACAATACATCCAGTATGAGGTGAGTTAGCTTCGTAACTAACCCTTCACGCTGCTAGCCACCAGCTAGCCGACTGACTAACCGGGAAGCCACTGGCGGTATGGTCTGACGTCTGTCCAGTTTTAACCCGGTTATCAGTTGTTTTTGTCAGAACTGTTTTGATAGAGTAAGAGATGGCGACCCTTTCTTTCCCCCTGTCGTAATACAACAGGAAGAGAGGAAGTACTTCAACCGCAAGGCCTGTAAATCAAGCGACAGAAGCATACTACTGTCACCAGCTAGCAAACTAGACTAGCTGGACAGGTTTGCTCAGTCGCTGTCGGTCACCAGCTCCTCTCATCTTTACTGACTGGTTTTCACTGCTATGAAGACCCGGCCAGCAGACCACAGGGTCTATCCTCTAAGCTGCTTGGACTGTGTGTTTGGAGACAGACACAAGGCATTTGTCTGAGTCATCATTTATTTAGCTTGTTAATCTTTGCGCCTGTTAACCATTCTGTCTCTCCCCAAATGCTGACTCAGCTCAGCAGTCATGCCGCTGGTGTTTCACATCAGGATGGACGGGGTCACACGATGAAGGAGCTGCAGATTTTTCAATCTGCAATCTTTGAACCCCTTAAAAGCTATTCAAACTGGATAATGTATTATCTTTGTGGGGGCTGGTATGACACACACATGGCTGACGATGTAAACAAATATTCAGAAGTTCCGAGGCAGCCTTTGCTTTTTTTGACCTGTAAATGTTGCTTTGTCATGCCTAGCAGATTTGTAAAGGTTATATAGCTTATTGGATTGTAGTACAGTGATTTATTTATTTTTAGCAGAGAATGGCGTGATCCTGAGAGAGCAGACACTTTCATAAAGTTCTTATAGAAGATATTTCAAGTGCCATACCAAACAAAGCTGGTCTATGTGCTGGACAGATCCATTCCCAGTAACATTAATCAATATTTCAATTTTACTCTTTCAATATGAAATGCATGGCCTGGTAAGCTTTGTGTACACATGATGCCAACAACAACAATAACACTATTCATTACGGATAAATAATTATTGATTTCAGCATCCGTATCCATACATATCGGAATCAGATTGGAAACAGGAAAAATCTGCATCGCTGCATCACTACACAACAAGACTCCAAATAATCAGGACAAGTCATGAATTAAGACAGTTTATACACAATCGTTGGTGCCAAGTTTGGTTTATGTTCATGCATGTGTTTCTGATTGGCATAACATTATTCATTTACTGTGTTAAAATACCTTTTGATGTGCTGAAAGGGGTCACCAGGAAGTAGAGAATAAATCAGAAATAATTCTGCTTATCTTCTTCAAACTTCATCTGGTTATTGTGGAGCTACTTTCTGTCCCACCTGTGATAGCCTGATCTAAAGCACGATGTAATGGCTACGAGAAGATAGTCACATATTTATGGTATGTTACTTGTGTAGTCTACATGATTTACACCAGCATAAGTTATATTTCGTAAATGTTCTGTATCGCCATGTTTTTCACAAGGCAACATTTAGTCCTCAAAAGGCGATGTCGACAGTGATGAGGATTCGGCCATCTCTGCCAGCCTCTGGTAACAAGACAGCAGCTGCTCAGGGATGAGGGCCCTTTTAAAACTGCTGTACGGTTAACATTTTCTCCACTTTTCTGTCGCCTATGTCCACAACAGTTTAATGTGGACTGGTTTCTTTCAGCTCTTGCAGTGTTTGGATAAACACCAGATGAGGCTTGTTGTTCCACACAGCTGTGAATCTGACCTTAGGCCCCGTTAGTTTTAGTCCTGGGAAGATCTGGAACAAAGGCCTGTGAGGTTTGCAAAGCAATGCTGACCAGGATTGTAACATGCATGTCATGTTTTCACATGGCAGCTGTGTTCAGCCCAGAAAGTAAGCAGGACGGTAGAATAAACAGAGCTGTCATAATGTGATGTTTGCTGAAACAAAATGTCAGCTCCTTTATTGTCATGTCTGGGTAAAGCCTGATTTATACTTCTGTGTCGAATCGGCACCATAGCGTACGGCATAGATTCACGTAACCGTCTACTTAAGCAGATGCCTACGTATAAAGCCTAACACCTCCTCATAAACGCGTCGAAACAACACAGACTGCAAGCCCTGTGATTGGTCCGCTGGGCAGCATCGTGTTACCAGCATTTACAACATTCCCCCGTCGTCTGCCTCAATTGATTCAGCAGCCGTACAATCCACCTCCTGACCTCCCATGTCTCCTTTTCGTCTTTGCTATAATTGCAGAATAACCAACTGCTGCTCAATATTTATTAGTTCCAAATCCAACATAACACTCATTGGGCCTCATTCACTAACAGTGCGTACGCACAAATATGTGCTTAAACCGTGCGTACGAACGTTTGAAGCACAAATCTGTGATTCATCAATATATTCTTACTTGAATTTGTTCTACTCTGCGAACACAATTTAGAACCTCCTGAGACCATGCGTACGCACAAATGATTGACCAGCTTTCTCAGATAATGTACTCTCTTAACTAAATGCATGACATATTAAACATACATTCAGTAAAAAATAATATATATATAAATGTATTTTTAATTTTTGAAAAGACAAGAATTAAAAACGTGAATTAACTAATGCATTGACTAAATGTATGAAGTAATCATGAAATGCCTTTTCATCATTTAATCTAAAATCTTAAATCTAATCGTCGACCTCTCTCACTAATACTGCCATGAAATATCTGTTACCAAAACCAGCTGATTAATTGGAGCTTATTTAAGGGCATGAAGGGAACATGATTGTGATTTCCGGATGCCAATGAACTTTCAGAATTGCTGTAACTATGTGGACACACCGCTCTGTTTTACCTTTTGGGGCCGTCTCTTGAAACGTGTCTCCACGTCGCCGCTCTCGTCCTGATACACCAATCGGATGTCCTTATATGGGGAGATGGGGGTGTGGTAGTATGCTGATTGCAGGTTGTGGGCACGCGCCTGACGATTTAGAATGATTCTGATTCACTAACATACGCATGGTGGTGAGAACAAAATTGGCTGATACGCACGTGTCATGAATCCAACGGCGATTTTGCGTATGAGTAAGAACATTTCTACGCACATATTAGTGAATGAGGCCCAATGTGAGTAGTGCTCACAACGGCGTATCTACGGCATAGATTTGAAGGAGAAGTATAAATCAGGCTGAAGGTTGACAACATTTCTGATACTTTTCGGTGCTGTTTAATACCACCTGCTTTAAAATGCAATCTCCATTATTTTTATGGAAGAGAGGGAGCAGCAGTGGTCGCACGACAGAAGGGGTGAGAGGGGGAGTGCCATTATTGGGGCTCAGTTGGTAGTATCGTTATCTCTCAACCAGAAGGTTGGGGGTTCGATCCCCAGCTCCTGCAGCAACATGTCCAATGTGTCCTTGGGCAAGACACTTAACCCTGAATTTCTCCCGCCGGCTTGGAGCTGAGCCTGCCAGCTCCAAGCCGGAGAAAATATCGTCGACAACACGACAAGAAAGACCGCTCAGCTGCGGGAGTTTCGAGACATTTTGTCTATTTACAGTCCGACAAAAAACAAGTAACATGGTCTGTTAACTGTGCCGATGACGAGTGCAGCTATAACGTGCAACATACAGACCCTTCACTGTTTGACACAATATGACCCGTTAAAAACACACTGAAGGAAAGAAATGACCAAACGTCCCAGACCAGTGTTAGTGTGGACCGTATTGTAAATAATATAAACAGTGTATGGTGTGGACCCTCAGTAAGCAGCGGGCCAGTAGGCTAAGTGTTACTGCCCAGCAGCTAACTGTCATGTCAGCGTTTCCAGCTCCGTGCACTGAGCTTATGATGGTGAAATGTTCTTCTGTTTAATTATAGTTTGTCATGTTCTGACAATAAAGAATAATTAAACCATAATTAACCATCTGGTTTCTTCAACTTTCACTCAGGAGCAAAAATCAGCTTTTAAATTTGAAAGAAGTAATGATTTAACATTTATCGTGATAATTATCGATATCGACTGATATGAACGTTTTTATCATGATAACATTTTTAGTCATATCGCCCAGGCCTAGTCTGAATGCAGCAAAAGTCCTGCTACATCCTGCCTGCTGTGTGTCTCTCTGCTCTGCTTGCTCTCACACCTGTAGCCCTCATACAGCCATGACACAGACTGACTATTCAAACTCACAGGTCATCAAAAGCCGATGTTTTGTTATGTTAACTAGGTTTTTTAATGATGGTTAATTATTATCGCACAATTTTGTGTTGGAGTCATCTTTTTATTTGGGAAGCCTCTTTCTAACTTGTTATTTGATGCTATAAAACGCCATAATTGACAGCTCCTTTGACGTATGTGGCTCCTGCGGCACTGTTTGCACCAGATTAGCAGAGTACAGTAGAAACAGCGAGATTGAACGTTACAAACACAAGAGTCATTGAATCTCCATAACCTTGATTGTCTGCTTCAAACCAACACAAGAATCTGTTTCACTGTGCTTTGCCCACCTGAAGGATTTGTACTGTTTTATCGGTAAGTTAAACGTATGTTTTCATTGGCTGAAGCGGCGTGATGTCTATACTGTGGCTCCTCCGGCCAATCCCTACTGGCCAGACTCTGGTTGCCAATCTGCAACATGTCGAGGGGATATTTTGGCTTCACCCAGTTCAATGGAAGGAGGCTGAGGAACGCTGTCCATTTGTGTAGTCTTTGGTCCCAACCGGCGGACTGTTGTCAAGAAGCTCCACACTGCACAATGAGCACAGCCGACATCACACAGTTTATGATTGATATTTCTGAGAGAATATTTAGGTATGTTATTTATTATGTCTTCTATTACTATTAACTCCAATATTTGTATGTGTACAGTTACTTTTTCTCAAACAGCGCTGTGTGCAGGTTGGAAAGAAAAGAAAAGGAAATGACCCAGTTTTGGGTGCTCAGGAGTTCATTTATCGTTGATGTGGTATCGCTATTGTCGTGACAACCCTATGCTGTTATAAGCCTGATGTTTTTAATTACTTCTAATATCTTCAGCAATGAGTATCGGCCATTGTGTTGGTGCTGCTTTTTTCCTGATATTTTTCTGCTTAATGTGAAAGACATCATGATTCAGTCTGGAAAGCAGAACCCACTCAGACTTTGTTTGCTCAGTGACAGACTGGCTGCATTTCCTTATAATAACTTATAAGGAAACTGCTTTATTTAGAAAGATTCCTAGTGGGACTTCCAGACTGGAACTGTGAGATATAAATGCCCAATATTAATATTATTGTTTCTCTTTATTACTCATTGACTAGCTAGAAATACTTGCTTTGTGTCTGCAAGTGTGTAGCACTAAGTCACGGGCTGGGATGTTTTACTCAGCCCATCGCAGGCTGTGATATATTTTCTCTTATTCTTTATTTTTGTCTATTAGTAGTTGAAACTGTTGTGCAGCCTTTGGTATCTGATCAGCCATCAAGTCTAACATGTTACTCACACAAGCCCCCCTGATTTGTACCTCTTTGTCTCACTGCTATCTTATGCTGTTCTCAGCCTTAGTTTCATGTTGTAAGCCAGTACTGATCTCAGAGGTCTAACTCCGAGCTTAGTGAAACTGATAGAGGCGTCCTCTGCATCTGACCCATGTGACTTTAAGGTGAAGTGTGAAAACGGCCTGAGGAAAACGTCACTAGTATTCCTAATAGCTAGCATGCATTTGCTGGCTGCACAGAGGTTCACACATTGTCGTCATTTTGTCGACGTCAGTATTTGCTTTGCACATGTTGCAAAAGGTTGTCTGGATGTTATGAATGAGAACAGTTATATGTACAGACACAGTGCATTTACACTCAGCATGTGAACATTTATTTATCAAATGAAGCCCTGCATTTATGGGGCATGCATTCAGGAAGGAGCGGAGAGTGAGACATTATTACTTACATAAACCCTGTGGTGATAAAGAAACAGCCGTTTTGCTGCTTAGAATCAAAATGAAGTCAGAGAGGGGATGTGTCACTGACACAGCTACTGATGAGCATGGAGGATATTATCTTAGCATAACATTATATGTTTATTATTATGAACCATGTTGATTTGGAACAAGCTTTATCCGCTTACTATGATTATATTTTCTCTTTTTTGCCGCTATGCCGCTACGCCCACGGCCGTCAGATTCGCCGTTATGAATCACAGAGGCTGAATTGGACCCACTCCTGAACTCACCTGCTGCGCTGTCATTGGCCTGTTCAACATAGAAACTGCTCAGTCTGATGGTCAAAGTTGTTGAAGCTCAGCTTTTAGTTTGCCTCAGTGTGCGTCACAACACATGACATCACATATTATAAAGCTGTGTCTCACTGACATTAGAAAAGCTTCCTTCATATCTGCTTTGCAACACCTCCATGAAGCGCTTTGTATATGAAGTGTATAAACTGATAATCAGTGTTGGGCAAGTTACTTTAAAAAAGTAATTAGTTACAGTTACTAGTTACTTCTCCCAAAAAGTAACTAAAGTAGTTACTGAGTAACAAATTATAAAAGTAACTAGTTACTTGGGAAAGTAATTATTGCGTTACTTTCAAGTACACCCCTCTTTAACAGAACTTAAAATACATGTTCAATTATGTATGATCAATCTGAATATTATAATGACATGGACACTTATCAATAATGAACAGAAACAGTGTACACAAAGTGAGACTAGTCTCCAATCAAATGTCATGTATTATTGTAGATATTATAATTACTATGTTTATATAGTGGATCCGTAAAAAGAATTGTTGTTAAACACACGATCAAAATATATTTACTTTTTATTAATAGTACACAAAGTTATTGACTTTAAATCAAACGTTAGCTTTCTGGTTCAAAACTGAGCCAGTCTAGTTCGTCTCTTTCTCCCACTCTTTATTTGATCTTTTTCCATATTTTCCCCACTTATTCCTGGGCATCGTCACTCTGTCACTCTGTCAGGTGTAGTTGTGCATGTGTGTGTGTGTGTGCCGGATCGGGCGCGCGTGGTAACCAAGGAAACGGGGTTGTAGACACTAGACAGATCCTGGAAAAGGACAAACTAACTACCGCGTTCGTGTTTCGCTTTATTATGGAGAGCTGGGAGAGAATCAGTAGGAGTTCATACAGGGAGCAAAGCAAGCCCAAATAAGCAACTACACATTAGAAGCGGACTTGGCAACACTGCTCGCCATTCCTGTTTCTCGTTGATTCACTTGTGTCGTTCTGTGTCCGACTATGCATGCTTTCGAATTTATGTAAACGACACCCGCCCAACTCTACCTCTGATGGGCTCACCATGAAATTTTACTCTACCTCAGCCAATCGTCATCATTTATGCGATTGTCTCGTGTCCGCACTCACCAAAGAGGAAGAACAGTAAGAAATATCTTTGCCGCTCGGCTTAGAGATCTAAAAGTGGTCTGTCAAAGTAACGCGCCGCATTTTTTGGCAGTAACGGTAACGGCGTTATAATGATGGGAAGAGTAATCAATTAGATTACTCGTTACTGAAAAAACTAACGCCGTTAGTAACGCCGTTATTTATAACGCCGTTATTCCCATCACTGCTGATAGTAACACAAAACTAGGGAAAAACCTCGAGGTCCAAGGTTTCTATATGACGCAAACCCGAGCTAAATCCTGTTCTGACTTCAATAATCCTTCTGACAGTTTGGAGTTAAGATGTTAAGAGAGAGAGAGGGAAAGGAATGTATGATAGAGATTAGACTGAAGAGGAGGGCTGAGAAAGCAGAGGTCTGTACAGAGATGAGGAGTTAGAGAAGAGGATGGGATATATGGAAACATTAGAACCATCGTTTGTGCATCTGTGATTTATGAATGCAGCCAGTTCTGTGCAGGAGGCTTTAATGTTGCATTTTAAGAATATTCAAAGATAAACTCCTGCACACTGTTTATCTTTGAAAGCTTCTGATGGACACATTGCTCTCCTACGCACCTGTTTTGTGAAGTAGATGTGCGAAGGTTTTTTTTCTAATTTGCATTTTAAGAATATGACATCATTTTCCTATCATACATTTTCAAGGCTGTATTCTTCTTTTATTGTAAAGTTAATGTGAACTGGTTAAAACACTGGATAAGGCCATTCTCTAATAGACGGGACATTGTGACTTACCACGAGTCGAACTGGCACTAAGATGAGCTCCGTTTGTTTCAAGACCAGGCTTGAGCCAAGGGTCATCGTTCAAGAGGTTTTTTTGATCAGGTGAAGTTCAAACCAAAGTGAGTTAAATGTACCCAGTGTTTCTTTTGAATATCTGGCTTCAGTAATCCTAACAAAGTAGATAACGCTTAAGAGTCACACTTAGCAGGTTATCAGCCGGAGAAGTTAACCCCGAGTGTGTTCACATACAAGGGTGGTGTTGGCTCCATAAAACACGGTCATGAAGGAGTCTGCTGTCAGCACGTCGCCATGCTTTACAAACTCAGAGCAAACTGTGAGAGTACAAAAACAAGTTAAATACATAATCCAGAATCGACACAGATAGAGCAACGAAAACAGGAAGGAAAAGTGACAGAAACGAGATCGCAAACTGTGTGAAAGTTCATCATTATTGCACCATGGACCTGGATATAATAACTTCTGTGTCTTCCCTTTGATTCATTCTTTTTCATATCTGGCTTGTCTGACAGTATTAGACGTTATATTTCAGCTCTAGTCGCAGACGTATCAAAGCAGTATGGGGCTTTTAATAATGAATGTGAAAGCAATAAGTAGGCCGACGCTTAATTTATATCTTAAAGGAACAAAAAGTAGACGTCTCAGTTCTTTTTTTAGTCTATGTTGTAGAACTGTACAGCTTTATAAAAACTTTCATGATCATATATTTTATTTGATGATAAATCAAACAGGACAGACAAAGTGTTCTCTCTACCTCCTCTCCATCAGCTCCCTGACCTCCACGATAAAAACAATCTAACTGGTCAGTAGGCGGAGTTTCATTCAGGTTGAGCTCTTGAACACAACCTGTTCCAGAGCTGGTTTTGGTTTTCAGCAGAAGGTGACCTGAGGATCCCTCAGGTCCCCTTCCCCCCCAAAACAAAGGTGCACATGTGAACAGCCAGGTCAGGAGAATATCAGGCTGCCCTGGCTTCTCCATGGCCCTTACATGTCAGCTGATAGCAGATGCGGCCCCTGATTGGTCGACAGACCAAAACAAGATGGTGGTGTCCGTCTAGCTGAGTAAGCAAACAACAGAATTAACTCTAGTTCACTCAAATCTACACATAAATGATCACGGATCACCTTCGTTTTTGGGGGGAGACACAGAAAAGCCCCCGGATGTTGTAGAAACACACAGAGTTTATCACCATATCAAGCAAATGGATTTTACTGGATATTACTGTTAGCCGCCAAGTCCTGTCGTTCTATTTTAAGAGCTGATATTAGTTACCAACAATTTTGTGTTGTATAGAAGAGCCTCAATCTCAAAGGATTTTAAATAGCGCACCTATAATCAGTCTTAGAATGTGCCTTAGTTTTTGAAAAACAAAAAAATATTTCAGGACTTTCTGAATTGATGTTCTATGTGCATGAACATGGGATAATGCATTATCACAAAATGAACCTCACACTGTCCAGCAGAAAGGACGCCTCAGAAAGGCTTGCATCATTTCAAACAATATTCGAGTCGAGGTTTAGTTAAATAGCTATATCGGCCTTGGACGACATGGTTGTAATGGAGACTAACCAGACTCCAAATAATAAACTTTTTTCTGTTCATGAGGGAGACAGAGACCTTGTAGGTATTTATTTGAATAGTTGGAACAAGAGGTGGGGAAAAATTCGATTTATCTACAAATCAGGATTCTTATCTTCTGAGATTTTAAATAGATTCTTAACTTCCCCCAAACAATTGTTGGCTAATCAGTCACTCCCTGCTAAGTGCTAAGGCTAGCTCTTCAACTCAGTAGTAGCATCCTCTGCATCTGACCCATGTGACTTCAAGGTGAAGTGTGAAAACGGCCTGAGGAAAACGTCACCAGTATTCCTAATAGCTAGCATGCATTTGCTGGCTGCACAATGGTTCACACATTGTCGTCATTTTGTCGACGACGTCAATATTTGCTTTGCACATGTTGCAAAAGGTTGTCTGGATGTTATGAATGAGAAGTACAGACACAGTGCATTTACACTCAGCATGTGAACATTATATATCAAATGAAGCCCTGCATTTATGGGGCATGCATTCAGGAAGGAGCGATAAATAGATTCTTAACTTCCCCCCAAAAAATGTGGCTAATCAGTCACTCCCTGCTAAGTGCTAAGGCTAACTCAGTAGAATGCCAAGTGGAGCAGCAAGAAATGCAGCCAGTCTCACAGATGACTGAAGTAGATCCTGAAGTATGAACTCATTCAAAAATAGACTTTGAATCATGAATCCAGAATCGTTTTCAATTGAAAATAGATTCTCAATCAAATCGTGATCCCAAGAATCAAAATCGAATCGTGACACACCCAAAGATTCCCAGCCCTAGGTGGAACCTCACCCTTTATAAATTAGCCAGTTACTTGAATATTATGAGCTTTGACTATAATATAATATTATACATTATTACATTATCTTGCTGATTTAGATAAAGTGGTTGGTAAAAAAAACGAGTGGCTAGTAGACTTTTTGAATCCAGCAGCCACAGGGGCAGGCAAAAGGTAATTTCCTTCCCTGATCAGAGGAGTATCAGGCACACACACACACACACACACACACACACACACACACACACACACTGAGCACCACACATTTCTGGTCAAACATTGTGGTGCAACTGTTTGCCCAAGATGATAGCCACATTTTGTATATCTGATCAAGTAACGTAGTAACAAAACTGGAAAGTGTGTGTGTGTGTACGTGTGTGTATGTGTGTGTGGTCAGTAAGAGTTGGAGAAGTGGGAAAGACACAGAAGTAGGGTAATCTGTGAGGATAAGCAAAGCTCCCTTCCTTCCTCTCTCGATCTGTGTGTTTTGTTTTGGAAACTTGCACCTTAGCACATGCTGAGCCAGCGTACTGACAACACAAACATAGACACACACTTTTACACAAGTACACACACACACACTCCATGGGCCTCAGGAGAAGTGTGGGAAAGCATGACATTTTGCAGTTATGTGTCTATCTGTGTTTGTGTGTTTTTTGCTGATGATGGCGAGACAACAGGTTGGTGACCAAGCACTATGCCACTCTGAATTATCATCATGTCTAAAGGGAGCTCTGTCTGTCTGGCTTGTTTTTTATTTCTCTTGGAGCAACAAAACAACGTTTCAGATCATTGAAATCCACTCTGCAGCTTAATCCAAAGCATTGATCCACATTGACGATATAAAGATTATTAGATGAGAAAATGTTTCTGATGCCACTGAAAAGCTTAACTGAGAGTTACTATCAACAATCTCCACCAGCATCACTGATGAGTAGAAAAAAGCTTTTGAAGTTTTAGCTGGGCAGCCATTGTTCTTAAAGCCAGCATGTTTTATCTTGAGATGCAATCATCAGAACCCCTTGTGATGTAGACACTGTTCTAGAAAAACATTGGTGTCTGTCTATTGTAAAGGTAAGAAAGAGCTCAGGCTAAATGAGCACAATGTATTTAGCATATGTTGTGCTTTATCGTCTTTGAGCTGTGTCATGTTTCAGACTGAGCAGGATCACAGCGTCTGTGGGTAAACAATGTCATATCAGTGAACAGAGTGAGGCTAATGTTAGCAGTGCTTGCAACAGCAGCCTTTGGTCCTCCCTGCAGGTTAACGTCCACATTTCTGTGCTGTATGTGGCTACACATTCCTGGCTACATACTTTATCTCCGTTTTGTAGATCAAAAATCTGCCAAACTGCTCTACTATCAGCTGCTATTTGTCCACTCTCCTTGTTTACATCCGGGCGATAGAGCGAGGGAAGAGTACAGCCAGTCTATGGCCACACCCCGGGCTAAGGGTGGGGGGCTGCTTTGCAACATTGACTGGCATTGCCAGCCAATATATTACAAATATTTATAATTCATGTAATTTGGGATCGACTAGCTTGGGTGACAACAGCTTATCATGCATTTGTATCACAGAGTAGAAAGTGTAGCGGACAGACTGGAGTCAATCAATCAAAATGTACGTCCTCTAACTATTAATCTCTCCATCACAATTATTTTTTGCCTTTGTGGTTAAATTTCCAAAAATTGTCAGGTGGAGTTTCATGTGTGAACTAAAACAGAAGTCTTTTGTCCTGACTTTACCTGGACTTTCTCCTACTGGGGGGGGGGGGGGGCCCAAAGTAAAATCTCTATGTGAAGTTGGGATGAGCTGATGTGTGGATGCATTCACGAAAATTCACTGCAGGCGAGTGGGAGGTGTTAATGACTTTTATCACATGACCAGTGAGCAACTGGTGTGATCATGGTGCACGTGTTAAAACAGCTTCATACCCTTTGGCATACCAGTAAGTTATTTTCCATGCACTCATTCGTTGATAGATTGAAAATGTACAGTTACACATAGCATTGATATAAGAGCAATAAAACTGTTACTGTCGTGTCATCCACCTCGCCTGACATTTCTGCATGTGTGAAAACAGTTTTAGGAGAAATAGAAGGTCTGAAAGTGGATGTAGTTTCTGCATATTTGAGGGAAAAAAGCTGTGATACTGGGAGTTTAAAGGAAATACTGTAAGGACAGAGAGACCCACCTCCTCTACCTGCTGTGTGATCAACTCTCAGGGTACAATGACAGTTAGATTGATCCACAGCTCTTTACAGCTCAATGGACAATATATGACCGTCCTGTATATTATATGTTCTATATGTTTTCTCTTTGCGACTGGGTAGAAAGTGTTTTCAGCTTCTGTCTTTCACAGCAATATGTGAGAAACAGCTATCCAATCATTTACTCTTTGCTATTTGAGCAGATTTTCTGGGTTCTAGAGATTAAAACAAACATCACTAGTGGGCCCATTGAACAAAATGTTAATCTATATTGGCACTCTTGTGAATGGGAGTCATCTTACTGTCCTCTTACAGATTTGTAAATCTTTCCTTTGTTGTGCTGTGGGTAGCTGTTTGTTTGTTTGTTGTTTGTGTTGTTTATTAGGTTTGTAGTGGCACTTTCAGCAGTCAGTATTGGCTGGCTGTGCGTGCTGAGACATGACCTTGACTTGTTCTGCTGTTGTCCCGCAGCAGACTGCTGTGCTGCTCTTTGCCTGGATCGCAGGCAGGCTGACATACAGTGAGGCCATTGTGGTCTTGTGCTTGTCTGGCATTTTCAAACACTGACCGCTCTAATATCTCATCCTTGAGCAAGAGCGGATAAAGAGGGAGTCTGTCCTGCTACTACTCACTGAGACTGAATGACTTTCTCCTACTCGCCCTCTCCAGAGCAGGGACACACTGCAGAATAATCTGCAGATTTACTAACACAGAGGATGAGAGAGTGGCTAGCTCTGTGCCAGTACTGCATCATCAAAGGACAGATGGACAGGAAGGCAAAAGAATAAAAACAAATGGACATTCAGTGAGACATTTTCAGGTCATTGAAACACAGAAATCAATAATGGAGATCAATCAAATATCCTGACTACAGGCTATTTTGTCCTGGACTGTAGGCAAGCGAAGTTGTGAGCAAGAGATGTCATGGTAGGGAAAATGTTCCCCAATGGTAAATAAACTCATGTTACACAGGTTTTACCAATCAATATTGAACATTTTTAATTGTAAAGTGTCCTTGAGTGACCTGAAAGGCGCTTCTAAATTAAATGTATTATTATTATTATTATTATTATTTAACATAAAAAGCATTACCGATCATTTGTCAATACATTGCTTATTCACATTCTTTCAGTTTGACAGAAGACATTAGATATAATTGAAGTGTTCAAGTGCAGTAGACTGTTCAAAAGATGGATGACAGGGCGCCAGAAGCCTAGTGGTTAGTGCGCACGGCCCATATATGGAGGCTATAATCCTCTGTGCAGCCGGCCCGGGTTAGAAAACCGTACCTGTGGCTCCTTTCCGACATGTCACTCCCCACTCTCTCTGTCCCTGATATCAAACTCTATCCACTGTCTCTACAATAAAGGCACAAAAAGACCCAAATAAATATTTAAAAAAAGATAGACGGACATAACAATACCTCAAAATTAAAGCCAAAACATCTTGATCGCTGCTGACTGGCTGCAGAATAAGTCATAAAGCCTGCATCCTTCATGAAAACATGCAACATAAGTCACACTACATTGTGATGGACATCTCATTTTGCAGACTATGTTTTTTTTTCTCTCAATCAGACTTGGCTTTTAAGCAATTGTTGGCCACCCATGTCAAGTTTTTTGAGGGCAGGATGAATCCTTTTGAAGCTGTGTTACTAGTTAAACAGGTCTAGGCTCTGCAGCCACAGTTTTCCGCACATGAACAAGACACTGTTGTTGCTTTCTCTGATTTATTTCTAAGATGTCCAAAACCAAAATAATAGCTGTAAACGGCTCACCCTCTAGAGTGTTATGTGGTAGATATTATTGTCAAATGAAACAAATAGGGAAAGAGATTAAATGCCATAGAACTCTTTGCTCTAAATGTCACTGCCAGTTAACATTTCTGAAAACCAACTAAAATCAAATCAAATAGGAATTGAAAAGAATTCTGAATTGAAAACATCTTTTTGACACATCTCACTCTTGTATCTGCAAAACAGCACAGATGTGAAAACAAAAGTACAATTACACATAACTTAGCCTCGGCTTATCTTCTAACTCCTCCAGACTTGCTGAGTTTGCAGATTTCAAGAAAAATACAGATTTTCAAAGTAAAACTGCTTCAAGCAGCTCTGACTCACTTTGCATACTCTCCTCGCACTGTCAGTGTTTCTTATTGTAACAAGAGTAAGAACTAGAGGTGGGCGATTGCCCTAACATTTACATCACGATTTCTTTTTATAGTAACATTATTATATCGCAGTATAACAGAATTTAAAAGGAGCTTTCATATGATTGTATGTTCACGCATGAAGACCCCCCTTCTCCCCTCAAACTAACCTGTGATGCCCTTTTCGTCTCATGTCTGTGCACGACACCAGACAAAGGTGTCACTTTGAGTTCACTTAGGTTATAGCTTGTGACTGAATCTGTGTGGTTTGAAGTGTCTCTCCTGTGATGCTGTTTCATAATAAAGCATTTCAAATATATATAATAAGTGGGGACTTTATTGTGACCAGTTTGTCAGAAATCAAATGTGTAAATGGTCAAATTTACCGAGCTTTAGCGGAGCTACAATTAGCGGCGACTAGGGACTTACAGTACTTACAGCTCCTCCTATGACCCCGAGTTCCAGCCTCAGCCCACTTCTTTAAGTCATCTTGTACTTGAGTTGAAACACACCTTCAGCAGTTAGACCCGTTGTAATGGAGATGCAGTAAACACAGCTCAGAGGGAAACCTGCAAAAGACAGAACTCAGTTTGAGCTGTTGTCTTCACAAATTGCTTTCTCACAATTCCTATAAACGCCACCGTTGCTGGTAGGTTGAGTAATCGGTGGCATCGGTGTTGACTCGAGTGCACTACAACACAATGCATGTGTTAAAACCAGTAATGGCGGAATTGCAGAAAACCATGTCGTGGCACAGCACAATACCAGAGATTGTATTGAAACAGTTTGACTGCCCAGTGCCCACCCCTACTAATA
Organism: Tautogolabrus adspersus; assembly: GCA_020745685.1. Classification (NCBI taxonomy): domain Eukaryota; kingdom Metazoa; phylum Chordata; class Actinopteri; order Labriformes; family Labridae; genus Tautogolabrus; species Tautogolabrus adspersus. The sequence continues at coordinate 2,585,517 of CM036544.1, forward strand.
ACCTGAAATCTGTTTAGTGTTTTCCTCTTTAAATAAGTAATTGAGGACAGGAAGGTGTGGCTGGCATGATCATAGACAACATTAGAAAGGCCTACCTGCAGGAAGCAGAGGGTTGGCACTACCTTGGTGTTGCATACTGATTCAGTGGTTGGAAAGGCAATGGAAATACTTTTCACTTAAGACACTTGGGGAATTTACAGGTGTCTCTTTAAAAACTGAGGAAATTCTACTTGTGGACCAGTACTAGCATCTTGACAGGAGAAACCATGCTCTAGTACAGAAACAACACAGAACAGATCTGCAGAGAACAGGTTATTCAGCTGAACATGAAGGGACTGCTCTTTATCTTTCCCAATATTGATGCTGGTGCTACAAAAAGAATCATTAAGGTTGTTCAAAAATGGTTTCCAGGATTTGTTTTGCTTTCCTCACAGACTGTTTTCCTGCTCACGATTGATCAATTCTTCTAGGACTACAAAAAAACAAACAAGCTTCATCACTTATTCCACATTTGTATGCATATAGCTTTTAGTGGAGATTACACATGGTGTTATGTGCCAAACAATAATGATGAATTAGTTCCCCGATGATTTGGAGGAATTTTCAGATATTTAAATAATTCATCTTTTCCCTCTCTTCATGTCTGCAGGCTTTCAAAGAGATGCTGTACGCTGCTCAGGACCAGGCCCCGTCCATTGAAGGTATTTTTTTAATGTACACACACGCACACGCACACACACACACGCACACACACACACAGACACAGACACACACACACACACACACACACACACACACACACACACACACACACAGACTTGCATACAACAAGTACGCTCCAATATTGGTTGGTCATAAGAGAAGTTAGAATACAATCAGGCAGTAGCTCAGTCCGTAGGGAATTGGGTTGAGAACTGGAAGGTCGCGGTTCAAGTCCTGATGCGGACCATAATATGGAAGTTGTTCTGGTAGCTGGAGAGGTGCCAGAGCACTTCCTGAGTACTGCTGATGTGCCATTGAGCAAGGCACCGAACCCCCAACTGCTCTGGTGTGCTCCCCTGTTTAGCAGTGTGCAGCAGCCCCACTCTGACATCTCTCCACTAATGCATGTCCACAGTCCTGTTACTGCATGTTTGTGATTCAGGCCTGTGTGTGTGAGAAGCATGTCTCTAAAATAACGGAGTGTAAGCCAGAATTTCCCTCAGGGATTAATAAAGTACATCAAAAAAAAAAAAGTATTTAAGTATTACAATTAAATTAGCAGTAACTTTTATATATGTGGACCAAACATAGATAGGTGCTCTGAGACCCAAATATAAATTATAATTCAGCCAAGTGAAAATCTGTTCTGAATTTAAATACCATTTCTTAACTCGAGCAGCGCATACTTACCTTCTAAAAGCTGAATCCAAACACACTTGCAGAGCTTTAACATGTGTTCATCAATCAAAATGTATCATGTATCAGCACACTCGTCTTTGGTTCAACTTCAGTGTTTCAATTGTGGATTCATCTTTGAATCCTTTCTGGTGGTGCATTCAAGTGCTCTCCTGAAAGTGGAGTATATTTGATGTTTTGAGACTAGGGTTGCAAAGCATGCACTTTCCATGGGAAGTTAAGCTTGGGAATTTTGGAAATATTCCAAATAGGAAACTTTCCATGGGAATTATGGGAATTTATGGGAATTAACTGGAAATTGAGGGTAATTTAATCGAACTGTATCATATCCAAGCATAAATATAAACATTTTGTTTTGTCCTAAGCAGACATCCATGCAAAATAATACAAATAAAAAAACATTTAAACAGATTTACATCACATTTTAAAATATATTACCCCATAATATCATAAGACTTACTTCCCTTTATGTAGTCCACAGGCTTAAATGTGTGGCTTCAATAGTCTTGTGCTTGTGTGGTTCTAAAACTCATCTGTGCATGTGATGGAGGAATGCACAGTACATGTAGGGGGCGTGGCCTCAATAGCCCTGCAGTAAGCAGTGTGCTATGTGCATGTGATTATGAGTGTACTTGCATGGAATCTGGTTGTTTAAGCCCAACTATATTTAAGTTCCCAGTTAAGGGCCAACCTTCAATTTTGTAATTTCACGGTTTATTTCCGTGTATTCCCATAAATTCCCGTTAATTCCCATGGAAAGTTTCCAACTTTGAAAATTCCCGGAATTTTGCAACCCTATTTGAGACACAGAAGAGATTGCTGTAAAACGTGTCACAAGTTTAAATGTGAGTTTCTGACCTGACCAACGGGCTACAACAGTGGACGAGAAGGGCTGAGGACCTGGATACTAGTTTATAGGGATGTAACCATATGAAAATCTCATGATGCGATTATTTCACAATAACAAGTCCATGGTACGATATTTATTGCGATATTTAAAAAAAGAAGAAAAAGAAGGATTTGAAAACAAGTCAATTTATTAAACAACGATTGAACATTGAGTCGGGGCAAGAGATGGATCAAATGACCTTAAAGTCTCTTTAATAAAGTAAAATAATTGCACCAGCTTGACTTTGAAAACAAAAGCAGTCATACTTACAGTTTAACACCGATCATTGTTTCTAACCTTCTCTATTGTACTCCCTTCCGACCTCGTAGGTTAGGTAAATGCTTCCTTTAGAGTATTCCGCATGGCTGGACTTTTTTCCTCGCATTCTCAAATCTTATCGTGGTGACAAATTGCGCGTGGCTTCTTATATTACTCGTAGTTCCTGACGTGTAGGTCACCGCAGTCTGGCAGTGTCTGCATAATGTTTTTTTTTTGTCTGTCACCTTCTGCTTTCCCATTTCTTGACACGGGGAAACTAAAATGCTTCCACAGGTCAGGTTGAAAAGCCGCTGGAGCATCTACAATTTCAAAATCGACACTCTTTTCTCCCTCTCCACTAACACTGGCGTGTGCCATTTTCGCTCCACTGAGGCAGCGAGCAGATCGCAAAGGATGATGGGGGCACCTGGCATGATGGTCTTTGTAGTTCCCACTTTCCTCTGCTATGCTCCACTGCGGATGAAACAAAACTACACTTTTTTGCCTTGAAGACCTTTCATCTAAGGTCCACGTCGGTATCGAGACACCTTTGAACTTGCAATATCGTAAAAGATTGATGATAAAGTTACATCTCCACTAGTTTATGAATGAAATTAGCTAGTAAAGAACATCTCTTAGTAAATCGAATGAGCGCAACAAACAAAGTATCAAAGTCTGTCCAGAAAGATCTATTTGTAGGCTCTCTGGCTAAATCATTGTTGTAGCGAGTAAAACCTCAATCATAAATAATATGAATATGAAAGATATTACAAAAGTTAAACATGGGTTGCACTAAGTCTATACAAAATGAAACAATTAAAAAACTGCTGCAACATGGCATCTTTTTCTTGAAATGCTTGTTTTGTAACACACAGTAGGGCAGCATGCAATCTTTTAACTTTGGTTTCCAATTACTTGTTTTATGTGGTGCTGCCTCATGCTGCATTATTGCTTAATTATGTATTGTAAGATTCACTTACAACAGCCACAGTATGACCAAAAGGCACCAAAGAGTCTTTAAATGTCTTTGAACCAGTTGTTAGAGGCCTTATTTTTAATCATGTAATAACAGGCCTCTGTGTGCCCGTGCATTGCACTCTCTTTAAGCAATACAAAAACTGGGACTGGTACTCTTTGTCTTTTTCTGGTGTTTCTCCTTTCATATTAAGCCTGATTCATACGTCTGCGTTGAATGTACGCCACATCAAATGTGGCAGGTTTGTGTCGCCCTGTACCTACAGAGAAGCCCACATTCGTAGCTTGACGTGCACCTCCTTCAAAGTATAACTACCCATGTAAACGACACAAGCACAAGCACCTGTGATTGGTTGGTTGGTAGCATCGTATTTTCTGCATTTACAATTCTTCCGTTATCACCGCCATTTTAAAATTCAGCAGAAGGAAAGCCAGTATAATCAACTGCTGCTTGATATTTATCAAAATGCGCTCAGTCTTGAAACTGGCAATATAACCAGCATAGAAGACTGGGAACAAGGGTTTGGAGGCGGATTATTGCAGAGCTACGCTGACACACCGAGGCACATTGATGTAGTGCTGAGGACGGCGTAGTAGGCCACTACGGCGTAGCTACGGCGTTCATTTGACGCAGAAGAATGAGCCAGGCATATTTTAAGAGATATCATGCAGTGGAACATAATATCTTCTGATAAATCTCTGCCAGCCACAAAACAACATACAGGGATGTGGTTCTCTTGGATTTATCTGAAGGTCCGGATTTTGTGACCTGAAATTAAAATCCTTAGAAGATTGTCATCTTAGACTGATAAACTAATGAACAATCTCCTCTCGTTCTCTACTGCTCGTGTTTGTGTTGTTTGTGTAGCATCTCTGAGATGTGCATGTGTTAAAAAAGAGAGAGAGAGAGATTTTTTATGAACTCTTATTTTTACTGCGTCATTACAGTAAGTCTGCCCACACAGGACTCATCTGTTGTGATGACAGAATTATGAAGTGAAACTTTGTAAACAGTGGTTGTGTTGTTTGAGCGGCTTTATGAAACGTAAAGAGTGACAGCCAATCATTGTTTTTAAGAACATACATTTGGATGATGAACTGAGCTAGATGGATTCATTAGTGGACATTCTCCTCTCACTTAACCTGTTCTGTATCTGTTTAAACTGGATGTTGTGGGTCAGGTTTTTTACCCCAAGGCTCATAAAGTGAGTTCATGCAGCCTTGTGTCTGTGTGTATCCCTACGTAGTGTCTGTGTTATATTCAGACGTCCAGTCAGTCTCTGACGGTGTGATTTATTTTTTCAGTAATTGTTATCCAATTTCCTCTTTGGTTTATTTTAAAAGTTTTTGTTTAGCTTAACTCGGAGGAACAACGGACAGCATTAATGTTTGATTCATGATGTAAACAGGAGTCAAGAAGTGTTTTTTAAAGTCCTCATATTCTCAGGAAATCAGCTTTTTATAACTTGTTGTTAGTACAGATGTATAGGTGCAACTTCTTCAGGTAGATATTAACTCTTCAGGTAGATATTAACTCTTCAGGTAGATGTTAACTCTTCAGGTAGATGTTAACTCTTCAGGTAGATGTTAGCTCTTCAGATAGATGTTAGCTCTTCAGGTAGATGTTATCTCTTCAGGTAGATATTAGCTCTTCAGGTAGATATTAGCTCTTCAGGTAGATGTTAGCTCTTCAGGTAGATGTTAGCTCTTCAGGTAGATGTTATCTCTTCAGGTAGATATTAGCTCTTCAGGTAGATATTAGCTCTTCAGGTAGATGTTAGCTCTTCAGATATATGTTAGCTCTTCAGGTAGATATTAGCTCTTCAGGTAGATGTTATCTCTTCAGGTAGATATTAGCTCTTCAGGTAGATGTTAGCTCTTTAGGTAGATGTTAGCTCTTCAGATATATGTTAGCTCTTCAGATATATGTTAGCTCTTCAGATATATGTAGCTCTTCAGATATATGTTAGCTCTTCAGGTAGATGTTAACTCTTCAGGTAGATGTTAACTCTTCAGGTAGATGTTAGCTCTTCAGGTAGATATTAACTCCTCAGGTAGATGTTAGCTCTTCAGACATATGTTAGCTCTTCAGATATATGTTAGCTCTTCAGGTAGATATTAGCTCTTCAGGTAGATGTTAGCTCTTCAGGTAGATGTTAGCTCTTCAGGTAGATGTTAGCTCTTCAGGTAGATGTTAGCTCTTCAGGTAGATGTTAGCTCTTCAGATATATGTTAGCTCTTCAAGTAGATGTTAGCTCTTCAGATAGATGTTAGCTCTTCAGATATATGTTAGCTCTTCAAGTAGATGTTAGCTCTTCAGATATATGTTAGCTCTTCAGGTAGATGTTAGCTCTTCAGATATATGTTAGCTCTTCAGATATATGTTAGCTCTTCAGATATATGTTAGCTCTTCAGGTAGATGTTAGCTCTTCAGGTAGATATTAGCTCTTCAGGTAGATGTTAGCTCTTCAGGTAGATATTAGCTCTTCAGATATATGTTAGCTCTTCAGATATATGTTAGCTCTTCAGGTAGATGTTAGCTCTTCAGGTAGATATTAGCTCTTCAGGTAGATGTTAGCTCTTCAGATAGATGTTAGCTCTTCAGGTAGATATGAACTCTTCAGATAGATATGAACTCTTCAGATAGATATGATATGAGGTACAGTAGATGGAGGCTTGTTGTGTCATTCCCAATAACTGTCTTTCATTCCAGTCATTCCTCCACATTGCACTATGGGCTCCATCTTTGTATACCCCTCTCCGTGTGAGTGACTCTATCAGCTCCTCAGTTCAACAAAGTAGTGTTTGTTAAACTGATGCACACCGCTGCACTGTTGTCCAATGTGTAAGAGTAAAGCATGATGTTGCCGAAAAATAGACCTAAAAAACATCAATTGTGAACAGAAAAGTATAGCTTATTACAGAGAGACAGACATGTCATAATGGTCATAATGATAATAATCATGATGAAGTGAGCCGAGACACGATGAGAAAAGAGTAGAATAAGTCCAAAAAGGGATAAGGAGATTACTGTAGTCTGACTGTGGTGACCGTTTGTGTGTTTGTGCACTGGTGCGGGAGAGAGGGAGTGGTCGCGGCCCTCCAATTAACTTAATTTGGTGTCTTGTTTAAAAGCAGCCCGTCTGAAACACAGTGAATCACTGAGTGTGTCGAGTCCGACTCCAAACCACCTGCACTGCCTGTTGTTTGGTTGTTATTGACGTGACAACAAGTTTGTGGTTGGACAAACAGGTTCTCCATGTCCACTGTTTAATTAAAGTTTACACAAATCTGTCCGAGCTTCTGATCTCAAGCATCTGAGATCAAAGATGATTGAAATTACAGGATCGTATTCTTGTGAGACTAAAATAAAAACACATAAATGATGTCGTGTGACTTGTTATGGATGTTTTTGAAACAATGAGTAGGCCCCATAAACAATATTTTTTTAATTTAGATGCTGGTTTATTTCCTCCCAACATACTGTACATGTTACTTTTCTAAATGTTCTCCTGTTGTCATCATGTTGTGGTTTATGAAACACACTTCAGTTTAATTATTCCTGTGCATGCATATACACCTATACCTCTGGTCTCTTATGGCGTGCACACACACACACACACACACACATACACACACACACACACACACACACACACACACACACACACACACACACACACACACACACACACACGCTCGACCTGCCCTGCCCTGCCTCTTTTGAGTTTCTCTTCCTGGAACATTATATGTTTTCTCTGTTGACTTTCTTCATCATCGTACGTTTTTGTAAGTTTTAAGAAAACAGCTAAACTTGCATGATTCTGTTTTCACAAAAGTCAGTGAGCCACTTGAGGAGGAGGCGTGTTGTTAATGACATAGCATATAGAAACCAATGTGTTACCAGGTGACGTCAGCACCAACCACTTGCACTTACAAGCTTTTATAAACTCAAGGACTCAATTAAGCCTGCATGAAACAGGAGACACCGTGATAGGTGCATTTACAGGTGGGATGTCTGCAGAGTGTTTGGTTGTCGGGACAGACAGGTAGAGGAACAGAGACTGTTCTCCAGTTCATCAATGGCAGATTGAATTTGAACTGAAGAATATTATATTGCATCTGTAACACTTCACTGCACTGTGTATTTATGTAGCTGTAGTCAAGAATAAACCTTTGCTGGAGAAGTGCTGGATACTATCACTTATAAAATAACAGAACTGCATTAATCATGTCAGCCACAGATACACATACTAAAAAATCTTCACTTTCAATCAAAACACAAAGTTTAAATGATCAGTTTTCTAGATGGTAATATTTGTTGAAGCTCAATGGCCTGAGTTGTCTTACTGCTCCATCTGCTGGTCAAAGCAGGACAGGCCGAGGCCTTTCTCCTTAAAAGTTGCATATTATATTTACAATCACAATCTTCTGTTCATACTTGTCCTTGTGTTTTTTCTGTCCTCTCTTGTTCTTCCCTTTCACCTTCTCGTCCAATAAGGTGTTTTAATGAGTGTTGTGAGGTCATTAGTCTTCACTGTCTTTTAAATGTGTGCACTAAGGTAACAACTTCTCTCTTCTTGCAGTCACAGATGAGGATACAGTTAAGAGGTACTATGCCAAGTTTGAGGAGAAATTCTTCCAGACATGTGAAAAAGAACTTGCCAAGATCAACACCTTCTACTCAGGTAACGGCTATGACTGATAACAATGCTATTTTACACACAGTAAGAACTCAGTCATGTAGACATAGCTCTGATTATGTTGTGCTCTTTGTTCACTTCTTGCATGCTTATTCTTCCAGAAAAGCTCGCTGAGGCTCAGCGGCGATTTGCCACACTACAGAACGAGCTACAGTCATCCCTTGACGCCCAAAGGGAGACCTGGGCTAACGAGCGGGGCCTTAGGAAGAGGAAGACGGTGTTCGCTCTGTCACAGCAGGAGCGATGCAAACACAGAAACATAAAGGACCTCCAGCTGGCCTTCTCTGAGTTCTACCTCAGCCTTATTCTGCTGCAGAACTATCAGGTTACACATTCACACACATCTCAACAGGAGAACCTTTTTCTTCTCATATATCCTTCTACTGGCAGTATTTGTTTTCAGGAGTCAAGTATGTTGGCTGCTCTCGACGCCTGTAAAATATACAGATAGGTCTGGAACAACAAGGGTCTTGAATATATTTAATGGTTTAAAAGTTCAACACTCATGTACCTCAGTTTTTGTTCAGTTCAAGGAACAACAGAAATGTAGACAGTAATATTTTAGTCATTCATTGTGAAAGGATCTTATTCTATTTAAGACTTTCTGTAGCAGTTAAGTCCCTCAAAAAGTAGACATATTACAATCCACTATAGGACGGGCTAATCATTGCACATGTAGCTACTAGTAGCCCTACTTATTAAGGCCCTGACACACCAAGGAGATCGTCGGCCGTCGGTCCTAGTTGAACCGTCGGTGAGCGATCATCGCCCTAGTTTTTACGGAGTGTCCAGCTCCGTCGCTACCCGTCGGGCCCCGTCTGCCTTTTTTCTGTCTAATTGGCATCGGCCGGCGTCAACAAAGTTGTTCAGAGGAATCTCTCTTATTGGCTGTTCAGAGGTTTCATTTATCTCCAGCTCTCGACACAGGTTCGGGAAGCCCCTTGAGCATGCTGCTGTAGTCTCCATGCTTTCACCCATTTAGTGCGGATTCTCCACATTTGTCGCCTCTGCCTCCTCTTTTCTTTTTCCATTAAAAGACCAAGGGCTGACAATGCCAGTGCCATTTTCAACTTTTTATCAGTCATTATTCTCGATTAGTAGGCTACCTATAATACGAGTGGTGACTGACAACGGTGTGAAAATGGTCTTCTCATATCATAACAACGAACTACCGCCGCCTGCTGGCATGGAGAGATATTTCCTCTCACGCATGCACAGAACGTCCGTGGTGGTTGGCCGTCGGCTGTAGTCTTTGTGGTGTGTTCTAGTGCAACTTTTTGGCCAAGACAAAAGGCAACGTGAGGCGACGCCACAGGCGGCCTTCGTCGCCACTAGTTCTTTTCCGTCTGCTTGGTGTGTCAGGGCCTATAGTCAACACAGAATGAATGTGACCTGAATTACCCTGAGGGTACTCTGCCTTGCACCAAGAGCATAAAATCATAAATGACAAAAGACATCAACAACCATAAAAGACAACACAAATAACATCAACTTAACAGATTTTACACATGCAGAGCCTTTTGTCCTTTAAGGTGATTTATCCCCGTTTAATTATGTAATTAAAATAACCCCCTCTCTCTCTCTCTCTCCCTCTGTGTCTCTGCAGAATCTGAACTTCACAGGCTTCAGGAAGATCTTAAAGAAGCATGATAAGATTTTGGAGACGTCAAGGGGGGCTGACTGGAGGGTTGCTCATGTGGAAGTTGCCCCATTTTACACGTGCAAGAAAATCACACAGCTCATCTCTGAGACAGAGGTGCACACTCCTTTAGATTTTCATGAAAACATGGTTCATTTCATCAAAGCTTGTGAGCTTTATTGTAGTTAAAGGGTAATCCCCATATTAACATTTTTACCTGGCTGTATTTATACATAGTTTGTGGTATACACCATGCAGCTGTGAAATAAGCTGTAGTGTTTCTAATTTAACTTTCTGGGATAATTATACCCAATCAAAGTACAAAGAGTTTGTGTTTCCACTGTAGGGATCAGAGATTGTTACTTAAAGTGTCTGATGACATTACAATGAGAGAGACTTTTTCATTGAGGTAAGATTAATAAAATAATCAGCTGTTAAAGTCTTTTACTTTGAAAACCATAACACTTGATAACAAGACCAAGTAAATGGACCTGTTGTCCACAACTGCCTCAGGTTTGTTTACATTGTTGTGTAAGTTTAGTTTGCTGGTGTTACTGTGTCTTGTGAGATCCAAGTAAACCATTAAAAAAACTGCTATGGAGGCAGCAGTAGACCAGCTACCATCAAGGTAAATTAGTTTCCATGTGGATGGACTCAAATAACTTCTGTTTCTGCTTAAAAAAGGATCTTACCTCAACAAAAAGGATGTCAGCCCGTTAGATGTTAAAGGAACACAAGTTACAGCCATTACAGCTTTTCTCATATTACAGTTGTAGGCAGAGCTATCTGCTGAGGAAGGTCAAACTGATCACATCAGAGTCCTGCAACATGTCGGGTACCTGACGGGAAGCCATCAAAAAAAGTTCTGTAACGGATAAAAGGTGCAGCCAGGTCAGGAGAATATCCGGAGCAATCCTCCTGAAATTATGTAGATATTTTCAGGAAACCAGATGGCTATAAAGTTAGTGACTGTGTTGCCGTTGTGTTTAATCACGGGTCAGGGCACGGCTCTAATATTTACCGTATATTTGCGGGCACATGCAGGTCTGTAGAATTGGACCCGTGCAGGACTCTGGATCAAATAAAATCCTCCTGCTGATTTAAACCCACAAAGTATTGAATAACACACCCCAGGTTTTATCACCAGAATTCTCCTATGTACTGTACAAGATCACTTAAGAAGGTTGAAAATGTGTAATCAGGAAGTCACATTAAGAAACCCCCCCTACCCCCTCTCTCTTAGGCACTGGTCACAACAGAGTTGGAAGGTGGAGACCGGCAGAGGGCCATGAAGAGGTTAAGGGTACCTCCCCTGGGAGCTGCGCAGGTCAGACACACAGACACACAGACACACACGCACGCACGCACGCACTCACTCACTCACACACACATTCTCGTAACACACACACACAGTCTGTTTACACCTTGTTTGTCTGGTGCTTCCTTAATGCCGTAATGTTGTGTACAATAAGGCTGTTGAGGATTCAGTGTACAAATACAAAGGTGTAGAGATGACAGAACTTTGTTGTGGTGCTGAGCGGACTTGAATTCTAAAACAGGTTTGAGGTACTGCATATTATTTCTACTACACATGAAGCTCAGGGATTCATCGCCAAAAGGCTTCTGGTTATTTTCTTTATTTAACGTAGGACAGTAATGGTGATTACATCAATGAAGTTGGCATTATTTATATCTAAATATCAGTTTACTTTGTAATGTTTTCACTGAATTATACTTTTTGGTGTTGACTGGTTGACTTGTCTGTCCCCCCTCAGCCTGCGCCTGCCTGGACCACCTTTAGAGTCGGGCTTTACTGCGGAGTGTTTCTCGTCCTTGTAGTCACTGTGGTTATTACAGGTAACACGCACAAGACTCGCACATAAACACACACGTGTCTCAAATAGACACGCTATTGGTTGTTCAGTGCGAACAACCTGCTGAATTCTCTAATAGCTAAAAATGATTGTAACATGAAGAGGTCTGAAACTTTGAATCATCTAGTGACTCAGTTTTTACTTCCTGGAATACAACAGAACAATCTTTCCAGGCTGAAAATATACTGATAATATTCTTACCAGCATTAGTCACAGCCAAGCAGCAACATTCAGGACTTAAAAACAAAAACGCCAAGTTTCCAAAGAAACTGTAGTTTGCACAATGTTTACTTAAGGGCTGGTTTCAAGACCAAGTCAGTCCACAAGGAGCAACAGTTTTAAATGTGTACTTAGCTTGTTAGCTCTCAGTATTTCACACTAATTCAATATTTCAGTCCAAACCCGAGTACTGCATGACTCCATTCTGTGGGTATTACAGCCATCATCTACTGCATCGAATTAACCAACTATGTCATGACATGTCTATTTCTCTTTCCAAATATGCTCAGTCCTGGATGCAAAAAAAACAAAGATGGCTATGACCATAAAAGTCAAACATCTAGCTTCAAGGGTTCATTGTGATCCATAGTGAGAATACTACACACCATGAATGGCACACAGACCTTCTGTAGACTGTGAGGGAGTCAAGTTTGAACCACTTACACGTCCTTTTTAAAAAACAAAAAGATAAAACATGGGGTTAAGTGTGAGTGCTATTTTTGATTATTTTCAACACTTCATCTTGACGTCAGACAGCCCTGCCCTTCACCATATTTGTAACCTCCCAGCAGGTGGCAGCATTGCCCCGCATGCTGTGTTATGTGTTCTGCCATACATAAGCTTCTTTGGTCAGAAGTGCTGTGGCTAGCTGTCCTGGAGACATTGTACAGGATGAAGTATTAACGGACTGTTTGAGTGTTTCGGTGTGTTCTGTTGACTTGTTTCAACAGCTGTGGCTCGATGCACTCAATGAAAACACCAACACTCCACTCCTTATGGAGACGACATTACGTCTGAAGTGATCATTTTTCTGATGAGGATAACTCATGCCAGATAATCTGACAGACACGTGCAGAGAAGAACTGCTAGGGGAACTGATTGGAAAAGCATTCCAACAACACAGAAGTTTCTGCTGTCTCACTCTGTGTGCTCTGGTTCATAAAAGCATCCTCTTGTTTCTGTACTGACAGCATTTCTTCAGCTCCATCATGGATTTGTTTTCTACAGACATGTGACCCTTACAGCTGATCTGATATCGTGTGCTGAGAGTGGATGTACGATTAAACACATAATGCACAAGCAAAGAGCAATCTGACATCATGGTGTAGCAGAGAAAATATGAACCGCTCACTCACTATTGATGAGTGCCTCACTCAACCCCAATTAATAACAATTTAACAATCCCCTTTGAAACGGAAATCAGAACCACATATATACAGTCTGTGGTAACAGCGCTGCTGAACAGGACTGTCATGCAGCATTGGAGCCGTGGAGGCATGAACGCTGTACTGCAGTCGAACAGGAAGGACATGTTTTCTGATAACAGCAAAAACAAACAAACATTGGCTGCCTTGTTAAGTATAAATCAGTTATATAGACGGGTCTGCTGTTAAAGCCCCACCCCAACTTTGGTTCTGCACATGTGAGATTTTCTTTTGTCTATTGTTCATCAAACTCTCTCTCTCTCCATGTTCCCTTCTCTGTCACCAGGAGCTGTGGTAATCAAGCAGGATAATGTGTGGCCTATGGTCAGGATCTACAGAGGAGGATTCCTTTTAATAGAGTTTCTCTTCCTTTTAGGTACACACACACACACACACACACACACACACACACACACACACACACACACACACAACGTGTCACTACCTCTAAAATTTGTCATAATAAAGAAACACTTCTGCATCCCTCTTGTTAAGCTACATGACCAAAAGGTATCCACATTTGAAATCTGCAATATTCGCTGCCAAAGAGCCGGATCTAGCCAAGTCAGTCGGCTCTCAACTGAAATGTCGGGGGTTTGATCCCCAGCTCCTGCAGCCACATGTTCGATGTGTCCTTGGGAAAGACACTTAACCCCAAGTTGCTCCTTCTTCGGTGGCATGTGAATGTGAACAAATGGGATGAGTTACTTCTGATGGACTCTTTAAACAGCAGTCTCTACCATCAGTGTGTCAATGTGTAGGTGTGACCTGCGGTGTAAACACGCTTTGAGTATTCAGAAGACTAGAAAAGAGCTTAAGTCCATTTGCCATTTACTTCATTGATCATGTCAGTAAACATGAGGAAGCCACTGACCTGAACTTCTTTTCTAAATATAACTGATGTCATTGCACCTCTTGTTTTTTTCTTCATAGATTTGTAAATGCCTTTCTGTGTAATGTTTTTAGATAAATGACGGTTTCACATTTCTAAGAGTTTTTAATGTAATTGAATTATGCTGTTATTCATCTATATGTAGCACATCTTTGCTAAACGTTTATGTATATTTATTAGGTTCTTTCAAGCAATCCTTGTTGACAAACATGTAAGAAGACTCAAAATGTTGTGATGATTGAACTCTCAGGCATCAACACTTATGGCTGGAGACAGGCCGGAGTTAACCATGTTCTCATATTCGAGCTCAACCCGAGAAACAACCTGTCCCACCAGCATCTGTTTGAGGTTAGTGCAAACATGCTGCCTAACAAACACGACGAACTGCACATGACTGAAGCTCAACAAGTGGAAAACAGTTAACTTTAGAAACATTCATGTGAATGTGATGTTTCTCTGTTTGTCTATGAAGAGACTCTTCACTCTCAAGGTTTCTCTGATGACTACTGAACTTGAACTTGCTAACGTGTGTGTGTGTGTGTGTGTGTGTGTGTGTGTGTGTGTGTGTGTGTGTGTGTGTGTGTGTGTGTGTGTGTGTGTGTGTGTGTGTGTGTGTGTGTGTGTGTGTGTGTGTGTGTGTGTGTGTGTGTGTGTGTGTGTGTGTGTGTGTGTGTGTGTGTGTGTGTGTGTGTGTGTGTGTGTGTGTGTGTGTGTGTGTGTGTGTGTGTGTGTGTGTGTGTGTGTGTGTGTGTGTGTGTGTGTGTGTGTGTGTGTGTGTGTGTGTGTGTGGTGTGTAGATTGCAGGTTTATTGGGAGTGCTTTGGTGCGTCAGCCTGCTGTCGTGTCTGTTCAGTCATAACATCCTAGTACCAATGCAGGCCAACCCGCTGGCTCTCTACGGCCTCTTCTTCCTCTTCTTCATCAACCCCTTCAAGACCTGCTACTACAAGTCGCGCTTCTGGCTGCTCAAACTCTTGGTATTATCACAAATTATACCTACGTTCAGTTTTTCTGTTAACTGTTTAGTTTACTTTTTGTTCCGATCAGTCGGTGAGGTCAGGACACGGTAGGAAGCAGCCCATGACGGCTGCAGAGCATCTTCATTGTCATATTTATTTGGGCGTGCATGTTACCATGTCAGAGCCCTCACTCTGCTGCGGTTGAAAAAGAGAGTGCCTTTGAGTTTTCAGAGTATTTTATAATCGCATGTACGTTGTGTGGAGTGTTTTGTGTGGAGTCCAGACAGAGCTTCTTTCTGAGCATTATTTGTTATATATGAACCCACTCTTGAATTGAGTGAATGTTGAACAGGCCTGTATTCCTCATTGACCGAGCATGCTTGACATAGCTTACGTTTAAGAGGAGACTCTTGACACTGTGTTCTCTGTGACTTTCTCTTGTAGTTTCGAGTAGTGACGGCTCCGTTTCATCGGGTTGGCTTTGCAGACTTCTGGCTCGCTGACCAGCTGAACTCTCTGGTGGTGGTTCTGATGGATCTTGAGTACATGATCTGTTTCTACAGTTTTGAAATGGACTGGAAAAAACATGATGGCCTCATCAACAGTGCAGGTGAAACAGAATGGAAAAAACATTCTGGGGGGGTTTGTGTTGGATAAGGCTGCCTAATGATGACTCACCAACACCTTACAATGACCATGCTGTCTATATGTCATTCTCAGCAGGTAAAGATGTGTGTAATTCATACTCCTATGGTGTTCGTGCGGTGATCCAGTGTCTTCCTGCTTGGTTCCGATTCGTCCAGTGTCTGCGGCGTTACCGTGATACCAAACGGGCCTTTCCTCACCTGGTTAACGCTGGGAAATACTCCACTTCCTTCTTCGTTGTCACCTTCGCTGCCCTGTACAGCACACACAAAGGTAGAATGGAGGCTCAGATTGACTACATGTTTTTTTTTTTTTTGTATTAACTGACAGAGGGCACCAGGCCCCGTAAGTTCAACGACTTGAATCTTCAGCCTACAAGACCCGAGTGTCTGCATGTTGTCTGTTGCTTTTGTTTGTTTTATTTAGCAGCATAATTGTACAAAGACCACCGAGGAGAAACTAAATGTCAGGCTGTAAACACTGAAATAGTTTGAAGTTGACCCTTCAGGGTTCAGCTAAAGTATCCAATAATAATAATAAAACCACTAAATAAAGCTTCCTCCTGCTCATTAAATCATCTGACCTTTTTTCAAATCTTAAATAAACCATAAAATCACCGCAGAGAGAATGAGAGAGACGCACGCGAGAAGGAGAGAGAAAGAGAGCGAGAAGTCTGCTGACTGTACGTCCCTCCCGTAAAGCACTGATTGAGGTTCTGCGTCTCGTATTAAAACTGTTTTAATATTCTGCTACTGCAGTGATCGCCTTATACGAGATTATATCATATATGAAATATCTTATATCATCAAAAAGCGCAGATCCCCTGATGTGATAACAGAATAAGGAATGAAACATCTCCACCGTCCAGCTTGATTCTGTAGGAAACACCGTCTGATTATTAAACAATGTAGTCATTTACCGTTGCTGTTCTGTCATGTGGAGTGAAGCTCCTGTCAGTTAATCTAATGACTGAAGGCTCATTCACGCTTCAGATAGATGCGTACTTTTTCAACTCGTACATTTCACCATTTTCTAAAGTATAGTAATCGTTCTTTTCTGTTCAGTCTTTATGCATCTAGTATAAGAAGAGCGGCTCCTGTTGTCAGAAATCAAAGTAAAAGCAGGTTGACAGATTTGATGAAAGTGAGTGTTTGATGAATCACTTGTATGAAGAAGTCAAAGGGAGCTTTGAATAATTGTACTTAGTATCCATATTTAAGTGAAAACCTACACCAATATCTTCAGCTGATCTAATTTCACACTTTGCTCTTTCTCTCCCCCCCTTCAGCTGAAAATCACGCTGACACCCAGATCTTCTTATACCTGTACATCAGCTGTTTATTGGTCAGCTCATGTTACACACTGGTCTGGGATTTAAAGATGGACTGGGGCCTTTTTGACCGCAACGCAGGAGAGAATACCTTCTTGAGAGAGGAGATAGTATACCCACACAAGGTATTTAAAACCCATGGGACAAACATCTGTGTGTTTCAGGAGACACAATGGTTCACTAGTTTGGCTCTTTAATATGACAACCTAATGTGTTGTGTGATCATGTTTTGTTCTTCCCTCCAGGCCTACTACTACAGTGCCATAGTAGAGGATGTGCTGTTACGTTTCTCATGGACTCTGACGGTCTCTCTCAGCACAGTCACTGGTTTGCACGGCATCTCTGACATACTGGCGACTGTACTGGCCCCAATGGAGGTCTTTCGGTAAACACATTGTGTTTTCTCTCCTTCCCTTTCTACGTCCAGTGATGATCCAGTAGATGTCACCCTTGAGCACCAGCATGAAACCAAAACAACTCGAGCTGCATTGTTGTGTTAGCAGGCTAATGTTAGCGCTCTTTAGTTAGCTCGTAGCTTCACATTGCATATACATTTACACGAAATGACCGTGATCTGAAAACACTTTTCTCTAGTCCCTCAATTAAACAGTTTTTATACGCAAGAGGATGAGCCGGCCGGCCCGTCCATGTAAACATGATGCAGATACGGCTCAGACAACATCACAGACAGCGGGACTCGAGTGTCTCACTCATTGTAGACAGTCATGACTCACAGAGATATTTTCAGAGGATATACTGGATTTCTGCTGTATTTATGAGTAAAATGTCGCACATTCAGCCTTTAAGCTGAAATAGTTTCCAACACAAAACTGGAAACTATTTATTTTGAATATTTGGCCAATTCAGATGAAAGATTTACAACAAGACAACAATGTTGAAGACCATTGTGGGGGAAAGTTGCAGCAGTGTGAACTGGGCTGTCCCATCTTGACTTCCACAAGCTGACGGCTAACCTGTGACTATTTGAAGTTAAGGCGTGAGTTAAGTGAGCAACACTAAATGCTGTTGTTTGAGAAACAGCCACGTTTGATGACACAAAACTTGAAATCTTATCAATCAAGATAAAAACAACAATCTTTCATGATTGGACTTCTCATGGAGAACAGTGTTTCTCATTGTCTAAGGCTGGGCATACACTGCGGTTGTATAAATGTCGTGATGAAGGTAATCTATCTCACCTGTAGTGGATAAGATGAACAACAAAGCTCATGAATGATGCGCTCACACTGTACAGTCCAATTGTCAACACGACCTGAGAGCTCACCCTGTACGAGTTCAATCAGGACCAAGCATTGACAATTATCAGAGTTGTCCTGAAAAGAGTTCAAGTCAGCTCGATGTGTATTTCATTTGCCTAAATATGAAATACACATCGAGCACATGTGTATTTCATTTGCCTAAATATGAAATACACATCGAGCACATGTGTATTTCATTTGCCTAAATATGAAATACACATCGAGCACATGTGTATTTCATTTGCCTAAATATGAAATACACATCGAAGTTTTAGACACACTGGTGTTGCCTTGGCCGCTGCGATTATGCTACATTATGTTTTGCTAACTTGTCACGGTTTTACAACAACTCTCAGTAGAGATGGTCATTATGGGAGAAGCCTCAATCCTCAGCAACTCGGCTACAGACAGGAAACATTTGAGAAGGATGTGACTGTGTGTGTGCGAACATAGAGTCATGTTATTTAACCAGAGTTCAAAGTATGTTTTTTCCTCCGCAGACGTTTTGTGTGGAACTTCTTTCGGTTGGAGAACGAACACTTGAATAACTGTGGTGAGTTCAGGGCTGTCCGAGACATAAGCGTGGCTCCACTCAACGCTGATGACCAGACCCTGCTGGAACAGATGATGGACCAGGAGGACGGAGTCCGGAACCGTCAGGGCAAGAAAAGCTGGAAGCGCAGCTACAGCATGAGCCTACGCAGGCCGAGACTGGCCTCACAGTGAGTGTTCACAATAACTGATGCAAACAATAGACTTTACAATAGAAGAAGACGGAGCCTTTGGTTTGAAAGCAAAGCTAACAAAAACCTGCCTTCTCTGTAACAGGACGGTAATGAAGGTAACTGGTTGGAACAGAAAATGAAACTGCTTCTGAGTTGGGTCATTACGTCACTAAACATTTTGATGGTCTTAATAACTTCTTGTTTTATTTAGATTTCCATCCATTTCCCTCGGAATGGATTGTATTTGAAATCAAACACAAGGTGTGGTCTGGTGTGACTCTCTCAACCAGGATTCAAGCACTGTCCTGTTAAAATCTCTCTTTCCGATGGTCTTTGTCAGAGCTTTGAGTGCAGAGCCTTAACAAACCTTTGCTCACAAGCTGACCCAAATACTTCATCCTGTCGTCTGAAATGTTGAAACAGTCGATGCCTAACCAACCACTTGACTCATAGGAGGGACTCAAACTCTAGACATCCTGTACTGAACACAACGTATGTTATTTTGATAAGTGTAATGTATTTAGTGACATGTTACATCCTTTGATGTTGACCCACTCTCACAGTCAAACAGTACTCTTCATGTAACCAGGTTGAGCCGGATGATGTGATTGATTTTAAGATAACTAATGCATGATTTTTATTTGGCCCATAAACGTAACTTCAGCATTATTTTAAAGGATTCTTTGTTTTTGTTGAGCCTGGTTGAATTAGATCCTGATGGAGAAATGTGTACAACCCCAACAATATGGACGGAAACACATCTGTATTGTACAAGGAATTGATTTAATTGACATTCTTTCCCAGGGATGCTGGAAGTCACTCTTTAGTCAGGGTTCTGAGAGAAGTCATTTTATATGATGTCATACTCTGAGCTGTGCACACTCATATGTGAATATTCAGAAGTATTGATATTTATAAGCTTGAGTAAGTATTTACAGCAAACTCAACAGCATGAACTCATACAGCATAACTTTGATTGATGATGTTAAACACCTCTCTGAATTCCTCAATGTGTGCGCAGTGAAAGAAAAGCTCCGACCTGCCGTGTGTTGCATCAGGATGTACTAGAAACAAGTTACAGACTACTACAGTAAACAGATAGAAAAAGCAGTCACACATATCGGTGTACTACGTGTACTTATCCAATTAAACAGGGTCAACATAACTTAAAATGTTTGATATGTTTCATCCAGATTTGATGTTGAGGCGGTACATTAACACTCCTTGTTTTTCTTACCTCAGGTCCAAGACCCGTGACACCAAGGTGTTGATAGAGGACACTGACGATGACTCCTGACATCAGGCCACGCCCCTCGCCTGGGTCCAGAATTTGTTCAAAGGAGGAAACTCTACCTCCTAACCGAGAAATGACCCTGCGGGTTGGGCGTTGAACTTCAAATCAAAGACGAGTTTTGAACTCTCATGCCTATGTAATCACTCTTCCAATGCTTGAGCCTCTCCTTGGGTTCTGAACTATTACAAAGTAAGAGCGATGATCTTTTGAACAAATAACACAGCAACATTGCCACCAAACTCCTACTCCTACCTTCAGTTATACTTATGGCTGGGCTATTCACTTGAACTCTACGTTACAAAAGCTGTGGGTGCAAAACTTCTTACCCTGTCATCTGTGGCGTGCCACAGTCAGACTCCTACTACACCCACTCCTCAGACATGTTCATGGCTCTCCTCAAAGCCTCTGCCTAGCATGAAAATCCCAGCTCAAATGGAACGCATGCAGATCAGTCTGACAGGAAGCTGCTCCCTCTCTGTGCCCCACATCTCAAGCACAGGGAGTGACCAACAAGTTTAAACTACTGACATTGAGGACCAAAACTTTTATTCCTTGTCTATAACTATACGCCTCCACTCCCTGCTACCAGGTAACATTTGAGAAACATCTTGAATAAACTCACCTCAAGTTCTCAGAATGAACCTAATGCCCCCTTTTTCCAGTTTGAAAAATGAAAGTGTTTCAAAGTGTCATCCTCATGCCTTGTGGCCGTCCCTCTGACCACTGGCGCCCTTTACTGGCTGACAGACGATATGCTGCAAACATACGGTAGCACCGATCAGTCGCTAGCCTGACTCCTTTGCTCTTAAGCTCTCCCCTTCAAATCATCACAAAGCTGCCTACCTGCACCTCACTCGCTTTAGAAACACACTTACAAGCAGAAACACGCACTTTGTAGTAAGATTCAGTCAGAGGGAAATGCCTATTGTGTGTTCAAATGCACACGGACTCTGATTTTATGTTTTGTTTCTGGATGTGCACACGTGAGCATCCACTTTTCAAGACTCTGGAAGGAAGACGTACGTATGCTAGCCATTCTTTGTTACAGCGGATGTAAATATGAGACGGACCAAAGTGGAGAGAAAATATTCCTAAAGTATCAAATACTCAATAAAAAGAAGTTCAAAGTGAACAGCAGCTGGAATGACTGTTCAGCCACCGAGCTGAGAATGATTTTAAGAGGAGGAAAATATTGACTTTGCTCCACAACTAGATGAAGATCATCTAACTCATCCTGCGGTAACTCCCATCACTCCATGTGGTAAAAAACGATCCTCCATCTGGACGTGTTCTGCTGAATGTATGCCAGTTTATTTATGTATGTATGTACGGCTGGAAGAAAAGGCCTAACGAGCACCTTTCAACCCGTTTAACAGGATCACATTTTGGTAACTTTAAGAGGTTAATGTGTCCCGAGGAAATTTTATTTTTGTCCCCTGACATCTTGATTGAAAAGAAACCCAACTGTTGAAATGTCTTTGTTATGAATGAGTCATTTTTGTCTGGTGAACGTGTTCTTTGAAAGAGAAGGAGGGGGTCACCTGTCTGTCACGTATTAGTTCAAACTGTCACCATGTCCAACTTGAATCTGAATCAAGGGGGCCAATGTTTTTTTATTTTGTGGGCAAAATGATTTGAATATATTTGTGTGCGGAATCATTAGTTTCATTTTATTATTCAGCAAATGTAGTCGGTCTACTGTATATTCTAAAACAGCAGGTGTAAAGTCTAACCCCTACATGGAAACTAAGTAGTTGGTAACTGAAGTTGAGTCATTGTTTGGTTCACCAGCGGGACGTAAGGTTCATCTTAACTCGTAGAGCGTAACGTACAAACTGACGTTTAATGTCATGTGACCAATCAGTGAAAAGCATTTTTTCCTCAATGCATTGTTTGACACAGTGCTGCCCCTCGTGCTCAACTGTCTCTGTAAAGACTTACGGCTGAAGATCACTTCTGTTCACTGACGTTGATCAACAAACAGCAGCGACAATGTTTGTAAAATATGACAAAGCATTATGATCAACTAAAATAAAGCCTACAGCCTTCATCTGCAGCCTGTAAAATAATTAGGGTGACATCAAGTGGTGAAATCTTCTACTACAACATAAGTATTTTAACGGTCCTCTAAAGCTGGAGTACAAAACCAAGTCATCATATGTTGATGAGGAATTCAATCTATTGTCAGTAACGCACTGCTGACGCCAAACAGCCGTTAAAACCCTCTGCTCCTCCTCCTCCAAGTTATACCGCTACTCAAAACCATCACCATGACAACCGTATTTTACAGAGGACTACTGGAACCAGTGTAAGACTGCACTGGAACTATCGTGAATTAGTTTGTTTAAACTAAGTTTGAATTTAGGCACAGCGGGTTCACCCAGCGCTGTCCTTTCATTGGAGCAGGCTCGTAGTAAAGACAGTTTATTATCCCTGTTTTCTTCTGCCACCCACTGAAGACGACTAACTCCGTGTCTCCTTTAGTCTTGATTATTCAGTATAATGTGTAATTTCATCGGTCTTATTCCATTATGGCAGCTAGAGAGTCATCTGTTACTTAACATAAACTTGTTCCTTTTCACTAATTCATTCCAATCCTTTCAGCTTTCTGTTTTCATTAGCTAGAAATAAATACTTTCTGCAGCGTAACAATGAACTGTAATAAATAATGACAGAAAGTGTTGTTTTTTTCAGTTATGACAGTTAAACATTTACGAAATGTTGACAAAAAGACAGAACAGTTTGTTCTGTAAAGGAAAGAGCCATGTAGCTCCTCTTAGCTTCATAATGAAGGTAGTAGTACTTAAGGGGCTCGGCTTTAGTTTGACCCAATAGTTTGTTTCAGTCGGTACAAAGTTACACTCATCAGACACACCTTGTCATCGCGGCCACACTGGTTTCAATCAGTGCAACGAAATCAAACAAGCTACACGATTAAATCATGGGCTTATGTAAAGACAGACAGGTGTAATTACAACTTTAGTAAAGACAGGCAGGTGTGATAACAACTTTAGTAAAGACAGGCAGGTGTGATAACAACTTTAGTAAAGACAGGCAGGTGTGATAACAACTTTAGTAAAGACAGGCAGGTGTGATAACAACTTTAGTAAAGACAGGCAGGTGTGATAACAACTTTAGTAAAGACAGGCAGGTGTGATAACAACTTTAGTAAAGACAGGCAGGTGTGATAACAACTTTAGTAAAGACAGACAGGTGTGATAACTTTAGTAAAGACAGGCAGGTGTGATAACAACTTTAGTAAAGACATGCAGGTGTGATAACAACTTTAGTAAAGACAGGCAGGTGTGATAACAACTTTAGTAAAGACAGGCAGGTGTGATTACAACTTTAGTAAAGACAGGCAGGTGTGATCACAACTTTAGTAAAGACAGGCAGGTGTGATAACAACTTTAGTAAAGACAGACAGGTGTGATAACAACTTTAGTAAAGACAGGCAGGTGTGATAACAACTTTAGTAAAGACAGGCAGGTGTGATAACAACTTTAGTAAAGACAGGCAGGTGTGATAACTTTAGTAAAGACAGACAGGTGTGATAACAACTTTAGTAAAGACAGACAGGTGTGATAACAACTTTAGTAAAGACAGACAGGTGTGATAACAACTTTAGTAAAGACAGACAGGTGTGATAACAACTTTAGTAAAGACAGGCAGGTGTGATAACAACTTTAGTAAAGACAGACAGGTGTGATAACAACTTTAGTAAAGACAGGCAGGTGTGATAACAACTTCAGTAAAGACAGGCAGGTGTGATAACAACTTTAGTAAAGACAGGCAGGTGTGATAACAACTTTAGTAAAGACAGGCAGGTGTGATAACAACTTTAGTAAAGACAGACAGGTGTGATAACAACTTTAGTAAAGACAGGCAGGTGTGATAACAACTTTAGTAAAGACAGGCAGGTGTGATTACAACTTTAGTAAAGACAGGCAGGTGTGATAACAACTTTAGTAAAGACAGACAGGTGTGATAACAACTTTAGTAAAGACAGACAGGTGTGATAACAACTTTAGTAAAGACAGGCAGGTGTGATAACTTTAGTAAAGACAGACAGGTGTGATAACAACTTTAGTAAAGACAGACAGGTGTGATAACAACTTTAGTAAAGACAGGCAGGTGTGATAACAACTTTAGTAAAGACACACAGGTGTGATAACAACTTTAGTAAAGACAGGCAGGTGTGATAACAACTTTAGTAAAGACAGGCAGGTGTGATAACAACTTTAGTAAAGACAGACAGGTGTGATAACAACTTTAGTAAAGACAGACAGGTGTGATAACAACTTTAGTAAAGACAGACAGGTGTGATAACAACTTTAGTAAAGACAGGCAGGTGTGATAACAACTTTAGTAAAGACAGGCAGGTGTGATTACAACTTTAGTAAAGACAGGCAGGTGTGATAACAACTTTAGTAAAGACAGGCAGGTGTGATAACAACTTTAGTAAAGACAGGCAGGTGTGATAACAACTTTAGTAAAGACAGGCAGGTGTGATAACAACTTTAGTAAAGACAGACAGGTGTGATAACAACTTTAGTAAAGACAGACAGGTGTGATAACAACTTTAGTAAAGACAGGCAGGTGTGATAACAACTTTAGTAAAGACAGGCAGGTGTGATAACAACTTTAGTAAAGACAGGCAGGTGTGATAACAACTTTAGTAAAGACAGACAGGTGTGATAACAACTTTAGTAAAGACAGGCAGGTGTGATAACAACTTTAGTAAAGACAGGCAGGTGTGATAACAACTTTAGTAAAGACAGGCAGGTGTGATTACAACTTTAGTAAAGACAGGCAGGTGTGATTACAACTTTAGTAAAGACAGACAGGTGTGATAACAACTTTAGTAAAGACAGGCAGGTGTGATTACAACTTTAGTAAAGACAGACAGGTGTGATAACAACTTTAGTAAAGACAGGCAGGTGTGATTACAACTTTAGTAAAGACAGACAGGTGTGATAACAACTTTAGTAAAGACAGGCAGGTGTGATAACAACTTTAGTAAAGACAGACAGGTGTGATAACAACTTTAGTAAAGACAGGCAGGTGTGATAACAACTTTAGTAAAGACAGACAGGTGTGATTACAACTTTAGTAAAGACAGACAGGTGTGATAACTTTAGTAAAGACAGGCAGGTGTGATCACAACTTTAGTAAAGACAGACAGGTGTGATCACAACTTTAGTAAAGACAGACAGGTGTGATAACAACTTTAGTAAAGACAGACAGGTGTGATAACAACTTTAGTAAAGACAGACAGGTGTGATAACAACTTTAGTAAAGACAGACAGGTGTGATTACAACTTTAGTAAAGACAGACAGGTGTGATAACAACTTTAGTAAAGACAGACAGGTGTGATCACAACTTTAGTAAAGACAGACAGGTGTGATTACAACTTTAGTAAAGACAGACAGGTGTGATAACTTTAGTAAAGACAGACAGGTGTGATAACAACTTTAGTAAAGACAGGCAGGTGTGATTACAACTTTAGTAAAGACAGACAGGTGTGATTACAACTTTAGTAAAGACAGGCAGGTGTGATAACAACTTTAGTAAAGACAGACAGGTGTGATAACAACTTTAGTAAAGACAGGCAGGTGTGATAACAACTTTAGTAAAGACAGGCAGGTGTGATAACAACTTTAGTAAAGACAGACAGGTGTGATAACAACTTTAGTAAAGACAGACAGGTGTGATTACAACTTTAGTAAAGACAGACAGGTGTGATAACAACTTTAGTAAAGACAGACAGGTGTGATTACAACTTTAGTAAAGACAGACAGGTGTGATAACAACTTTAGTAAAGACAGACAGGTGTGATTACAACTTTAGTAAAGACAGGCAGGTGTGATAACAACTTTAGTAAAGACAGACAGGTGTGATTACAACTTTAGTAAAGACAGGCAGGTGTGATAACTTTAGTAAAGACAGGCAGGTGTGATCACAACTTTAGTAAAGACAGACAGGTGTGATCACAACTTTAGTAAAGACAGACAGGTGTGATAACAACTTTAGTAAAGACAGACAGGTGTGATAACAACTTTAGTAAAGACAGACAGGTGTGATAACAACTTTAGTAAAGACAGACAGGTGTGATTACAACTTTAGTAAAGACAGACAGGTGTGATAACAACTTTAGTAAAGACAGACAGGTGTGATCACAACTTTAGTAAAGACAGACAGGTGTGATTACAACTTTAGTAAAGACAGACAGGTGTGATAACTTTAGTAAAGACAGGCAGGTGTGATAACAACTTTAGTAAAGACAGGCAGGTGTGATTACAACTTTAGTAAAGACAGACAGGTGTGATAACAACTTTAGTAAAGACAGACAGGTGTGATTACAACTTTAGTAAAGACAGACAGGTGTGATAACAACTTTAGTAAAGACAGACAGGTGTGATTACAACTTTAGTAAAGACAGACAGGTGTGATAACAACTTTAGTAAAGACAGACAGGTGTGATAACAACTTTAGTAAAGACAGACAGGTGTGATAACAACTTTAGTAAAGACAGACAGGTGTGATAACAACTTTAGTAAAGACAGGCAGGTGTGATAACAACTTTAGTAAAGACAGACAGGTGTGATCACAACTTTGTGATCGGCGTGCGTGCGCGCGTTAGAGTTGAGTAAAGAACAAATCATACGAGTTCTCGTAGATTTTAGTTTTTTATTGGATCTTGCTAAGAAAAACGAACTATTTGCAGACCGACACATTTATGTGCAGTTTTTATTTTTCTAACCTGGAGCCTGATTTTTTCGGGTCTCCGTCATGAGAGAGTGGACGGTCCAGAGAGCAGCTGACAGACGTTAAAAAGAAAATATTTTGCTAAAGATTTTTAATGCCTTAATCTACCGAGCTGAGTGGTTAGAAACCCTTAAATTTAGATTCAGATACATTTTATGATTTGTTTCAACTAGGGCCTGACCGATAAAGGATTTTTGGGGCCCATTCTGATATCGATATTGGGGGGAGAAAAATATCAGCCGATATTGTTCTTAATTCTATGTTCGATCTGTAGAGATAGATTTGGATAATACATTTATAGCCTTGATCCCTTGAATGCTGTTCTCCAACACTTGTGGAAAAGATATACAGCATAATAGATGCTGTTTGACTGGTGAATAAATCGAGGAATATCTGCGCATAGCTGCGATAAAATTAGCCGATACCGATAGTCACTGTATATGCTATTATCGGCAGGCCGATACATTACTTTAATCACATTTTTGCCTTCTAATGTCTCTCCGTGTAAAACAACATTCTCATATCTTCAGGTATCATTTTACTGTCTGAGATAACAAAACATTATACAGAACAATGTAAAGAGTTAATAATACTTAATATGGAATCAAATGGGGGTTTGATCAGTGCTAACACTTGTGTTCAGTGTTAGCTGTGAGGAACTTTGTTCACACTCAGGGAACTGGACACTCAGTCCAGATGAAGATGATCTTGGAGGGGTGAAGCCGTTAAACTTTGACTTAGTTCAGTCTATATTATGACCCTGCCTTTGTTTGGGACAGGTGTCGACATCAGACGGGCCTTTAATTAATTGAACACAGCTTGTGAGCAGAAAAGATGGGAAGATGATAAAATGTTAAATTTATACCAGAAGGAATATTTAACTTTTCTAAGACAGTCTCCCAACCTGCTGCACAGTGAGAGAGAGAGAGACCCCTGTTATTATCATCACTAACCAGTGCTGTGCTGGAGATGTGGAAACTTATCAGGATGCTTTAAGTTGTTTGAAGCAGAAGTTAGAGCAAAAAAATTGAACGTGAGAGAGATGGAAAAACTACAAAAATAATAATAATTTCAACATTTATTTCCATCTCTAAAGGCAGCACAAGCAGCAAAGTTATCCCCGTCCCTCCTGTCGCTCACTGAGGTTTACATTTCTTCAGTGTTTGTCATCGTGCAGGAGACAGAGGCAGTGCTCACATTCTGTGGTTGCACACACACAGAATCTCCACCTGACCTTTAACCTTCTTTCTCTCATTAATACACAAAAGAGCCTTATTCTGTCCTTCATGGACAGATGTTGAAGTTCAACTTTGGTTTTAGAGTCTTTCTAAATGAAGAAATGCAGAAAATGCATCAGGGCCTCTTGCTTAGAGCTGCCTTTATTTGTCCAAACGTGCAGCTCAACCTGGCTGGTAGGAAGGACTGGGCCTTAACCTGGGATGGGCTTTCATTTGAAGTTTTACTGTAATCACATTACTTATCAGAATAGTTCCACTGGCGTGCATTAAACTCTTCAACAAAAGCAATGTTTGAAAATCTTCACAGCATTTGATCTGATCTGTGCTGGTCGCAGATTTCTACAAATATTTCCCTCCTATAGGCAATGACTTTAATGTGTTTCGTGCTTTCTTTGTATTCTTCTGCCACCTTTACAGAACTGCTCACTGTAACATTTATGGCAGCTATTGATAATGTGCTCTTCCATTCCTTAAAGCCTTTGGTATATCCCATAGTTGCATACAGCTTAGCCCCTTTCTTGTTTTCCTTTCCTTGCTGGACATCAGACCATTTTTGTACTTGTTCAAACCACAAGGTTTCAGACTGATGTTGGATACAGACATTGTCCAAGCAAATGGGCCATGACACATGACTTAAAAAAAAACGTTTCGACCTGCTCACAGCAGCATTCAAACAAAGCTACATGTCTCTGTGCTTTCAGTCATTAACAGTTGAGTTGATGAGTGAATTTATTTGAGGGATCAGCTTTATTGGCCAGGTATGTTTAACACACGAGGAATTTAACTTTGGTAGACTGCGCTCTCTTTGTACAAAGGTATAACATTAAATATCAACAATAAACAGTAATTAAAGACTAATATGTACAAGACTAAATAAGATAATAGTGCAGTGGTGAGTAGTGCAAAAGATGCAGAAGTAAACATGAGGTAGTTATTTTTTACAGTATTTATATTAAAGAGTGTGTGTAGATGGTAATTTAAATAAAATAAAAATAGCATATATTTACGTATATGTACATTCACAGTGACAGTTTTGTTCCAGGGTTTATTACACAGGTCTGACACTCTGTGACTGTTTAGCGTTCATCAGAGTGACAGCCTGGGGGAAGAAACTGAGGTTACTGGTACTTCACAGCAGCAGGTCTGACACTCTGTGACTGTTTAGCGTTCATCAGAGTGACAGCCTGGAGGAAGAAACTTAGGTTACCGGTACATCACAGCAACAGGTCTGACAATCTGTGACTGTTTAGCGTTCATCAGAGTGACAGCCTGGGGGAAGAAACTGTTCTTATGACGCGTTGTTTTGGCGTACAGTGATCTGTAACGCCTGCCGGAGGGGAGGAGTTTGAAAAGTTTGTGTCCGGGGTGTGAGGGGTCTGCAGTGATGTTACCTGCCCGTTTCCTGGCCCTGGACCGGTATAAGTCCTGGATGGGGGGCAGGTCGACACCGATGATCTCTGTGCAAATCCATCTCCAACCTAACTGTAGGGAACCCTTATCCATAAATATTCTCTGATGATTAACAGAAATCTCACATGGTTTACATTTGAGAAGACTGAGTTAGAAAGGAACAAGGGGAATATTATTCGTAAATGTAACCCTCCTGTCAGAGTATTTAATGATCCACAGATTTGAGATTGGAGTCAACAAAGATTAGCTCCATAGCTCGCGAAAGCACTTTTAGAACTACTCCTATACCGAGACTCTAGAAACAGATATTTTGCAAAGAGGTTACATTTTACTGTTTAGCTTTATATTGTGACCAAATAAGGAGCTAGCTGATCTCAAAGTCTCAAACAACCGTCTGACTTTGAGCTGTGCAGGAAGAAGCTCAAAGTTAGAAAACAGAAAGGAAGACTGGCCTCTGACTTCAGTTAGTCGTGCTTTAGACCAGGGGTTCCCAAACTTTTTCAGCCCGCGACCCCCAATATAACGGTGCTAGAGACTGGGGACCCCCATTGTCCCTGAATGTGCTTAAAACATTTGACATTGCACACAGCACACTAATAGGCCTCTCCAAACACTAGCATTAGAACACCACACAATAGCCCAAACACCATCATATTTTCATATATGTTTTCAAATTAATGGGTGAAATATGCAATTTTAAACCATTTTCCATTTTTAAATGTTTTTGGAAGGAATCTCGCGACCCCCCTAACAGTGTCTCGCGACCCCCCAGGGGGTCCCGACCCCCACTTTGGGAACCACTGCTTTAGACGGTAAAGAAGCTAGCGTAGTTTTCCTCTTTCCCTTTAGGATGCCTTTCTTTTTGTTTCTGTGCAACGGACTGAGTTGCTTCTCCTAAGTGGAGCATACATACAGAATGAAAGCAGCATCACCCAGCACATGAAAATAAAAATATGTTCAAAAAACTATAGTTAACATTGCACTGTCCTTAGATTAATCTTTAAAGTCACTTGTTTATGCATTCCTGTTTAAAAAAGCACACCACAGCAGGATGCCATACGTGATTCATCTTTCATTGGAGCAGTGGTAAAAGGACTTCAGGTTTTTGTCGTTGTGACTCTTTTC
Organism: Tautogolabrus adspersus; assembly: GCA_020745685.1. Lineage (NCBI taxonomy): Eukaryota > Metazoa > Chordata > Actinopteri > Labriformes > Labridae > Tautogolabrus > Tautogolabrus adspersus. Next base: position 2,616,323 of record CM036544.1, read on the forward strand.
TTTAGGAAAGGTGTTTTTTTGTAAAGCTGCATCCTCCATAATGACAGCGAATAGAGAGCTGAGACCTCAGGAGGACATAGTGAGCACATGTGCACATTAGCCTGCTAACACAAACTGCATGGAGTTGATTCCTGTGGCCTGTTTGTTCTGTTTTTGTCATCAATTTTTTTTTTTTTGACAATTGTACATTGTCACATGTCACATTTTCTTACCAATATTCTAGTTCTCATTGCTTCCTCAATGATCAGCAACTGAAAAGACAATGGATAGTCAACACCTGAAGGGACCACGGCCCATACTTCTAGGTGAAACAAACTCATTTAATTACCCGTTAGTTTCAGTTGGCTGACGTGAGCATTCAGCTAATACAACACAACGTACAGTCAGAAAGGTGTAGATATTATACTCACAGGTAAGAACTGTGGATGTTAACTCTGCATGTTGTTTCTTCACTTTATAATGTGGCCCTCCGGATTCTCACTAATTGTAGTCTTTTTCAGTTACTGATCGTTTTCAAGTGTACGCTGACTTGAATCTTATACGCACCAATATGACAATTTAAGTTTCTATCCTGAGTGTGATTTCAGAGGAACATGGCCACCATCTGAATATCATCATCGCACAAGCACCACACAGCAGTTGTGGTTTTTTTGTGAAGATGTTTGGGACTGTGACAGACATGTGAACCCGTCTTATCCAAAGTCCATGAATGAATTGTGTCTGTAGAGGGTAGGGCTGGGTATTTATCCAACTTTTGTATCACTGTCAATGTAACATTTTTTCAACAACAACAAAATCACAAGTTAGCATAAAGTAGATATTTCAGTCAGATTTGTGATCTTGTGCTTTTATTGATAGATAACTCCAGATTTTGACCAAAGTTTAGCAAATCTGAGATTTTTTAGACACTGATAGACAAAAGTGAACCTGCAGTCTTCATTCGTGGTTCTTAATTCAATCTATGAAACGTCCTGCATTTTATTGCTATGAAATTGTCATTCCTCTTCCCAAAGTGTTATACAGTATACCGATAATTGGTTACCCTCTTAGGCATCTTACAGATGCACAAAGAACCCTTTAATGTCTGCATGAGATGCATCATGCTTTCAACTAATTCTAATGTTACCCGTCTGCAGCTTAATTAGACCATCAGGGCATCTGCTCTGGTTATCCAGCAATTGGAAAGTTTGGGGCCAAAGTGCTTAATACAATTTAGTCTGCTTGGTTTAAGATTTGGGAACTTGTGTCAAAGTCAGCAAGAATTTCACTTATATTAGACCATAGTTTAAGTCCTGTTCTAAATAAAAAGTGACTCTTGTGTATTTATTGTTACAAACACTATTCTGTTTTCCCTATACTTAAGCAAGTCCTTTTTATTGTCCAAATGTATCCATCAAACCAGCCAGTGTCTCTATGAGCAGCCACAGGGTGACACAGTGTCAAATCGATAACAGGCTTTCAAATATTAAATAATGCTCCCAGTACATTATGACTGTAATCAAACTGCAATTTGATGTATTTTAAGGATTTCAGGGAAAAGATATCTCTATGGGACAAATATCTCTTGTAAATCATTCTCCCAGTACAGTCACCCTAAAGGCCTTTAACAATACCAGTTGCTGCATTTGCACTGCAGAGTTTTGATTCTCTATTTTAAAGTAGGGTTGGTAATTTTCTCCAGATACATTTTTAAGATTTTGGTTGAAATTGTCTTTAGGTCCTGACAGAAATTAATAACTCATGTGCTCTGAAAAAGGAACAAAGAAAATCCATCATCTGTAGCAGTTGTAAGCCTGTAAAAACTTCGACCAATGTCTGCCACGAGGTACCAATCTGATGAACCAATCACGCCTCCCTGTCTCCCTGCTCGTTCTCTACCCCTGGCATGCACGAGCTCACACTCAAAGTTTATACTGTGAGTTTTTTCGTTGGCCGTTGTGGGTATGATGAAAAAGTTTGGTAGCATGCATTATGATAAAGTTTGGTTTGTACTTAACTCTGAACGAGACAACACCGGTTCTACACAATGTAAGCAATGAGCTGAGGTCCGCTTCTAGAGCAACAGCGCTCGTGCATGTAAGTGAGGGGCGTGGCTTTTGAGGGAGCACAGAGGGGAGGGGGTGGGTGTAGATGAACACTGAGGGAATGCTACTTTCAAAGTCATGCTAGTTTTTAGAAAATTACCAATTCTGCCTTTAAGACATTTATTGAGGATTTCACAGGAAGCGTACCTCAAAAAACGAATATCCCCTAACAAATGATGCTCCCAGGGCTGCAGAATGTTAAATATAATCATGAGCTGGACTGATATTTATTAACTGCTCTGCTCTGCTGTCAGAGGTCAGAAAGTCCTTAGACGTCCAAAGTTCCAGTATGACTGATTTGACTTTAAGCTAGACATTAAAACATATTTCTGGAGCATGTTTATACAAGACATGGGAGAGGCGGTCAAAGAGACACAGCAGACGAGTTCATTATGGAGTCTAGGGTGGATGATATAAGAGTTAAACAGAGGATGGTGCTGAACAGTCACCCTAAGGAAACAGTCAGCGACAGATTTTAGCTAAACTACTAAGCTTGCTGCTGTCCTGAAATATGCAAAAATATCTCTGTATATTTTCCAGATTTTGCCAGTATGTTGCCATTATCCTGTGTTACTTAAAAGTCGATGTGATTAGTGCAGACAGAAGGGGTCAATAAATGCAGCTCTTCATTCATGTGTGCACACAAACTTCAGGCCACCCCTGCACAAGTAAGTGCCCCAGTTGGGCCACCACAGTCTAAAAAGTCTGGAAACGCCCCTGTTTAATCCTCACAGACAATTCAAAATAAGATAAACTTGGTGGATTTGAAAAGATTGCATTTAAAGTCCAAATATTTGTATGATAATAAAATGGGCATCCTACAGAGGATAACCATAAATAGGAAAACACGGTTGATTTCCATGGCAACACTGATGAGTCTTTAGGCAGTGGTGTAGTGCAGGGTATACGCAGGTATGCAGAGTATATACCCACTTATTTTTTAGTCTCCATAGAGTATACCCACTTCTAAATCCTTCAGTAGCAAGCTGCAAGGATGGTGAAGGGATGACCTTCCCTACTCCGTCTCTAATGGCTAATACACACTAACTAACTATAGAAGAGTAGTCTTACATGTCACTGTTAATAACTGAGGACGATTATCCTCTGCTGGACGGGCCACCAAAAAAACATTTTGGGGACAAATTTAGAGTATACCCATTTCTTTAAGCATCACTACACCACTGTCTTTAGGTCCAGGAAGTTCCAGTTTCTGGTGTTCTTTGCAAACATCTTGAAAGGCTAAACAATGGTTATGAATTACAAATATTTGGCATGGTGCAGTAAGCCACCAAGTGGACAAGAATAACGGGACATTCAATTGTTAAAAATTAGCATTTACATGCACGTTCTGACCCAGAGCTTTTGCTTCTATCGATGAATATATTGATTAGAAGGATTGTATAATCAGAGACTGTGTGGTGGGTGTTTGTCTTGTCTGTACAGTTCAGCAGGATGCTACAGAGGTGCCTGGTTCACCCCCTGTTACAGTTTTGTTTTTTAGTAAAAACGACAAAAAGGTGTTTCTGACTTGGAGTCTTATTTCTGTTCTTGAACCGCCACTGATGTTAACATGTCTGTTTATACACAAAAAATATATATTTTAAACGTTTACATTTAACAATCACAGAACAGTCATGTTGAGCCGTATCAGGTCCCAGGGTCCATTTCAGCACTATTTCTCAAATTGTGGTACAGGGGTGCAGCTGATTCGGTTGCCTGTGCCCCCCTTGAAATCTGGCCACCCCTCTAAACTATGACTGGCTATTTGCCTTAGGAAGTGGACATTATGTTCCAAACATCTATTTGTGCCTTGTTGCAACAGGCTTTATATTTCAATGTGACACATTTCTTTTAGATAGAACTTTAAAGGAGGGTATTTTTTTTACCAGAATCTAACTTGTGATGTCACAAACTGAGAACATTTGAAACTGAGCATTTTTCTCTGTGTGGTAAGACTTATGCAGACCACAAACAAAGGACTGGATGGATTTATTTCACATTTTGTGGGGCGATAAGACACTCAGGTTACCCAAATATATGTTCAAAAACACTTTGAAAGTGGATTTTTCATAATATGTCCCCTTTAAACTCTTTGAAGATTGGTCGTTTTATATCGAGCTATCATTATTGAAAAACGAATTGCAAAAGCGTTAATAGATTGACAAATCCACAGAAAAATCCACAAATGTGTAAATGGATCCACATTATTTGTATATTAATCCACAAATGCATTCACGTAGTAATAGTTGAACAGTTAGGATAGTCGAGCAATGCAACCCCAAGTCCCAGAGTCACTGTGGTGGAACACTGACTGTCCCAAAAAGTTATTACTGGTCTATAGAGACGTTGTTGAAGTAAATCAACAGCTCATTTCTGCAGGTTCCTTGTGTTGCATTACCTACTGTTACCATCAGGGGGAGATATAGTAGAGCTTTAGAGAACCTGCTGCAAAGGTAATCCTGCTGAAGGACTGCAGAAGTTGGGGAAAACCAAGTGTAAATGAAGTTAGTAGACATACTTCGCATAAGTGACGTAACTTAGCTCAGTCTTCATCACGTTATGTTCATATTAATTCCGCCATGACGTTATATTTTGGTCCCTGTCTGTGAATTCACATTACGTTTGGCATTGTTGAAGCACGGCAGAGCAGAAGCTCCACATACACACACAGTCAAACCTGCACAAACACAGAGCGCTGTTCTCCCCCGCTGGGTCTGCTGGCACCGCCTCTGTAACGCCTTTACTGTAGACGGATGGGGGGGTAACAAAAGTACAATAAAAGAATAACAAACATGTATTATTACAGTAGGGCTGTGCAGGATTACAACATTATAAACTGTATAAACAGACACAATTTGTGTTTAACTTAAAAACATAAAAATGGAATAGTCTGTCTGTCTGTCTGTCTGTCTGTCTGTCTGTCTGTCTCACGCACTCATTCACTAAATCACTCAATCACACACAAACACTAAAACACACACATAGACTCATAAACACATGTCTACTTCCTCTCCGCCCATTTGCAGCACGTTAATTTTCCTAGCAGTAGGTGGCAGCCCTCTGGCAGTGAGAAGTGGCCGGACCTTGGTGAGACATGGACGGGCCTAAGCTCAATGAACTCCCGGACGGCTCGGAGGACTTTGGGCCGTACTTGAGCAGCCTGAGGCGGGGAGCCCTGCAGTCTAGCGAGCTTCCCGCAGACAGTTCATTCTCCGACGGCTTTCTTATCAAGTTTCTGCGGGCCAGAGACTTCGACGTGGAGCTCTCTCTGAAGGTAGGCTACACCAACACCGCCCACCACAAAGAATAAATCACTCCACTCCACTCAGGGTACACGAGGGAATAGAAACTATAGAGAGTCAGCTAAACTTAGACTTAAAGATAGTTTACATTTAGCCTAATAGGCTATGTTAAAGTCATATTCTTTGAAAGTCCTCATGCCTGCACTTTACATTATCGACAACCTGCATTAAGTCGTTCTCAAGAAACCCTAACCCCTATCTTTATAAAGTCTTAGCAGACGTGGGTTTTAATGAGGCTGACATGTTTATTGGTTCATTTAAATAATGTTCGGCTTTAATGTGTGAAGCAGTAAACATTGTCAATGTGTTTGTATGTGGAAGAATGACAATAAAAGTGGACTTGTTTACACTCATAAACTCACACTCGCAGTTTTACACCCTAACTTAGACAAGACATGATAAGCAACGACAACAATACCCACAATACCAATAACAGGAATAACAACATAAATAACAGTTGTTGTTGTTAATGGTGTTTTTGTCTTCCTGTTGTTATTAGGCCGATTGAAGTTTCTTTTATTTTTGTGCACAATTTAAAGAAAAACAATCATACAACAAATAATAAACACTTGGAGCTTCATTTTTTAATATTATATACAAACACACACAAGGCCGCCCATGGGGGGGGGGGGGGGGGGCTTTCTGGGGCCCAGCTGCACAGAGGGGCCCAAAGAGGTTAGTAAAAAAAGTGTCCATCATAAATTAAAACAATGATAACCTAAATACATACCATTACTTTTTAAAGCAATAGAAATACACATTTTATTTCAGTAAATTAGAGACTGTTTCAAAATGTCTTCTTGGTTTGAGCCTTTTTTCGAGAAGTTCAACTGAACTGCAATGAAACAACGCAACGGCAAGCCCTGTGATTGGACGGCTGGATAGCATTGCATTTCCTGCATTTACAACATTTCCAGTATATCTGCTGAAAGAAGACAACTCCGACATAGTACGCTTGGTTTCAGTCGCCGTGGTTTCCTGTACACAAACAGGCTGAGAATGTGGCAAAACCAGGAAATGGTGATATACTGTAACCAGCAGAGAAATCAGACTGCCATCTAGTGTTTATAGACAGAGAATTTCAGAGCCAGGCAGACACGAAAGTATGTTATGCTCACAATGGCGTGGGCCACTACAGCAAAGCTAGGCCGTTGATTTGACACGGAAATATAAACCAGACTTTAGGCCAGAAATGTCAGACTGATACAGCCAGCACCAGTTCTTAAAGCTAATTGGAGCAAGGCAGCGTTAGCCAGGAGGCTAGCGCTAACTTGCATGCATTGATAAATCAAATTAGATCAGGAAGGGCCCTTTCCTATCAGGAGGACTTTTACTTTGGTCGGGCCTGCAAACACAAATTAAATCAAAGAAATTAAGAAATTAAAGATATTGATTAAGCAATGGAAGCCCAATCAACTACATCACTCTCTTTGTGAGAAATAAATAATTGATAGCCTACATGAGGACCAACCTAAGGAGAGCTCTCAAAAGGCAAAGTAAAAGACAACATTTGTATGGGTTGACCATAGAGCTGTCATGTTTGATTAAACCATTGACTGTAAATATGAATGGACAAAGTTTCTGTCTTCCCCCTTCTGCTCATGAAAGAAACCTTGGCAGGAAATATCTGTGGTCTGGAAATATTAGTTATGATTTAGCTGCTAGTAAGCTTGTGCTTATCGGTGATGCTGAGTGTCTGGAGAGAGAGGGATCGTTGACGTTTTATCAGTAAGTTTCACAGCCTGCTTTCTTGGCTCCAACTTAAGTCACCTACGCATTATGGCAGTTCTCCCGCAGGTATATTCTGGCTTCTATTCAGTTCTGTTCACTAGCAGAAGTGCTGTCCATTTTAATAATGAATGATACCGTCCTGATCATTCCATGCAATAAAAATGAATGTAAAAAGCCTTTAGTGCTGAAAAACTACATGAACTTCATGAAGTCAGAGTGAAAACAGTATGAATGATAGAAAAGGTTGAAATTACCTTTCAAAGACCAAAGAGCGGGGAATATTTGTTAATGTGGAATGAAGGTTCTGTGTAAACGGACAAATTAATTATGAGGTCTTGAAAAGTGTGAAAATGATGAAAGTCTGAACATGTGTTCATTAAAGGGGACATATTATACCCCCTCCCCACCTTTTCAAACAGTCCCCTGTGGTCTAAATGAAACATCTGTGCTGTGCTTTGGTCAAAATATAACATGAATCAAGCACCAGAGGAGGTTTGTGACCCTGTATAAACCAGCTCTCTCAGAGCGCTCCGTTTTGGTGTGTGTGTCTCTTTAAATGCAATGAGCCTCCCCTGAGTTTTCCAGAACTTTCCATCACTCCTCTGTAGCGAGAATAAAAATGGCAGACCTGTGCAAAAATTTTGCTCTAGGCTGGGGGTGGAGTCCATGGGTGGAGAAAACAGTGGAAAGGAGGGAATTTTTTTACCAGAATCCAACTTGTGATGTCACAAACTGAGAAAATTTAAAACGGAGCACTTTTCTCTGTGTTGTAAGACTTATGCAGACCACAAAAAAAGGACTGGATGGATTTATTTCTAATTTTGTGGGTCGATAGACACTCAGGTTACCCAAATATATGTTCAAAAACCCTTTAAAAGTGGATTTTCATAATATGTCCCCTTTAACTTCCATTCAATGGGACAAATGTAGCACAAAACCTTTAACCTGTCGAAGTATTAATGATATGAACAAGAGAAGTTCCCCTGAATAATAATAAATGATGATATCATGATATTATTACAAATGTTTTGCACAGAAGAACACATGCTGTGAATGCTTTATTGTTCATGTTTGTGTTTTTTAAATCTAGCTTACCCTTGCTGGGTTTTTGAAAAATTGCCTGGCCCAACTTTAATTTCTATTAACTGAAACTTAAACATATATTGTCTTCATACCTCGATTTACAATGAATGCTCAAACAATCCAAAGGTTTTACTCCTGTTCTGTTGTCTTGGTCTGATGGTGAACCATAAAAAAGTCTCTGTTGTTATAAAGCATGAAAACATGTTGCCGTATGTGTCTGCTGAACTGTTCAAAAAACATGATCTTACACCATGTCTTATGACTTGTCTTACTGACGATTGTCCCATTTTGAGCTCAACATGAAGCTGAGCTGCTTGTTTTCAAAAAGCAGCTGGATTTCATCCAATTGGGTGTAAGCTCAGCAGTCTGTATCTTATTTGTGACACGATGACACAACAACTCAAAGTTACTTTGACTTTTACAATTTTGGTAGCTCTTTGGATTTTCCCGTTCTACATGTTTACAGCAGGGAATTTAAATATAATAACCTGTTTGATATCCAGCAGCAGGAGCATTTATTCTGAGGGGTTAAATACAGTTCACAAAATAATCAGATCTGTGTCAACTAGTGGAAAGTTAAAGCATGTTACATTTTATACAGCAGAATCCTGAATTCACTAACGTCCCGTATTTGCGTGTCTTGTTTCAGCTCTTACTAAACTACCAGCGGTGGCGGAGGGAAAGTCCTGAAATCAGCACCTGTCTGTCTCCTTCCTCGGTGGTCGACCTCCTGCAGACTTCGTATCATGCTGTCCTCCCACAGCGGGACCACAGTGGCAGCAGGGTGCTCATATACAGGATTGGTGTGTAAATATGTGTGTGTGTGTGTGTGTGTGTGTGTGTGTGTGTGTGTGTGTGTGTGTGTGTGTGTGTGTGTGTGTGTGTGTGTGTGTGTGTGCGCGCGCGCGTGTGTGTGTGTGTGTGTTTATTGCTCTCCATTGATTTGAATTGTGTGAAGTCATGTGAAAAGGGGAGGTTGATGCTAAGCTACAAAAGACCTGGTTTTGATTTTTGTTTGGTAAGAAGAAGACTACCTAATGATTCCATCATACTGAGCCCCTGAAGGCAGGTTACTTTATTTGTACCCGTAGTTAGATTTGGTTGCAGGGAGAGACACTTAATACAACACAGACAATACATAAACACACAAAGTGCAAATGCAAGGTACACAGGTAAAAGTGCTGAAGTGCATAAAGTGCGCAGGTTCCAATCACAAGTTGATCTGTAAAAAGCTACAGAGCCGAGAACACCAGAATAAATAATACATGAATAAATAAGAAGCATGACAACAACTTCTCAGGCTGCTATCTCCGTCCCTCCATGCAAAGCCTTCATGAAATTAAAATGACCACATCAAGCAGCAAAGAAGAAAGACAAAGACATGCACACTACGACTTGTTCCGCTCTATAATGGCTGCTGGGACAAAGCTGTTCCTATAGCGCTTGGTTCTACACTTTGGAACTGAAAGTCTTCGTCCAGAAAGTAGGAGCTGAAACTCACAGTACAGAGGATTGGGACTCATCTTTTAAGACTGAACCGGTGAGCCGCTCTACCTGCCTGGTGTACAAGGTCTCCAGGCTCAGCTGTTGCTCTCCAGTGTGCCAGGCTTGATGTATACACAGGGATGTACACTTGAACCTCTTTATATCAAAGCACCAGATATTTTTAAAGGCATATTCTTAACATTTGTGTTGATTGTTCAACTAGAGGACTTTGAGGCTGTCCAACATGAACGGAACTTTTGAAACCCTTGTGTAGACACAGTGATGTAACTCTCGTGAAATAACATCCTCTTCCTCTTCCTTGAAATGTTACAGTATGTGTTGTCCTTTGGATTGCATTAGTGCTGTTTTATGGAATGAGGTGTCCCCCATTATGTTAGCCAATCAGAATGGTTTCATCAGACCTGTTTCATACTCTTACTGTAAACACTTGTTTTGCCTTTGTTCTGTGACCGTCAGTGTAAAGCGTGCTGGTTGGATTGTTATCACTTTCGCATCACCCCTCATCATACTGAGAATAACCTGCACAGTGAGAATGTCACTGGTACTGTAACTTTACTTCGGCTGTATAACCAGTTTACACAAGCACAACCAGTATTAAATATTGTATTATTTATTACTCACATGTTTTGTTAAAGTTCAACATTCCACCACATGCATTTCAACTATTCATTCAGATCATAACAAAGAACCATCCTCAGTGTACTCTGTGTTTTCACCTCAACTAGTTCATTATATTCTGTTTTACAATCCCAGAAGTCAGGTCTCACTGCCTTAGTGTCCAGCAACAGTACGTCACTTTCTTCAGTGAAAATGCAAATAATTAAACCTGACAACACAACCAACCGAGCACTCAATAGCAGACAGATAAAGTAAGCAAACAAAAATCGTGGATCATTTATCAGGCAAGATTAAGAAGTTTAGTCAGCAGTTTGTGAAGTCCAAACCAGAGAGACAGGGCCGATTCAACAGAATGAAATTCGAACATTAAGGCTGCACATGTGTATGTCTACACTGGAGATCTGATAATGGGATAGTAGCAAGCACCTGACAGTACCGACGCTGGGTCTTTGGGGAGAGTTTTATAAACATAGACCATCATGGTAAATCTCAAAAAAATGAAAATAACCATAGTTCCAATACAGAGCATGAAAGTCATGTGTAGCTGATGAGTTAGCAGCCTTTGCTCATTTTCACAAATCATGAAAATGTTCCTTAAAAAGACATCGTAACATGATAGTATGTTAATGTTGTGTTAACAGTGTGTTAAATGTATCTGTGGTGGCCAAAAAATAACATTCGATGTAGCATTAATACTTAATGGGCCTAGTGATTAATATCCATCCCACTGTTGGAACCAACATCTTCACTTTTCATTTAAAATGGTTGTTGTTTGTGTCTGCAGGGCAGTGGAACCCAAAAGACTGGACGGTCTTCCAGGTGTTTAGGGTCAGCCTAATGACATCAGAGATTATCTCCATGGAGACAGAGACACAGATGAAGGGTCTAAAGGTCATATTTGACCTGCAGGGATGGAGTTTAGGACATGCCTTGCAGATTAACCCTTCCATCGCCAGAAAGATATCCTCTGTCCTGTCGGTATGTTAAGCAGCGTGCTCCTGATTATAATGTTGGACAATTAACTCTGTGAAAATCTTTACCCTCTGAATATATAACCCGTGTGTGTGTGTGTGTGTGTGTGTGTGTGTGTGTGTGTGTGTGTGTGTGTGTGTGTGTGTGTGTGTGTGTGTGTGTGTGTGTGTGTGTGTGTGTGTGTGTGTTCAGGACTCTTTCCCACTGAAAGTTAGAGGAATCCATCTGGTCAACGAGCCTATGTTTTTCCGGCCCGTCTTCGCCATGATTCGTCCCTTCCTTCCAGATAAAATCAAACAGAGGGTCAGCAGCCTCCTTATTACACACAGTCATTGCATTAAGACATAACTGTCTTTGTTCTTTAACTCTGTATTCAACTACAGGGCGGACATGCCTTTTACTCTATCAAAACCTTTTGGATCAGTATGTTTGATTTAAAATGTTTCATAAAAACTTGTCAGATGTATGTTTTTTTTTAAAGAGATAAATGTAATAATTCATCAATAACTTTGTGTTTTTGGCCAATTTTTAGGGCGCACTCACACTAGGTAATATGTAGCGGCTCAAGCAGGTTCGACCCCCAAAGTGTAGGCAAGGTACACTTCCTTGGCCCTGGCACTGTTGGAAGAGATGGGCACAGTCCAGTTGCTCATGCACAACGTGGACATGACGTATAATTGATCCTTGCCAATCGATAAATCCAGGATTTTAAGAGGGCGGTATCTGAACAAAACGACTCAAAATAAGCCACAAAGTCAGTAAAGTTTCATTTATGTTCTGTGGGTTGTTCTCCATGGCTATACTAGAGAAAATTCACCGTGCTGCTACCATACAGTCTTTGGCAGCTATTTGACAGCTACCGGAAATGTTAAAGCGGATTGTTTTTTTTCATGTTACTCGTGCGTGAGTTGAATCAATGTCAAAAAGGTAACTGAGCATTGTGTTTGTTTTTATCGACTCTTTTGCATGACACTTTAATGGTCAACTTCAAAGTAATGTAAATTAATTTCAACTGGATTATGCAGATTGCAAATATTCTACTTGCACCGAAAAAAGTCCCGGAGTGCACCACGACACGTATATGTATATGTATGTACGGAGGTAACCATGCTCAGGCCCGGTTAGGACTGGAGCAATGTTAGTGCAAGCCGGTACAGGGTACTGGGCCTAGTGTGAGTGCTCTTAGTTTGAACAGACTAAAGTGAATGAAGCACTTGAAATGCACCTTATAAACTTCATGATAAACAAAATAACCATGGTAACCACTACCTGACTGGGGCGGCTGTGGATCAGTGGTAGAGTCGTCGTCTCTCAACCGGAAGGTCGAGGGTTCGATCCCCAGCTGAGCAACATGTCCGATGTGTCCTTGGGCAAGACACTTAACCCCGCATTGCTCCCGCTGCTTCGGTGGCGGTGTATGAATGGATTAGTTACTTCTGATGGATGATACTACATAGCAACCACTGCCACCAGTGTGTGAAAGGGTATGAATGTGTAGGTGTGACATGCAGTGTAAAAGCGCTTTGAGTAGTCAGAAGACTAGAAAAGCGCTTTATAAGCTCAAGTCCATTTACTGTTTCTGCTGAAGTGCTCCTTTTGGCTGTAAATATACTTCTAAATTTGTTTCTACTTTCTCCTTTGTAGATTCATATGCACGGTTCTGATTACCATGACAGTCTATGCGACTTCTTCTCGCCACATATCCTTCCTCCAGAATATGGAGGGGAGGGGCCTGGCATAGAAGAGGCATGTCAGGACTGGACCAATCAGCTCTTTCAGTCAGAGGAGCTCCTTCAGCAGATTGCGGCTCACCCAACGGGAGACATCTCCATTACTCCAAGTGTCTCATTGATCTCAGAGGAAGTGGACACTGACCATCTCTCTGAGTGGTGATGTTTGAATTTTGGACAGACGGCCTACACATACCGTGCTTTTTTTCTGTTGATCAAAACAACCTAGTGCACTGTCTGACAGAGTTTTTTGAAAGTCTGTAGCACATGAGTACTCTCTCTGCAAGTTGTTCATGCTGCAGCGTAGGTTGCTGCCTGAGTCTTTTTTTCTCATTATTATTTTGTAGACTTTCATCCTGTCAAATGTGTCAGGGGTAAGTACCCACAATTAACCCAGTTAACGCCAGATTTGACAGGTGATGTAAACATGCATCATTTTAAAGATATGGAAAATTAACAAGCCTGCGCTGTAGCTCCACAGAGTGTTCAATGCTGGCTGCCACTTAGCTCAGCTCTTTTTTCCCTCCAAGCCTCTGTGCAAGTCACCTGACAGTGAAAACTAAGACTTGAACAAGCACAAAATAGCCTAATGTTCCCAGATTAAACATTTTATGGATCATGCTATTGCTCCTATGTGTGGTTGTGGAATAATTATTCAATTGTGCCTAATTTGGAAGCAAGTAAACCTTGTAGGCACATGTAACATCCCAAGACCAGAGAAGTCTTCTGGTGCCATCACCCCAAACCCAACAGGAAGTCAGCCATTTGAAATGTAAAGTATTTGTTATATTTTTGTATTTTGGCCATTTACAGGGGACACACTTGAACTGAATCATCCCTGGCAAGTCTTCCTACCAATTACAAACTTTATACAGAAAAGACCTAAGCAGTGAAAGGTTTCTTAAATTCCTTCTGTTAATGGGCGCAGCATTTAGGGGTTACCAAATCTCATAACAGGGGCTGTGCTGACTGTCATCTACTTGCTCAGCAGACTGACTTATGTTAAGTAACTCATGCAATTATACTTCAAAAAAACGGAGCTAATACCTTTAATGCAGTGGCCACAAGAAATTACATTTCTCATCCCTGTGAACAAGACTGCCTTAGGTTTCTACTCTAAAGCTTCAGCACTCCCTTACCTGTCGGCATGTTTCCAAAGGCCCATTCAACACTGATTTAAAACTTACTTTAGGCCCAAGCTGTGAGCAGCTTGAGGACCTTATTGGAACTGTTGTTTGTTTCTTTTATTTTGTTTAAAGGAATTGTATCCTCAAGAGGCCAAAGGTACTCGAGAACTCATGAAACAAGAATCAGTATTATGACATTTTATATGACTTTATAATGTATATTGGGTCTTGGGAATGTTGTGCAAAATAGCTCCTTAGAGCCCCAGAAAACATACTTACAAAGAATACCTCAGCAAGTTTTGATCTAAGCGGCAACCTCCGGTGTTGAAAAGTGGCTTCAAAAGTCTGCTTCAAAAACCAACGGGGGTGTAACTGAGACTATGTCTATGATTTATACAGTCTATGGTTCCACCAAGATATATGAAGTTTAGCCGGCTCATGTGACTTTAAAACGGAACAGAGCACTCACACTAGTCAAACGAACTGGACTTAAGGGAGGAAGCATGCTTGGGCACAGCACGGGTTACCTAGTGTGAGTGTGCCCTTAGTACGCCAACATAAATCCAAGTCAGCCATTTTTTGTGTGAGCTCTGCTTGGAAAAAAATCGTACTTATTCCGTCTCTTACAGAAATTATGCTAAATGCTATGCTGTATATTTATATGTATAATGCTACACTGTATGAATGTCATACCAAGACAGTTGTTCTTCAGTATGACCTGAATAATTGTTAACAGATAAGGTGGACCTCCTGGATGGATTGCCAGATGAGATACTTTCATGTGTAATAAACTGCCTGAACTGTCAGCCAGTGGATGGGCTGACTTTCTACATGGCTGAAGACAGTGTGATACTACTCTACCAGTCCATAAGCTTAAACTTCCTAAAAAAAACAAATGCCCATCTTACTGTGAAATCATGTGAACTTCATCAAAG
The DNA here is from genome assembly GCA_020745685.1 of Tautogolabrus adspersus. NCBI lineage: Eukaryota > Metazoa > Chordata > Actinopteri > Labriformes > Labridae > Tautogolabrus > Tautogolabrus adspersus. The sequence goes on from CM036544.1 coordinate 2,631,411, forward strand.
GTGAAAGCCTCTGTAAGAAATACCTTGCAGCCAAACTGTAGACAGTAAAATGACAAGGACAGCAAACAGGGCAGATGACCGTGACACCTGTCTTCCCTCCAAATCATCACTCCATCAGGTCATTCATTTTATCAGCCAATCAGAGGATCCTGTTTGTTTTCTTTAGCTCACGGATAATTGCACAAGTTTGGGGTCTGTTAACAGTTTAAAAGGTTAACTTCCTGTTCTTTTCTTTTTTCTTTTATTGTTACAACATGAAGTCGTTATTGTTATAAAACTTGACTATGTGGACCAATAATGTACCTATCCACTTTAAACCACATGCTATGATTAAATAAGACAGAACTACTGTATAAAGAAAATGTTTTAGAGAATATATGGATTCATTTGGTGCTCTTTGTCTGTAAAGATGATAAACACTCAAATAATGAATGATAACATTTTTATATTTTATGTGTTTGTTACCCATTCAAAATCTACTTTGCTGTTAGGCAGGTGAGACAGATCTGTGCTTATTAAGGGGTTAATGAAATAAAAACACAAAATGTAAAGAAATGATGACGTCTTTGTGCAGCCTCGAATATTAGGGTATCTACTGTAATAGGGGGAATTCAGGGGGATTGGGACAACTTCTGAATTTCTGTCTCCTGAATTTGTCTTAAAAAAAGGTTCACCACATGATACACACCCGTAACACTGAAGATGTTACCAATCTACTTAAGGGGAAGGAAGGTTTGATCATATTTTAAGGAGGAATGGCCTTCACTTTAGTGTTAACTGGGTATGTGTTAATGAATGATACACTGGACAGACTGATAGATATACTGACTGATATACAGTCGTTCATATAAACATTGAGTTGGGTTTTTGAGATGCATGACAGAGAAAATGTGTTATTGCACATGTCTAGCCGGTTAAAATCTGTTGGAAGATTGCTGATGTCTGAGGTCCATTTTACTGTAGATTTTGTTCTCTCTGTCGATGTTAATAGTTAATGTAAGGGTCTAGATAGAGGAGGTGGGGATGTGGTTGTTAGAGGTTGTTGTATTAATGTTTTTCCTGATAACTGAATGTACTGGAAGCAGCAGTGGTCTGGTATGTTGTATTTTTGGGGGGATTTGGTCGAAGGTCATGAGCAAGCAATCATTGAGTAGTTGTCCAAGGCTGGTGACTCCTCTCCCATTCCAGGTTGGGGAGATGAAGGGTTCATCGTTGGCTGGAAGGCTTGTTTTCAGGGTCTTTAGTTTTACTTTGGTTCTTCTTTGCTCCCTTCTATGTCAAAGTTTCTCTTTTTGTACACCGTCACTGTATGGACCTTTGATCGGCGTTAGCAGGTCAGTAAACACTTCTATCAGCCCTGCCTAACCTTGTAAACATTATCTCCCCATAAAGTCTACAAAAGCTGAGGATCAATCCAAAGGGCGAATTCAACCATGGTTCATTTTTCTTATATTTGAATCAGGAGCACGGTGACGTTTTTTTAGGTTAATTTTGGGGCTTTGATGTCTTTATTTAGAGACAGGTCAGTGGATAGAGTCAGAAAACGGCGACAGAGAGGGTGGAGGATGACATGCAGGAAAGGAGCCACAGGTCAGATTTGAACACGGGCAGCTTGGAGAAATAGTCTCTGTACATTGACACTAACCACTAACTCTAACCACGAGGCTACCAGTGCCCCCCAGCTTTGATATTTTTATAATGTTTTAACTAAGTTAGAAAACAATCAAACACAGCATTGATATATTATGAGTTGTCATGCCACACATGAGAAAGTCTGTGCCTAAGCCTAGTTTAATAGTCAGTGTGCAGAACGATGGTGCAGTATGAAGTTTGTTAAAGGCTTGGCGATGAGCTCAGCCAGTGTAACTACATCTATGGCTTGGTCGTTCAGGCAGGCCGTCCACCAACGATCCAGAGGCTACGAGACATGAGAGCTCAGGAGCTACCAGGACGAGATGTGTAAGATCCTTCCATAGAGCAGAGCACCTTTATTGACCAGCGGGGATTATGTGTCAATATTGTTCTGTTGATGTGTTGCAATTTAACTCGATGGAATCCTTTCTTAACAGCTTCCTGTGTTCTTTCTTCATTGTTGCGGACAATCAGAAGTGACACAAACTGAGTTCCCTTCGACTTATTTAAGGAAGGTGTACACAATACAATTGACACCCTTCATTTGAATCAATCTGGATTATTTCAGTGCAATAGGTTTGGATTCGACATCTTCTGTCCATGCATTTGCCATTGTCAGGAAGCAATTAAAGATGTATGATTGATGGCCAGTCTCCTCAATACAGCTCTGAGGGATTTTCTTTTTCTTTTTACAGTTATTACATGTTGTTCCAAAATGTTGTACAAATTATCAAAAAAACAGAAAGTTAAAAAAAGAGTAATTATATCGTTTTCTCAATAAAAGAAAAACGTGAAAGAACAGAAAACAACAACAACCACAAAATAAGTCAAATAAACATACAGATAAAAAGGTGACACAGATCAGACATGTCATACTAACAAGCATTTAATCTGTTCTTGAGACCACAATAACCCTTCCCATTACCAGCACAAGACGGCACCAGTTCACCCAGCAAGCCTAGGTCTGTGTATCCTGCAGCACTTGTAGCCATAGTAACTGCCTATGAATAGTGCATTTTGCCGTCTTGGTTTAAAAGTTATCTGTCCGGGGGCTATAGCCTAGTGGTTATGTCCTGCGCCCCATGCACGTAGGCTATAGTCCTCGTCGCAGCGGCTGTGGGTTTGAATCCGTCCTCAGCCCTGCTCTCTCCTCCATACATTTCCTGTCTCTCTTCAGCTGTCCTATCCAATAAAGGCGAGAAGGCCCAAAAAAAAATATATATATTCAAAAAATATTTTTCAGCATTATTTAAATTCCTTGAACAGCTAATTTCCATGTGTCGTGGGTCCTTTTAAGCCAGGTCAGTGTTATTGCCTTTTTGGCTGCTACAATATGTCATCAATATATTTTGTTTCTGCTCGTCATTGCTTGTGAGGACCAGTAAAGGGCCCCTGGATAGGTGAAGGCCAATATGAGGGAGATAATGGGCCGGGGTTTGCAAATATATTCCTACTCAGACTGGATAGGCATAAACAAGGTATGAGGGGGTGCTTACCACGGGCTTTTGAACTGGAAACCTGAGAAATAGAATGAATTATGTCCTTTGACAAGTTGAAGTGATTAAAAACCCCATTATCAAATATGATTGTAGAAAATAGTGTTTGATGATGTAAATGCAATTGTTACAACATACAGATAAAGTGTTCACGTGCAGTTCCCAGTAGTCTCTACTTGACTTGTAGACAGATAACAGTGTATGTTCATGAGTTGTTAATCATTACAGTCCAGTGACTAAACATTTGAGCTTTATTACTTTAACACCACCTGCCAGGGAGAGAGGGAACTGCAGATATTTACTTATTTAATCTTTTCTATCCCTACAAACCTTGAATAAAATAATGAGACCGTTTATCTGATTAACATTTATTTGTAAAGGGGTATGTTGCTGATTAATCAGTGCCACATTTTGGTCTTTCCTAACTGGCAATACCCAACCCTTAATTGGCCAATAATAATAACAATCACATTGTTATAATAAATTTCCTGAATACTCAAAGCTGCTTAAAGCAGGGTATGAGGGTCAACAAAGAACAACAAAACCAAACGAGGAGGAGGAAAAGGACATTAAACGTACCTACAAACATAAGAGACGGTTCAAAAGTAAATCTATATATGTACAGCACACAACACAACCAAGATACAATTGACAAGTTATGATACAATACAAACCATAAAGACGGGCGCAGATGATCATTTATCAATCTTAGTCAATCTTTGAAATCACTTCTTAACACTCACTTTTATAGACTTATGTGATTCCCCCCTCTTCAGAAATGTTTCCCTTCCTTTATTCATTTTCTTATTCTTTTTACCCTTCTTAAGGCTAAGCCTTTACATTTTATAAATGTATTCTTTCCTTTATTCATTTTATTGCTCTTGTTTTTTTTTATACATTCTTAACCATCTTAAAAAGTCTTACTCTTCTGACCTTTGCTGCTTTTAATATTTTCACCAGCTTTCTTCTATTTCACCCCTTTTTGTGTTTTTCTGTTTTTATTACCTGTGATGTGATGTCTTCTACTTCTTCTTTACTAAAATTGCTTTATGGTCTTAACTGTCTTTTAAAAGCGGCTGTCATAAATTGTCTTATTTTATTTCTGGTGTTTGCATTTATGTGTACATATATATCTCCCTCTGTAGAAATGTCTCTGTTTGGCCTTACCGTTGATGTTTATTGTTTTGTGTCTGAGTTCTTCCCATCGCTTTGTCTTTCAAAGCACTTTGTAAACGTCTGTTTTTAAAGGTGCTATATAAATAAAGTTATTATTATAATTTATGACTTCATGACTGAGCCCTGATCAAAAACTGTTCCACTTTGAGTCTAACATTATACACGTCGGGATCCAGTTTAAGTCCAGGAGGCAAGAAACTCCAGATATTAATCCCCTAAACAGAAAAAACTCTTTGTCACAATGGTAATGGTAAGGACACCTTTTCTGTGACATGCTTGGCAGGTTAAGACTGTAAGGGTGTGAACCACAAGGTCATTGAGCACCTGAGAGGCCAAAACATGCAGAGAACATTTAGTGATGACTTTAGGATCAGCTTCTTTAATTAAATAAAATTAACATTTAATATTCTAATACTGTGGTCTCAACGATGTCTATATTTTTATTGCTCTTGGTTGTTGGAGGAGCTGTGACCAAGAGGTCACATGCTAAGGCGAAAGAATCATAAAGTGTAAAATGGTCAATGGACTTGAGCTTGTATATTTCTTTTCTAGACTTCTGACTACTCAAAGCGCTTCTACACCCAAGGTCACACGGGACACATTCTGATGGTAGAGGCTGCTATGTTAAAGGCAGGGTTGGTAATTTTCTCCAGATACACTTGTTAAGATTTTGGATGAAATTGTCTTTAGGTCCTGACGGAAATTAATAACTCATGTGGTCTGAAAAAGTAACAAAGAAAATTTGTAGCAGTTGTAAGCCTGTAAAAACTTCCACTAATGTCTGCCACGAGGTACCAATCTGATGAACCAATCAGGCCTCCCTGTCTCCCTGCTTGTTCTCTACCCCTTGCGTGCACGAGCCCACACTCAAAGCGTGTCACTGATGACAGAGTTTATACTGTGAGTTTGTAGTTGGCCATTGTGGGTATGATAATAAAGTTCAGTAGCATGTATTATGATAAAGTTTAATGTTTACTTACCGCTGAATGAGACATGAGACGACGTAGTTTCTTCACAATGCAAGCGATGAGCTGAGGTCCGCTCCTGGAGCAATAGCGTTCGTGCATGTAAGTGAGGGGCGTGGCTTTTGAGGGAGCACAGAGGGGAGGGGGTGGGTGTAGACGGAGCACTGAGGGAATGCTACTTTCAAATCATGCTAGTTTTTCGAAAATGACCAACTCTGACTTTATTAAGGGATACTTTACCTGTTGAAACATGAATCTGTATTGACATTGGGTCATATATGTTGTAGAAATGTGAAATACATTTTGAAGTTGGTGCCTTCTTGACCGAAAAAAGGCAGAAAGTGTCTTTTTGGCTCATGTGGATGAAAGACAACAACTCCCAGAATGCACAGCACCGCAGGACACTCCCACTGGTGCGCTATTTATGTCTACAACACATACGGCCGGAATTGGCATCTTAGAAATTCTTGGCAGAAAACTGACTCTATGTCTGTGTCCATAGGCAAACAGTGAGAACACCGACACCACCAGTCTGCCCCAGCTCGAGCCGGCCCGGGCTCCTTGCCTCTGCCGACAGGCAGGTCTTCTGTCTCGGCTGCTGCAGGCACAAGACCTGCCTGTCGGCAGCAGCCGTCTCCTGTTCCTCCATCAGCCTCAACTGCTCATTGCTATATTGCCGCTCGTAGAGATAGCGACGAACATCCGATTTGAGCACAAGACCTTCAAAATCCCCTTCATCCATATCAGTTTGAAGTTGAAACATACTTTTTTCGCCATTGTCGGTTCTTCTCAGCTTTCTCCACAGAGCCTGTTAGCATAGCTTCCCAGCAGGATGGCGGACGCTGATTTTAGATTCTGGCAGTGAGGTCCCACCCACTGATCTGTAATAGGTCTGTAGCTTCAGTGGTCGAAAACATGAGGAACTAGCGATGTAGTTTCACCCCCTCTAACCACAGCAGCCTCCGATGACGCAAAATGACGATTTTTGCGTCATCGGAGGCTCCTTTACAGACAAGAAATACGGAGCTTTCCCGTCTCAGGGCAAAATGAGGGCGGGATGCACGACCTTTCAGAAATAGTACCAGGTTTCTAATGATACAAACCTTAATGCAAATGGATGAAGTATCCCTTTAAGTAACCATCAGTATATTAACCCTTCCCATTCACACACATTTGCACGCCACCTCCTCAAAAGGAGGTGAGCAAAAGTTAGTTTCTTGACAAAAAGCTCTGAAGACATAGAATAGCTCACAAACTGAGCCGGACTGAGCCGTAGTACCGCTGGTGAAGCTGTGACAAATTGGTGAACTGATAAGCTGCTCCTGATTAGGTCAGATGTGCTGCAGCTGTGACAGCAGGGTGTCATAATTAACCTTTGTTAAGTCGGTTAAGTTAGTTTTTTCCTTGTTTTTGCTGCTTAGTCGTGATTTCCTGTTTTATTTTGTCATTTGTATCCTCATGTTTCTGTTTCCTGTGTGTATTTTCCTGTAGTAATTCCTTGGTTTAGTTTTTACTGTTTCCTGTTATATTGTGTAGTTCTTGCCCCTGTGTAACATGTCTAGTGTTATTCCTCCCGTTGTTTCACACCCTTTTTGATTGCCCTTATTGTCCTCACCTCTGCCTATAGTCTCACCTGTGATTCACCTCACCTTGATTTCCCCCTGCAGTCTGTGTTTCTTCCTTCCTGTGTCCTGCCTCCCAGTGTCTCACTTTTCATGACTTTCCTTGTGACTCCTGTTGTTCTCGTGTTGGTTTATAATTTGGAATTTTGATAGACTTTGTTAAGGGTCAAGAAATAAGTCTTATTTTTCCTTTTTGTTTAAATAAAGTATTTTTCTGATTGTTCTGCAACCGGGTCCTCCTCTTTGTTTTTCCTTGAACTGTGGCACAGGGAGCCTCAGACCACACCTCCAGCCTCTGCTCCAAGGAAACAAGAAACAAACAAAAAATAACAGAACACAAGGTCACAAGGCAAAACTGCACTAATAGCAACACGAACTGAACGGAAAAAAGTAAACACAGAAAGTCCAAACCATGACAAGCAGCCTGTTGCAACCATAGACTGTAAATATTAATGGACAAAGCCTGAGTGACGTCACCCATCTGTTACTGCAGGGGGCGGCTCATCGGCGGCAGCCGTCATGCTGGAAATCCTGTCTAATGCTGCATTCATGTGCTCCTCGGATGATCCCAGTTTCCGAGTTGGGAAGTCGTTCTACTGACTTCAGTGTGTTCATGTAATTTCAGTTCGGAAGGTTGGAATGTTGTAACAACAACAACAAACAGGGGAAGACGATCATGGTGTCAAGGCGGCAATTTGAGCACCCAATTCTTTGCAGAGTTTCCGAGTTGTCGCTTCGACTTGAGCCGGTGTTCATGTGCATTTAACATTTTTTTCAGATGACACCACATGAATGCACCCTTAGCCTAACTTTCAACCTTATGACGTGCTAAGAGCTGCGCTGAGGCGGATTTTATGCCTACTGACATACTGTTACATTGCACATGCTTGTCAATCAGGTCAGCTAAGCGTATAACTATGGATAACATGTATCGTTCACAAATCAAAACGGATGCATTATAATAAACAAACTTAACAAACTGTGGTGTGTATGTGACTTCCGGGGCTGTTGGAGCCAGCCTCTAGTGGACACTCGATGAACTGGAGGATTTTGCACTTCTGCATTGGCTTCATTTTTTAACACTAGAGGTTGCCCACACAGCCTGAATTTTAATTCATGTCCCTCCTCTGATAAGGCAAATAGCCAATCATAGTTTGGGATTTTGGGTGGGCACCTGGGGTGGCCAATTAGACTTCAATGGGGGCATACGCCACTCCTGGTCACTCCTAAAGACACGCCCCTGCTCATTAACTTATTCTAAGGGCCGAGCCCTGAATGAAAAACAAACTTTAAGACTTCTCAACCTCAAGACATCGACATGCTCTTATGGACTGAATATGATGTGAGAGCTTTATCGTATTTATAAAGATCTCTACAGTTCGTTGATCAAACTGTTTCTTAGTCTTGTCATTGTCCCAAATGATAAATCCGGCATCAATCAATCTGTCAGTTTTTATTTGTATAGCCCCAATTCATGAAAAATATTATCCCAAGACACTTTACAAAAACAGCAGTTCTAAACCATACTCTTTATTATAATATGTACAAAGACCCAGCATTGATCCACCATGGGAAAAGCACTTTCTAACAATAAGCAAAGTAGCAGTGGCAAGAAAAAACTGTCTTTAACAGAACCAGACTCATGTTAAACAGCCATCTGCTGCGGCTGTGTCGGGCTTAGAGAGTGGGACATTTGCTATGTTGCACCCTGTCTGCCATGAGCTATATTTATCAAGGTTGAATGGACAGGGGATATTTGACATGTCAAACACATGCAAGTGATAAGAGGAAAGTGTGTTCATGGGTGGTACAAAGAGATAACCACATGTTCTCTTACCTTGGATACAAGGCCTTACAGTTTACAAGAGTTTATTTTTTCATTTCACCAAAGTTTTCACAGCACTGACCACAATCACCACATTCCCTTTTTTAACTGCACCCACAACAACAGCAACAATGTAACAACCATAAAGTCACGATTGGTCAAATTACAATTATACACAACTTTTCTTTTAGACCTTGAAGCCATATCAGAGATCAACGTTGTCCAAATCTGCCCACATTTGCAAGGTTAACAATATTAGTTTTCAAGCAAGTTTAGTCATGTGGGCAAATTTTTTTTTTTCCCGTTAAAAAATAGTGATAGAGTTATGTTTAAGAAGTAATTTAAGACATTTCTAATGTGACAGATATGTACTGTATGACAACTGTTGTCTGTGATAAAAGTTTAGATGACAATTTTTTCGATGTAGAGTTGTGGACCTGATCCTCTGTGCATTGTGATTCCTTTCAGCAAGGCTTGTGTGTGCAGACCATAAACTGTAAATATTAACAGACGAAGCCTGAGTGATGTCAGCCATCTGTTACTGGAGGGGGCTCCGGAGGCTCATCAGCAGCAGCCGTCATGCTAGAAATGCTGTCTCAGCCTAACTTTCAGTCAACCTAACGACAGGCTGAGAGCTGGAGCTGAGGCGGGTTCTAAGCCTCTTGACGAACCGTTACACCGTCAATCTTTCAATCTTTTCAGCTACCCGCCTAACTACATGGATAATACATATTGTTTTCAAAATCAAAACGGAGCAGTTTTTAAAAAATGCCCCCAGACAGTATGTGCCTATGATGACAATAACTAATTAGACCTATTTTGTTTTTTGAACCACTCTGTAAACATTAAATTTCTACTGTAAAAACGACTTTTTTGGCTTTGGTGTGTATGTGACTTTTGATGTTCCTGAAGCCAGCCTCTAGTGGACACTCAACGAACTGCAGGACTTTGCACTTCCAGGTTGCCAGGTGCAGACACTTACTTCAATATTTCAGTTTTAGTTTATTGGAAAAAGGTTTTGATAATAATGAAATTCCTGCCCAAAAATCCAATGTTTTCCTATAGACGAATCCCATACAAGTTCTGCTTACTTGTATATATAATATAAATACTTAAGTGAATCTTAGAGCTGCTAAACCTCTATGATTAACATACTAAGCTGTTACTGCTATTACTACACTTAGTTTTACCATTGTTAATGACATTGTAGCTATAAATCTGTCTTGTGAATTGTGTTGCTGTTGTAGCTGCTCTGTTTGTCCCTATCCTTCTCCTTCTTCCTGCATCTCTCTCTATCCCAATGTCCATGTCAGCACAGTTTCAGCAGATGGCTGTTCATCATGAGTCTGGTTCTGCTCGAAATTTCTGCCTCTGAAAGGAAGTTTTTCTCTCCCCTGTGACTTTGCTAAATGTGTCTTAGTGCTCATGATGGATTCATGTTGGTCTTTGTAGATGATATAACAAAGAGTAAGGTCTTTTTCCTGCTCTTTTGTAAAGTGTCTTGAGATAACATTTGTTATTGATTGATTGATTGATTGATTGATTGATTGATTGATTGATTGATTGATTGATTGCGTCCGCCATTTTTTAAAAGAGCAGTCTCATAATGACAGGATGGACAGTAAATTCAGGTACATGTGACAAATGTTTGATATGATTATGGAAATGGAATGATCAAAATAAGAAGTTTTTATCAGAGAACTTATCAAACTCATCAAAGGCCCTTTATAGTGATTTTGACCCTGGGGCATCTTTTAAGAGAGACTGTCGTGTTGGAGATCAGTGGTGGAGAAGTCATTAGATCCATCTGTGAGGACATAAACACATTCTGACGGCTGGAAATCAGCTTCAGGCTATAGTTACAAAACTGCTGGTACTAGACCGTGCATGGATAAAGTGGGTCAGAAAAATCCAGGACCTCCTCAAAGAGTGACTATCTTAATTGTTCTGTCAGCAGAGGGCATTAAAGAGCTAATGACAGAGTGAAAGATGGGGCTAAGATAGGGCTTGTTGCTCAGTCACCATAAAGTATAAAAGAGTATATATCCATGTCTGTCCCCTAAGTCTGCTTGGCCTTGATTGCCCTTAAAAAATCCTTATTTAATAATAACCATATATTTAGAGAAAGAAACATCTTGTATTTTAGTTTTTATGTTTACTTTAAGGTGTCCTGAGCTACAGTAAATCCTGCATACCGTACAACTTCAATTAATTGCCCCGGCCTTTATTTACTTCAGTCTATCAATTGAGCCTGCCTTTATTTGGGACAGGCGTCAATACGAGATGGGCTTTTGATTATTTTCAAACAAAACTTGTGCACAGCAAAGATGGGAAAGACTAAAAAAACTTTAAATCAAGATCAGAATGACTCTGCATAAAATACATATTTTGTATCTGCTTCCTAATCAACACTAAATGCACAGAGGCCTCTAGAGGTCTCTTGAGACCTGTCTTTATTTGACAGAACATGCAGCTGCACCAGGCTATACTTAAAGGGACCTGGCCTTACATTAAGAGGGGCTTTATTTGTACTTTTAAGGTAAGTGTGTTGCTGAGGCATAGATGTTTTGAAGTTAACTTTCTCCTGATTTTTCTTCCACTTTATTGTCCAATAAATATTTAATTAATACTTGTCACATGGGCCTACATGTAAACAACATGTATCATGTGTTGTGTGTGTGTGGTTTCTTTGATAAATGGACTTGGTATATGGATTTGAGCTTGTATAGCGCTTTTCTAGTCTTCTGACTACTCAAAGCGCTTTTACACCGCATGTCACACCTACACATTCACACACTGATGGCAGTGGTTGCTATGTAGGGAGACCATCAGGAGTAACTAATCCCATTCATAAGCATTCATACGCCGCCGACTAAGCAGCGGGAGCAACTTGGGGTTAAGTGTCTTGCCCAAGTACACATCGGACATGTTAATTACAGTTAATTCATAGTTCATGGGATCTGTACAAATCTCTATATATTTGGTGTCCCCCAAGATCCCATGATGCAATCCAAAAAGTGTGGGCCCCTATCATATCTGTAACAATAAAATGTTTTGTTAATGGAGGAACAGAAATACAGAATAACTTTCAGTACAAAAAATAGTTGCAATATTCAATCAGAAATAAGGAAAAAATTAAGAGATAGGTAACAAACGTTGGTCTTGCTGCTTTACTGTTTGTTTGCTTCAGCAATAAAACATTGGAAGAATGTTCTCCATGGTCTCAGATTTCATCTTCTGTAGCTATAACTTAAAACCATGTATTACACAGAATATGCAGGAGACGTGATTGCTAATCATGACATTTGTAACACGGAAATTAACATATACAGGAAGACAGGGTTTCTAACAGTCTACAGGGTCGCAGTTGTGTTTTTTTAAGCCTATACAACTCCCACCCACAGATGTATTTAACCAGAATGCAAATTCCATTCTATTCAGGTGATTAGATCAGTCTCCATACCCCAAATCACCACTCCACACAGTGATAAGGTCCATTCAAAGCTGTACTCAAACAGTCAACATGTGAGAGCAACTGTTGCTCCCACCCTCCCCCGGGGCTGTGATGTCTGCGAGCTGACCAAATGTGAGATAGGCGTGTGAGATAACCAAATGGTCAGCGCTCAGGCGTGCTGGAGGGTGTGTGCCTAGATAATTATGCAACTAGTTTAGAACATTTTATTGCAACCAAATTAGCAATACATTTAAATAAACACAGTTGTGTTGTTGGTCTCCAGTGCTTTCTGAACAGAATAGTGATTTTGTTTTGCATGTTTGAGAAAAGTGGGCCTATATGCTTATAGCTCTGTGGATCGGGCTAACTCGATGTAACAAATTGACAGCTTGGTAATAGTTCATGTAAAACAATACACCACAACTATCCTGGTTTCAGGTGGACTCTTCATTTAGCTGCTGTTTCAGATCCTATAGCCTATATGGTGTATGGAGCTTTTAATACACCACAGCCATTATTAATGTCATTTATGACCAGTAAAACCTGAGACTCGATGACTGGTGAAAAATAAGGATCACTTTATTTCAGTAATGTCGTTAGTTAAGGCCTCTGTTTCGACGAGCTGAAAAAGCCGATGGAGGGATATACCAATGTATATAACATGCGAGATCCCTGGGCACAGATCTACCATCTTGCCACGTTCGAGATGCAGAGGGGGCGGGGCAAAGATAAGACTATCCACACGGCTGAATAAGCTCGACGCCTCTCGTACTCAATTGGTCTGGAAATGGTCCCGCCCCACCCATCTTTGAGCAGCGATGTTTTCATTGATGGAGAGAGCTGTCCGTCGAAAGGAGGCGGTGTTTCTCTGAGTCTGAGTTTTATGAGGCAGGAGGCAAAATTGTGATTTCTTTTTGACTGCTGCAAGTACAGCCCTCGGCCACTTCAGTCAATATTCTGCTCTACCTACAGAGGTGAACCAGTCCGGTACCCTGAGACTCGCCATGGCTTCAAAGAAAAACGCCAAAGTGCACGTAAAACCCAAAGGTGAGTTGCAGCTTTTCTCTTTCTCTTCATGTGTTGCAGTAATGGAGATGCGTTAACGCTTTAGCTTTCACTTGCAGGCCTCACAAGTTAATTAAGGGTCGGGCAGTTACATTCAGAGCTCCCGTCCTCCCCGTGGTTCAATTGAACATTTAAATTGTGCGTGCTACACGCTCGGTGCAAGTCAGCTGGTTTAGCAATAACGTTTTTCCTTCTTTTTTATTGTGCATGTTTAGAGCCCAGTTTTTCTCCCATGTAGCCTATGTGTGAACACGTCAACGCAGGACTTTGATATCGGCCGTTACGCACAACGTCGCAACAAACGCTTGAAGTGAAATGTATCAATGTTAGGCTACTTATTTTCCACATTACACGGTTGCAGTACTTCAGTGTTCATTGATGTACCAGCTGGTCGCCTGCTCTTCATGCTGGTTGACAATGACGACTCCAGCTCATTCGGATTAGAGTCAAATACCGGCTCGCACGACACAAATAAAGTTAGCCCATAACGGTGTAGCTTCAGCAGAGCTCCGCTTGTAGGCCTCACCGGGTACTCAAACACAGGTTTATTCGCAGATAACTTTAGGGCCATCGAGTTGTTCCAGCATTGCGAGCTGATTTGAACCAAGGGGCGCAAGGCACCCCGCCCCCAATTCAGTGGAGTCCTTCTTAGTGCTCACGTGTCAATACGAGTTGTCATGGGTGGGGTTATACGTGGCTCTTGGGGGGGCTACGTTAGTACCCTGCCCCAATGTATGAATTACTATCCACAGCTCCGTTGTTGTAAAAGCTCCGTTAGAGAGATTGCTGTAAGCTCGAGTCCAAACAAATGTTGCACAATGTTACGTGAATGTGTAATGACATGACTGCTGTTGGCCTACATCAACAAATAAAATGCTACGCAAATAAGTCTCCTGTTTACACATATTCCTCTACAGCCCGGAGTTTTAACGGCTGCTGTTGGGGATGGTTTCAAAACGCACTAGGCTATTAGGATTTACATAATAATGCTGAATGTAGCGTACCATTTCTTGCTTGAATATGGTGTAGGTGCAAGAGTTGGTAACTTTGGGCTCTACGCTGATACGTGGCTGAATGTCAAAGGAACCCATGTTGTATATTGATTCAAACTTAAAGCGCAATGTGTGAAATAGGCCTGCAGCTTGAGTACAGTCTGTCCTTTACAGACTGCACTGCACTGTGAAGTCCCCACACAGTTGATACTAAATGAAACCTATCTGAAGCACACATAGCCTACTATTGTTTTAAAGGGGGCTTTTGATTGTTTTCTTACCGACGTGCATTAACCGGCACTTCCACATGGACTACATATTAGTTGAGACGTGAAAGTGACGACGCACACAAGTGCAATGCAGCTTCGAAAAAAAGCGTCGTACCCATGGTTGAAGCTTCATATGCAGAGTTCACACTCGCGCATATGTATCAGATCAAAGGGCAGTTTGTCGTTTAAAAAACCCAGGGAACAAAATGTTCAGTTTTGTGCCTTTTCTTAGCCCCGCCCCCCACAGCCTTATTGCATGTGTGCACGTGTAGCTCAACGCACTATGCTGGTGATTATGAGACAAGCAGCAAACACTATTGGTTTGAAATAATGAGACAGAGACTGCTTTTACATTGTACCAACTGACTTCCTTGAAGAGGTCGGGATTTATCAAACAATATTTACATTCTGTTAATACGGTTACATAATGCACAGCAGATTAGAAATGCTGACTGGATTGTGTGTCGACCATGACGCGTGGTATTTAACTAACCACTGGGGGATCTGACCCCAGCTCAGTGCTGCAGATCCTTGTAGATTTATCTCTGCCCAGGCTTTCTTATGGAAGTCTCAGCATGTCGTTTCTTGTCATTTATGAGGGTTAAAATGAAAATTGTTTTTTTTAAATATTTGTTGGGTTTATCACAAAGTAAAATACAAACGTGTTTGCATTCAAAATCAATTTATTTGAGTTGCATCCCATGATCAAACACCTTTTGGCTCATCAAATATTTGACTTTTGCTCTCATCATAGTGAAGCTTGTAAGGAGAGTGTAAACAGAAAATAAAATCAGGTGATTGGACATGTCAATATCTCACAATAAGATGAGCCTATTATTGATCTGAAGGCTTGAGAAGGGAGTTCTATTTTGTCAGCATTGTTTCTCTTTGCCTTCTCCCTTAAATCTGGGCTTCATATTGTATCCCTTAGCTTTTGTCTTTCCTTGTTTGTCCTTTTGATTTTTCTATCTTATGTATTATCTCAATCCTCAGGCCTCCTCCTCCCCTCTCCAAAGGGCTGGAAGAATGGAAAGCTAAAAGGGTAACAGCCTTGTGATGCTGTGTTGTGTTCCTTGCATTTGCAGAGTGCCTTTTTATTAATTCAATCCCATAGATGAAAACATTACTATGTCACCTTGCATGGAAGTGCTATGCTGTGTGTATGTGTCAAACATAATGTTTTTCCTTGGCTCTGCCTTCCAACAAACCTTCAGCACTCTTTCATCAGTTTCTTAAAATGTGTCGTCATTGTCCAGAGTTTTGTGGAACTCTGTGATCGTTCTTTTTCTAGAAGCGAACAGTTATGTATTGAATATTGTTTGAATTAGGGATGTTTATAGCAATGATTAATGTTATTAGTTTTGCAGTGTGGCTAACGCTAGCACCGCCAGCCTTTGGTCCTCCCTGTAAGTCAACGTCATTATGCCTGTGTTAAACGAGATGTGTCAATATGCCAGTTTATCATGACACAGACATACTTGCATCGTTATCCCGATTTTATATAGATATGACAGTCGAAAATTAGATCATCACCTTCTCTCTAAAAAAAAAAATATTACTCAGATTTTTATTGTGAAACAAAACCAGTAGTGCGAGCACACACGCCCCGGCCGTTGCTGCCCTAAAAGTATTTAAGTTTAATCATTGTACCAAGAGCCAGAAACATGCTGGCTGCAGTAACTGAGTCCCACAATGGCCATAAACCTGCACAACTAACAGAAGCAAGAGGTACTATGACTCCAGACCTCTTGAAGCAGAATAGTCTCTGACACTCTCTTGGACTGCCTGATACAAGACCAAAACAGCTGCAATTCACTGCGATTCTCCTAGCTATCTGAGACGTGACTCTGGTAGAATTATCCAGAGTTTCAGAGCTTTACCCTTTAGACTAAGCTTGTCCATGAGGATGTTTTTTGGTCTTCAACTCGAACTGCTGATTCTTCAAGAACACAGAGTTAGAGCTACTCATTTTCTTGGCTGTTTGTATCCATTCAGGTAATGATGTTAAATGAAAGGCTGTATACGGTCTGAGTAAAATTAATTGTTTCTTAAGTTAAGAGATGTAAGGTTCTCAAATTTGCACAATTTTAGCACAAAAAAAGTTTATTAGCTTCTCTATAATCCGTACCCCTACATTTGTCTCCTGAAATGAATGCTGCTTCTTCCTTTGTTATTTGATGGCGGTTAGCAAATCGCTTTCAGATGCACTACAGCCACCGTCTGGCTGTAGCATCACAGTACAACCAGGAGCCAGAAAAAATATAGTGAAAAGGATTATATTTTTAATTAGATCAAAGTCACAAGAAACCTTTTATCATATGGCTCTCCTCTCTTGCTGTTTGCTCACAGGCTGGTGACAGTGAGTAACCATGGTTACGGGGACGTTCTGTCTGTCACTTTGAAGCGTACCGTATAATTTAATACTTGAATACAATTCTTAATAGGCTCCATTTGGCTTTAAGTTGATATGGTTTAAAAAATATTCTAGTAATTTGATACAAAACAACAAATTAACTGTCAAAAACGAGAGGGAGGCTTTAAAAATATCCAGTGCAGTGTTTTGAAAATGTATTAAGATACATTTTCTCAAAATAAAAGATGAAAAAAGAGTAAACAGAAGTCAGAGCATGATACAGAGAAGCCATACACTGGTGCAGAAGAATTCAACACACTGCAGAAAATGTGTTCATGCCCACAGAGCCCTGCTCACTGGATGTGTGTAGATCAGCTCACTTTTTTTCAAACTGGCATTTACCAAGTAGGTGTGGCTCAGGATGCAGGTGTTGTTACCCAACTTGTAGGTAATGTTTTTCCTTACAGTTAAAATAGTGTGCTGCACCTTTCTCTGCAGTCTGAATATTCTCCTGCTTTTTCTTTATCAATAAGTGGAGAATATTTTTCATTTATAAATCTGCAATTACCCTTAACTACTAAAACTAAAAACACCTTCCTCTGTCCTTCTCCACACTTGGTTCTGCCCTCCCCCTGAGACTGAAAAGTCAGACTGAGAAGTGGTGCAGCAAACAGATCCACACTACACTACAGTTTGATGCCTTTTCATACCAGTGTTATGCTGTTGCTACTACTGAGTGAATGTTTCAGCGTGATTCAACACTTGTTAACATTATTTAATGCCATGACCTTCTACGTGGTGCTACCTTAAAAGATGTTTGGCTGATTGTTATGTAATATTGTCAGCCACTGAATCTCTACATGAAGTGTCATGATGTGCACAGTTACAGTTGATAAATGAAGGGAAAGTTTCCACAGTAGTTCCACAGGGTACAAGATATTCAAACTGAGTCTTTGCCTAATGTTTACTCAGAACATGAATGGCTCTAAAGGTCACAGGAGTGATGATAGGGAATCTGCAGATGGTGGATAATTTGCAATTTATACACCTCAACCTGGACTAGGTGTTCTGAAATGCTTCACCATCCCCAAACAGGATTTTACCCAGAAGTCCAATAGCACCTCATTTGAACGAAAAGTAAAGAGTTTATTATGTACCAAACAGAGCTGTAAAGTTGTAATGTTTTCACCAATTTGACTTACAACCACTTTGCATCATGCTCACTTCTTAGCAAGGTCAACCAGAGGAAGGTGAGATAGTAACTAATTGAAATGGGAGCTTTTCGCCACCTACCTCAAGCGGAGCGGGACATGCATCCATTAAATGGATTCTTCCCCAGTACTTGTAGACTGGGATAAGACAGAAGTCCAATTAAATGGCCTAATCTAGCTATAACTATAGCTCAACTTACCTGAACATGTAAACACAGAATTTTATCCAAATGAAGAATTGACACTTGATAATATTATGTCTTCAACCAAAATGAGCAAGGAACGATTATTAGAAAGTTCTTTTAAGGAAACCGGCCTCTCTGCTGCTTGAAGTCATAAACTGGTTGGAGGTGTGCTTTGTAACAATCCTATTAACTGGACTCTAGTTCAACAAACAGCTTTGGCTAATACTTGTGACTTCTGCAGATTTCTGACAACAAAGCCGGCCCAGGTTTTCTCTCCTGTATTCATAGTCATGCCATCAC
This sequence comes from Tautogolabrus adspersus, assembly GCA_020745685.1. NCBI lineage: Eukaryota > Metazoa > Chordata > Actinopteri > Labriformes > Labridae > Tautogolabrus > Tautogolabrus adspersus. The sequence goes on from CM036544.1 coordinate 2,649,956, forward strand.
AGATACCTGAATAATGAAGCAGCCAGGCTGACTAACAAGTGCTGCAGTAAAGAAATGCAGGCTTTTGTCTGCCTTCCATTTGTGTGGATGACAGATTATACTGATCTGTACCTCAGTCAGAAATGTACCTGTGTGCTGTCAGAAGACTCAAAAGGCAACATTATGTAAGAACCCAGTTCACTCTATGAACCCTCGTTCGACCAGTGTTGCTCTCTCATCATCATACTGCCTCACTCTGTGAAAGCAGCGGTTTTATTCCCCTTTTACAAAAGGTTTGGGTCCATGATAGGTTGATGGTGCATGTTGAACACTAGAGGGAAGAGAGGCAGGTTTAAAGGCGGAGCAGAGCGGCCCTTACATAAGTGCTAGAGGAGTAACTCAGACTGAACAATGTGTACTGTGCCTTACAGAGAGGAGCGGCTTGGAGAGAGTTTTCCATTTGTTTGGAAAAGAAGTCTGTAGGTGTGTGAGTGAGTTTGTGTGCATGAAGTTTGAACCAGCTTCTGTAGTGTTATAACAATGGAGTCTATAGAAGCACAGCGGGGTATGTTACTGCATGATTTTCATGTTTCTGCACTTGATGATTTTGGTATGAGTTGCTCTGTGTGGCATTTGATGGCTTTTTATTCCTCTGAGTATGTGTGCAAGCATTGATTGTAATGTACCAGACCTGTACACTTCTTTATGGTGTTCTGTTTGGAGCATCAGGAGTGTAGCGTTAGTCTTTTATAGCTCAGTTGTGTGAACCACAGTGAAGCTGGTGCAGCAAATGTTGGTCAACACTAGATTGGGTTGAAAATGTGATATCATTGAAATGTTTAAAAAATAAGTTTTTAAAGAAGGCAGCAGGAGTTTTTAAAGAGTTATACATGTATACGTCTGTTACGCTCTACAATGTGCAGGCTACCATTATTACAGCCTTTAGTTTTTGTTCCATTTTAAAGCGGTGTAATCTCTTCTCTCATCTTAAATTATTCAAAGGGAATACAACCTGTCGACCCTGTTGTCTTTAACCAACCTTTTCACTTTTGTAATGCAGCTGTTTAGTGAAGCAATGACATGAATGTGCAAACCTGAATTTCTTGCTTCACCTGTGACAAGGTGAGAATTGTCTCCAGTATCAGCCCTGGAGTTAACTTGAGCTGCTAACCAGTTTAACTGAGTCTACAGGTTGGAGCTCCTCTAGTGGGACTGTCAGATTGAAGAAAGCTGCTGCTATCAGAGTTGAACATTTTGACATTGTAGCTGATAGATTTCCTCTTGGATGCTGCATTGCTACAGTGAAGAGGGACACTAATAGTGGTATCAAACTTAAAACATTGATTTTTGAACTTTCAGTTCAAATCTGATACCGACATATATCGGTGGATCTATCGTTGGTCTTTAAAGATAAATAGATATACTCACATGTTTGCGTTGCGTTTAGCTAACTCTGACTCCTCTGCGCCTCTGTGATCCCTCCTGTAGTAGCCTAGTAGTACGGCTAGCATATCCCATCCCTATCCCTTTGCTGGACTTAATATTTTGTTAAATTTTCTGCTTTTCATGTTTCAGAATGCAATCAATTAATTCACGATGTTACTGGAATTCATTTTATTGTTCTGTTAGAAAAAGATGGTTTAGGTAGGTAATCATGTTTTATACTTATCTAACCGTCAGTCTAAGGTATGTTCAATTCATTCATGTCAGCTGGGGTCTGTCACGTACTCTTAACATGTGCTTTGGCTCACATTATGCTCGTCCCATATTTGAAAGGTGCTCTCTGCTGCCTATACATGCAGGTTTGATGCTACCAGTGTAACGCACACTGACTCATTGAAGTGGTGTATGACTGGCGAACATGCTAGGCATCATCGGCAGCAATTTGGCTAAAGCCGATAGTCGCGCCTTATGCTGATATTGGCCAATTTTTCCGATGTATCGGTCGGGCCCTAGTCTCCTTTATTACTCTGATCATCTGGATTTAGTCATCCTGATTACCTGATCCTGAATAGAAAATAAATAGATAACCAAATCTAGATCATTCTTATCTTGATGAAATATAATGTGTAACATCTGATAGATGCAAAAAAGAAAATACAGAGCGTTAGAGTGAAGGAGAAAAGTCGAGGACCGATACACACGAGGTGACCATGGGTGGTTGAGATCACAGAAACTGTTACCCATTGAACCATTAAATGTAATCATGTTAAACCTTCGTGCTCATCCTCTCGGGTTATTCTGTGAGCAGGTAGTAACTTTTTGTGAGTTGAACCCAGATGGTTAAAGGAGAAGTAGCAAAGTTAGAGAACAAAACAGTTGATAAACCTGTTCACACCTTTTTTGTGTCTTAAAGGAAATGATCAAATAAAAGCTAGGGGTGGGAATCACCAGAGGCCCCATGAAACCATTGTATCACCCTACTTCAGTCACGATTTTATTACAATTTAACCTTTTTTAACTGCGTATTATGTCCACAAAGTTAAACTAAATCAAGAATTGTTTGTCAGATAAGAAAAACATCTCAGTCTAATCATCTCACCTGAGTCTTTTTATTTCTCCACAACGGGAGTCAAGCCCACAGACTGACACTGATCAAAGTCAAACTCTATGAAGGCTGCATGCACCTCACAATCTGAACTGTTGGTGGTTCAGTCCAATCCAACTGAACACAAACATGTGCGGACGACTGGACAACTGCAGGAATCTTTAACTATGCAACTTGTTCAAAAAGAATTGTGCAACCTCTTCAGCAATTAGAAATTAGGAAAGCATATTTACTATTGATATAATACAAATATTGATACTTGGCGGCAATGACACGATATAATATCGCCACACAAAATATCGCGATACTGTGCTGTATTGATTTTTCTCTCCCACCTCTAATAAGAGCTGTGGCTTTGGAGTCAGACTGGGAGCACTGAAATGCTTTAAATAACTTTAAAGCACAGGGTTTATTAATACGGTTTTAACTCTGTTTGAATGTTTATTTAGCTTTTTAATATTTTTATCAAATTGAAGCATAATAACTCCTGCGTTGAGGAACTCTTTGAATCTGGCAGTGCCCCATCAGTTCTTTCTTCCCCCTCTTTGTGTCAGGACCAGCTGGTCTATCAGCACTATAAATAGCTGTCTTTGACCTCCAGAGTTATATCGGGATCGAAGAAAGAAAGGGACTGAGCGGGTACTATGCTGACAGATGAGCAAAGGCAAGAGGGGAGGGGCAGAAGTCAGGACAGAGAAGAGTTGAAAGGAGAAGGCAGTGCTACCCTTTCTCACTGAGTTAGGGCTGCATTCAATCTTTGGTGCCGGTTCAGTAAGTCGGAGAGCCAAGCCGTCACTCAGCAGGGATGGGGGATCCAGCAACCCTGACCGAATCTACAATCCCTCCAGGGACGGCGGCGATCCCAGAGGTGATCGCTGGGGAAATGCAAGGTGAAGAAAGATAAGGTTCAAGAGTGACAAGTGAGCTGAGAAGGATATGTGGAGGTCATTTTGTGGGCCTCGTGGTTTGGTTTAAGGCTGGAAGGAAATCAAATCCAAAAGTTAACTTATTGCAGGTCTGAGAGCAGCTGTGTAAATCTATAGTGTACAGCTTGTGTCTTGGCTCAGTGGGTGTTTTAACGTTGTGCATTTGAGTGATGTCTGGCAGTACGATAAGTATCATGATCATGACACAAGGAGAATTAATCGATTTGTTATGCTGTATCCAAAATGGTCTGCATTATGAGTGTTCTGTCTGTTTCATGAGCTCTATACCTTGAGCTCTATTTCCTTCTTTCTGTTCCAGTTAAATTGGTTTGAGTTCAAATGGACATTTCAGTAGCTGAAGAAAGCTTCGATACATACTCTTTAACAAGATTAGGTTGCATTATTAATAACATAGTGAAACATGTTTAACTTAACCTGGTGCCTGTTTATCATGACTACATTATGTGTCAATCAGTTTTGACTGAATTGTCTTATTGGAGAAAAAAATCAAGAACAGGGTTCAAGCAAAATGCATCACGTTTTACCCTTCTTGCTATTTGACGAAGCTGTGTTGCCAGTTTGTCAAGCTAGAATCTAAAAAATGCTTTCTGTCAGAGACACTATATGCTGTTACTTTGAGCCCTTCCTCTTTTAAAATGTCAGAGTTTGACCTAACACCATGTAGCTGACTGCACCACCTGTTCTTTTCCTTTGCCACTATTTTCTCCCATCATCCATTGTGGGATGCCATCGCACCCCAGGAATAGCTTCTTGGATGTGGTTTATTTGTCTCTGTTTCTATCACCTCTGTGCCTGTCCTGAGGGTTAAGGGCACACACGGATCATGTAATGTGATACCTAACAGATTCCTAGAATTCAAGTTTAAAATCCAAACTTTTATATTGTTGTTACTTTCTCTTTAGATTGTTCATATTTTATTCTACTCAAGCAAATGTCAAATGAACCAAGCTCAGCAAGAGAGGCTTAAAATCAGGGTCAACTTTGCAAGGCTCTAAAGGTGCACATGAAGAAGAGAGGCCTAATAACAAACACTCTAGATAGTAGTTTACTGAAACTACTGTCAGCCAACACAGCCCTGCCGTGTGTCGACCCAAAAGGCTGAAATTGGACTAATCCCGCCTTTCCTCTTGTAAAAAGTCCACAACAAGTCTGAGTGAGCCAATGTGTGAGCACATCAGGTCATAGTCAGGAACATTCAAGACAATCAAATGGGCAGGGTGATGACCTCTAAATCAGGAGACCTGTGTGAAACTGGTTGGATCTGTGTAGACAGATCGAGGCTGCTTCATTCTCTTTCTGATTGTCAGAATGCTCTTTTCCTCTTTCTTAATACTGTGAATATGTCCAATTATATGTAGCACTGATATGAAGGCAAAACCTCTCACCATAGGACAGGGAATACCTCCTGGTTTAAGGAACACTTGTGAAAGGGCGTCTCTGGAAAATGTCAGGGGGGAGGCTGCTCTGAAATCTTCTACGAATTGTCAGGCGTGGATGTGTGAAGGCTCCTCTAGCTCAACATCTCTAATAGATATCTATTGATCTTTTTATTTTTACATAGGGAACAAATGTACTGCATGCCTTTTGGGTGTAAAGAGGTATACCGCCAGATAAAAGTGTCAGCCTGTAATTGAAAAAGTTTGTCATTGACTCTGTCTTGTGTTACAGATGGTACTAAAGCCCAATCGGCCAATAAGAATGGGAAGAAGGCAGACTCTGGGTCCAGCGGCAGTGGCAGCTTCTTCACCTGGTTCATCGTGCTCGCCCTGCTGGGTGTCTGGACATCTGTAGCTGTGGTGTATTTCGACCTGGTTGACTATCGGGGAGTCCTTGGTGAGTATACAGTGCAACACACACTCATTCATTTGACTAAATAAGTCGCTGAATGTATTCTTTTCCTCCCACTTTAGGGATGTGCTGGTTACTAGTTGTTTTTTAATCTCCACTTGCTTTTAAAGCTTGTGTTCACAAATGCATAAACCTGTTCATGAAATAAACCTAAACCCAGAGAACTACTCAAACCATAATATTTAACATTGTATGAACACTAATATAAACCTGCAGTCATGACCTACCTGACATCAACCTAATTCCATCCTGTGTCTCTTATGCTTGTAATTATTATTTACCGATTCTACCCTTTAACTGGTAGAAACATATTATGAAAATCAGCCACCAACAGGCTGAAAGTCTGCCCACTGACGATGGAGTGTTCAATAGATTCACTGGGTTTGCTCCACTGTTCAGCATGTAACAGTGATAGTGGGGAAAGCTGGAGTGTTATCTGTGAGTCGACATCAGCGACCATTTAACGGACACCAGACAAAAAATCAAGGTCAACTTACAGGGCAAAAGCTCCCTAGTTCCCTAATACTGATCAATATGATCATTATTGATTATTTTTTGCCTTATTGACATTTGTTTGTGCAGAGTGGTTCTAGTGAGGCTAACGCTCCTGATCTGCAGGCTTCATTAACTGTCTAGTGATGAACAGGTGTACACTAATGTGGTACTGTTGACTTGAAATAACGCATTTAGGCCAGTCAACAACAACCGACCTCCACATTGTATTATTTGGAATCATTAAATTGTCCATAACCCTGAGCGTCTGCTTCAAACCAACTAAAGAATCTGTTCTGCTGTGAACTGTATTGACTTGAAGGATCATGGCCGTTTTAATGGTTAGTTAACTGTGTGTTTGGGTGAGAGGAAAGTGGGGACGTCAATTCCACGGCTTCACCTGCCAGATCTTCAGTGCATGTCTTTGTTTCAAATGACTGCACAATACCTCGTATACAGTCAATGAAACCCCAAGCATGCTCCCTACCTGGCCCATTAACGGTGCATTAGAACTATTAGTGGAGTTAACAATCTGCAGACAATCATTTTAAAGGGCCATCAACAAATTGTTATCTTGTTGTTGTTGTGTATTAATTGAACGTTGTGATCACTTGGCATAGTAAGATTCTGGCTATTCTGTCAGCTAACAAAGGAGAATGAAAATAACTACCCTTTTTTCTCTCCAACTCTTTATCAAGAATAGGCTATGAAAAAGTAACAAGCATGGGTACTGTTATTTAATAGTAACAAACTGGTCATATATCTCTATATATATCAGACACAGTCAAGGATACAAATGGCGTAGCTATCAAAGTATAACATTCATCATATATCTTTGTTTTGTTTTTTGATAATTAAGTGATTGCACTTTCTAACGGTTGAATTTCATGAACCAAGATTTAACTCACTTCTGTTTGTTGTTTTTTTCCTCTGTGGCATGTGAACCAAAAGTCCGACCTCTTCTTCTTCTTTAATGCACGCTCCTGTTATATGCATGTCTGTCTAGGATCACAGCGCCACTCTTCTACACCTGAAATGAAACATGTTGAAGAATCATCTCTAAATGTGTCTTTTATTAATATATGAATAATGAATTTGTCGACCTCTGATGTAATTTGTATGTTTTGTGTTTGCATGCAGACAAGGCTAAAGGCTTACAAATTAACCTGTCTGAGGCCTTGCAAGGTAAAAGTCACTAGGAATATTTGTCTTACATCGTGTTTGAACATAAATGTTTTCTTTAATCGTTTATCTTTTAAGACCCCCCCCCCCCCCCCCCAATTTTCTTCGAGCCCTGAATCTATAAAGGATTAGGGGAATAGGTTCTCCAAAAATCTGAAACTAATTAAAGAAATGTGTTTTGAAATAAAGTATTTGTGAAATGGTTTAGATCCAGGGCTCCAGTCTTACCTCATGTCCAACCCATCCATTTGGCCCCCTTACCCTTTAGTTCCCAGCAGCGTTGATACTGTCATTCTAAATGAAGATCACGTGTTGGACACATTGCTTACAGTTACTTACCTCCAGTTGATCTAAAATCTCCCTAAAAACTGTTAGTGAAAGACATTCTAGTCGAAACATCCATAACTGTGCCATTATCTGTTCCACCCCCCCTTTCCCCTCTGTCCTCTATCTTAGTCCTTCTTTTAACCTGTGCCCTATTCGCTCTGTTAATACATATTTGTGTGTAATAAACCAGTATGTTCAATCTTTTGAATTGGTCAGGTAGATTAATTCAGGCAATGTAGATAATATTGTTGCTATATAATTCCTTCTCCCAATTCTCTTTCACCTAAAGTCCTTTTTTCGCCTCTGAAAATGAAAGAATATTAAAGCCCTCTTCACATAAGAACAAAACTTCGGGTGAGCTGAGTGTGTCAACGCAAACGGCTGAATTCTTCACCAAAACTTTAACCAGAATTTTCCCAACCAGCCCCCTGATAACATTTGCAACGTGAAGTGGGGCTGAGCTGATGTCAGAACACAGCAGGACAAATTCAATGAAATTCATCGTGAGCCAGTAGGAGGGGGTTATGGCGCGTATATCCTGCGTTCATTAACGCATTTTAGCTAACGATCTCCGTGCATATAATTAAACTGCTTCCGTATGTTTTCTGTAATCCAGTATGCAATTCTCTGCCCTTTTGTTGAATCCATGAATATGTGGAACTACACGTAGCATGGATTTAAAGTCAATATTCTCATTATAGTGTCCTATAGTGTCTGTTGCTTTTTCCACCACTTCCAAGTTGTTCTTTTTAAGTCACCTCTGGCCTCCTGAAACACCGTCCAACGGGGATTGAGACCATTGTAAGTTGCCCAGATCCGAGGACGACAACTTCTCATAAAATTAGGTTGGAGCTCGATGTCTACCTTAATATGATTGGAAAGAGTTGACACGTTTAGAGGCAGTTTTCGGCAATCCGATTTATTGACCAGGAATGGTCGAATCTGTAAATACACATTTTCAGCTTTACCAGAGCAGACCATAGGCTCTATTGTCCAGACCTTCGCGACTTGTCTGAGATTTCACAACGGTTTCTCGCAGAATCAACCTAAATAGTTTGTTTCCTCTGGAGCTCCTTTGCAACGGCTGCAACTTGTTTTAGAAGATTCACTTTTTCTCTTTTGTAGGGATGTTCTCACTTGATGTTGTTGGACAAAGAACAGTTTCAGCCCAAACGTGGCTTAATGTACTCAATGTGAACTGCTGATCTTACGCATTTGTCCTGAAAGACTATGTTGCAGCTATAAAAGCCATGTCAGGTGATCTACTGGACCAATTCTGAGACATTGTGAACCTACTGGACACCTATGAATACAAACTTGTTAAGAACGGGCCCAGGTTAAAATGAATACTGGATTTGAACTGAAGGAATTCACCAAGCTTCTGGCCAACCTGCCCATTTGAATAAAGAGCATAATTCATACGTTTGAATTAAAGATTAGTTTGCTTATTCAAAGACATTAACACACTTGAATAATATATGGTAATTAGTGACCTGTCATCCACAAGCTTGGTGCATTTCTTTAACTGTCTGTCATGTTAAACGATGCATGTAAATGTACAGTGATCCGTGTGTCCTGTGTGTACTGAGAAACACTAAGCCTACGTGTGTTTGTTGCTGCTGCTGCAGGAAAACTGGTGGCATACGATACAGATGGCGATGGTGATTTTGATGTCGAGGATGCTAAAGTTCTGCTAGGCAAGTTAATCTACCTCTAATTTACAGCTAATGTCAGTGCTTGATATTAGTGGCTTGCAGAAAGTAAAGCAAAGTGTTAATTTGTCACTAATAACGAACATCGGAGTATCTTCACTTGATAATTATTGACATTGATTATTGGTTTCTCATCTTCTGACTCATGAGTCTGTCAGAACAGATATTAATGAGTTGACCCTTTCTGCAGGCGACCAATGTCACAGAATCATGAATGTGTTTTTCTGATATTTACTTGAATGGCAATTTGGGGTTTCTTTTGCATGACTTACAATTGTAGAGCTGACTTGTTTCCCACAGAGAGTAGTGTTACTATAGCATTTGTGCATTTGTTCAAACTCTACATTTTTCAATCCAAAAGAAAGAAAACATAACCCAACTCTTGAATTTCCCTCGGGATCAATAAAGTATCTATCTATCTAACCCTGTTTCACGTGGGTTGATAATAATTCACCATTTAAAGTCTACGTTATTCCCCTGCTTGACTCAGTTTTCATGACCAAGTCCTTTCAGATGAGATTTAGATATTTACCGCCCTATTGTTAAAAATAGTCTTGGCAGTTATTTTCTCACAGAAACATTCAAAGAAAGGCGTTAATAGATAACAAGATGACAGAAATCCCCACTCTTATCTGCTCACCTTGCTTTTCTTTGTCTGCGTAGCCTCTTTCATTCATCTATTCTTGTTTATGTCTGGTGAGTGAATTTCTTCAGAACATTGAGTTTTATAAAGTTAACGGCTCTCGCTTTTTTAATTAATCTGGACGTTTGTCTGAAACAGTATATACCGACTGACATAATACATCCATTGCAGCAGTAACGTGCAGCTTGCTTTGTAAACTTCTACATGGGAGCTGTGCACATTAAATTTCAATCAGTTTCTAGGCTTATAAATTAAGGTACATGATTGGTTCGCAGACTGGCGACCTTTAGGTACTATTAGAGGCGTCTCCGATACTGCCATCGGTGAGGGAGCAACTTTTGACCTTAAACCAGCAGACATCAGTGTGTATTTGTGGAAGCGTGTGTTTCTCTGCTTGGTGTGCTTTTGACATCCTTAACATGACATCAGGTATTTGAGGGATTGAGCATGGGCAGCTTGTCCACTAATTGATCAATTGCAACGTCATCATTCTCTGCAACTCATGAATGAAGAAGTTTAAAAAACTTCAAACAAAAATCCTTAGCAGCCTGTCGCTTAGGCCTAATATTCATACAAAGCATGATGTCACATTGAGTATGTAGTCAGTATGAATTCATATTGGGCAATTTTGTGTGTGCAATAAATGCCAAGGTGTACACCAGATTGGCCATAATATTTTAACATGATCCTGGAGATCCTCCCCACAATGCATTGCGGCTACTCAGGGGAGAGCACAGCCAACCTCGCATATAAAAGTTACCCTACTGTAACAAGTTTTAGTTCTGGTCAAATGATGTTCAAAGAACTACTTAGCTGTAAAAGTAATTTACATATGTAAGTCTATAGACCGTCCGATGCCTGTACTAGCCTGGAGCTAGCTTATTCAATGTAGCTTGAAAAGGGAATTGAGTCATGTGTCTTGGAAAGAACATGCATTAGTAAATTTTTAACAGCGTACTAAAGTTAGTGTTACTATGCTGTAGGGCTAGGATTCAAAAGTTGGTTCACTTGAACTGGGAATTTTGATTGAAGAATATATAAAAAACGATTCTTGAGTCGCCGGCGTCCTGGTGGTTGGTTCGCGCGCTGACGTGTGGAGGTCTTCGGGATGACATGCGGCTTCTTTCCCACATCACCTTACCCCCTCACTCTGTCCCTGATTTCCGACTCTATTCACTGTACTGTCTCTCTCATAAAGGCAAAAAGCTAAACTATAAATCTTACAAAAAGGTTATTTTCCTTGGATCCAAACTGTGACGTCATATCCGTTTTTACAGAAAAAAAGCAGCCGTGAAGCCCAATGAAGGGAGAGAGAAATCAGAAATGTGTGTGTTAATTAATGGCATGTAAAAATGTCGATAATGTCAGCGAGGGTGGGCCTCCGTCTCTGTCGTTCTGTCTGTGTCTCTCTCATATATGACAAAAATTGTAACTTGATGAAACTGAGATTTACACCCCTTTTAGTGATTAGATATGTTTGTCTATACATGCTCCTGGTAAAAGCAGTGTTCACGACTGGGCAATGCAGCAGTTAAATCAAACATTTTAGTCTACTTGACTCATTTTGAGCAGAACGAACATTTCATAATGCTATTTTCAGCTATTCTTAAATACATATATTTGAAAGGGAATCGAGTTTCTTCCTTTTTTTCAGTCTAGGTCTGTCTCCATATGATAAGAAGTGTGAGCTGAACTCTGTAGTGGGTATATAGTCAGTCACGAGAGCTGATACATTATGATTCTATAGACATTCTAATATAACATAAAATTAGTGGCTCAGGACGGCACGATGTATTTGTTGGTTATCATATGTTGACAGCCTGACTTAAGTCGCTGATGTAAAAGCCTGAGTAGTTCCCTAGCTGCCTAACCTACGCTTAAACTTCTCTTACCTTCTCCTCTTATTTCTTTCCCTTCTGCTCTCAACCCTGTTTCATTACATCTTTATTTTCTCCATTATATTCTACCCTTTTTCCTGCCTTCTTGAATTTTTCCCACATCCTTTCTCCACACTGTTCCATCTCCGTCACTTCCAAACATCGTGCTCCCAACCTCCCCTTCATCTACCTTCGCCTCCATCCCTCATCCCCTCTTGTTTGCGTAGGCCTGACCAGTAAGGGCCATGGTCAGAGTGACTCGGAGGTTCTGGATTGGTTAGAAGAAGTGGAGGAGAGCGGAACTGATTGGTTGAACGGTTTCTTCACATTCCTATACGGTCTGATAAATCCCCTGGAGTACTTGGAGGAGGACGAGCACAGTTACTCAGGAAGAGACCTGGAGGCACGGGAGGAGGACGAGGAGGACGAAGATGAGGAAAGGGTCAGAAGAAGAGACACCAAAGATGATGGATCTCAGGGCCAGACGATAGTCATAGTCGGCCTTCAGAACCAATAGCCACAGGACAACTGCTGCATCCAAAATTCCTTCAAATGCCTATAAATCCAACAGCCAAAGCTAAAGTGTTGGGAACAGTTTTTACAGGATTAACTGCTTTCTTTGGCAGGTATTGGAAACCTAACCAAGCCAGGAGCTTTAGGTTTGAATATCTCCTGTCTGACGTTGTGTTATGTGGCCAATCCATCCCAGGCTTTACCTACTGGAATCCACCTTCACATCGAGCTACAATCTTGTTTCAACCAATACTCGGACAGAGATGTCCTTATTGAAGTTTTCCATGATGTCAATTCCTGTACTCGAATGGACATATGGTTGTATGGACAAGAAACTCAGGAACACTTCAGAAATACTGTCTTTAAGCCTTTTGTAGAATCTTTTATAACATAATTTTAGCACAAAGTGGGAAAAGCCAACAACATTGAATAACACAAAATGCTAAGATGATTTGCACTTTGTCAGCTGCTCGCTGACATGTTGTCTTTTCTTATAACTACATGTAAGATATTTACACTAGACTGAGGAAAATAAGCACGATTTCTTACTTTTTGAATCCGCTGTCAAATTTAAGCCTAAAGCTATTGTTGTTTTGAACTGTATAACATGTGATCTGTACCTTGATAAGGATGAAAGTTTGTAAATATACCCAAAATGCATCACAGTTGAATGCTTTCTGAACATCCAGACCACATCATTAAGGTTACAAGGATGGATCTCAAATGGAAAGAATTATTACATGGCGTCACATTGATAATCAAATCTTCATAGCTCGTTCAGATGTGTCTTACTCAGGCTCTTCCTGTTCCCTGCTAGAAAAGTTGCCTGTACAATTTTGTTACGAAGCATGAGAGAAAGCCCCAATATCCTTGCTTACGGATCTTTCTCTACTTTCAATGATGACTTTTTAACAGGCTTGTTGTATCCAAAATGGACATGGACACAGATGGTGACAAGTCTCTTGCGCACAAGGGTACAAAACATGTTTTACATCATTTAAACCTTAACGGCTGTGCAGACAACATTTAATGTTCTGTTCCCATAGCTGTTGGCACTGTGAGAGGTCTGTTTTATTATCTGTCCATGACCCTAAGCCTCTGATTGGACTGTACAGATGTCCATGTGTAGTTACTTGATGACAGTCACAGGGTCACGTATATTTTCCCAAATTCCAAAAGTTTTAAAAATTCAGCTTCAGTAACACTGTTTAATTATGGTGCAAATAAGTGAAATGGCCAGTGAAAATTCCACAAACAAATTATTCCAATGTTAATTTTGGGATGTCAGACAGTATTGTAGAATTGTTCTAAGAATTAATAGGTGTAAAATAAAAGATAACATGATTTTTTTCCCCTTCTGATTAACAGTATTTCTTTAGTCTGAATTTAAGCTCATAGTTTCAAACTAAAGTTTTAGTGCTCATGTCATACAGCTCAGAGTTAGTAACTGAACTGGCCAGCTGACTTTGCTATGAGCTTTTTGGCTACTTGAAAAGGGGATCTAAGGAAAACATTTAGCCACCCGTTAGAATTTATGAGTCCCTCCAGGAAGTTGTAATGAAATAATAAATGTAACCAATCCTTGCACCATTTCCCTGCACTTTTGGCCAATCTCCAGAACTTTCCTGAAAATGTAACCAATCCCCCTTTTTCTCACCTAGACCTCACCATAGATCACAATATACTTTACTATTGTTTGGCTGTAATGCTACTACAATACAGCTCTGCTTGTTCTGTGTGCTGTTAGCATCTTAGCAGAGGTTTAGCGTACTGACGAACAGACTTGAAACGTTTTCCTTCCTCTATACTGAGTCCGATTACTGGATTTCTGAGGTGGAGAATGCAAATCGCTCCAGGAATTTCAGACATGAGCTCATTTGCCTAACGTTAACTTGGCTTCCAAGATGGTTCTAAGGTAAATCCTACGTGATTGAAGACACTGAGCACAGTATGCAGAAAATCAGCAAAACCTGAGTGAATAGTCATTACTTAGGAATCAGGCCATAGACAGATTGGTATTACAAATTTTATCAATCCAGGGCTACACCGACCGATGTTTATTTAACATTGAGATAGGTACCCAGTTGGATGGGGGAATCCTTACACTCCCTTACAGGTAATGCAGCGAGCTACTAATTACAATATTTGGGGAAAATGTGCTCTGATAACCTTAAAATGGCCCTGAATGTTTATAGAATTGACTTTCTTAGTGCGTATATATTTGGAGATATCCTTCATGTTTTTTTAATTCCATTGTGATTAAGTTTATTTTTTTTTTGTTAGTGCTTAAACTGCATGTACTGCTGTATGTGTTCAAGAATTTTCTCAAAGCAACACACCAGTGTCATACAGCTACAGTAGTCGTCAGCCTTAAACATTCATTCATTTTGGGTTGGTTTTGTGACTGTGGGACATCTAAACGGTTGCCATTGCAGTTTTGTGTGTATGCGTGTGTGTTGCACCTGAGCTGAGAGAAAAGTTAACTGTCAAATGAAGGCATGCTGTGTTTATTCAGCACACTTTCATTGTGTGCAGGTTTTGACATGTGATTTAGAGAAAAGGCTTCAGAGTGATTCAGTCTATTTATTGTTGCTACAAGCAGAGATGACTGAAACCAACAGCAGGTCTGTTGACTTACACATTTGTCCAGGGGGTGTGTTTGTGTGGGTGTGTTTGTTGACTGGTTTGCAATCAACTTGTTAGCGGTTTTAAATGCATGGATGACACCTGATTTGAAAACAGGCTCTTCCTGCTCTGGGGTGGAGAGAAACCAGATTGGACTATTTATTGAAGAATGAATGAAAGAAGCACAAAACTACTTCTGAAAGAGAGGGGTGAACAATATAATTCTGATAGGCCATGATGATAATACATTGTTCACATAAATGATCTTTTGATTTTAGCATCTGGATGAATCTTGAAGTAGGCACACACTACTTTTTTAAACTGATTATCTTACAACGCATCAAGAATATTTAATGTCTCCAGCTGCAATATAAGTTACATGACATTCACAGGCTGGTTGTTGTGATTGGTTAGAAACTGTCGATAAAGGCTTTAAATCAATCATGTCACTGCAAACGTAAATGTGTTATCCGAGTCCATATTTCAATGCTGTATTAGCCTAAAGACCCTCATACTGAGCACGGGTGTCACTAATAACATCAAACATTGCTGACTTTCTGAACATGAGCCATTCCCAGGGTCATGGTTTTATGTTTGATGGTTCACTTGCATTGCTTACTGACTGCATTGAGCTCAAATGTGCCAATCAAACGGGCTACTGTAAAATTGGTTTATCCCAGACCTTAAGATTGGTTTCATCTCCTCTTGATCTATAAGCTTGCTCAGATCTCATCTAAGTAAGGAGAAGTTGCTTCTGCAACAAACAGTCAGGGTGGTTCACTTCAGCTTAAATGAGCTTTGTGCCGTATTTCCTGTTGACCTGGTTGTGTGTAGCGGTGTAACGAATGGTTTTTGGGTGAAATGTAGCTGATATTGGACACTAGAAATAAAGGATTGTGTGGGTGGAACCATCACTACATGGGTGGAACTATCAATTCAGGGTTTGTAACAATGACTAAGAATCAGACATGCAAAGATGACCAGTGTTGTAACTCGTGTCTTGTTTGTGTGCAACATCAGATGAAAAACCTGGAGACTCAGCCAGGACAGCACCTAAAGGTATCATCATGCAATAACTTGCATGAAGTTGTGTTGCAGTGAGGGCTGGACTAATTGGAACTCATGGCTCCTCCTCTTGACTGATATTGGCTTATATTACATAATCAAAACGTTCTGGGTTTATTGTGTGTTATTAACCTGCTTGGAATGGGTTGATCTGATTCTAATCATTTTTGGCCTCATAATGTGTGTGCTTGAATAGTAAAAGTTGTCTTAGGCCGTGTTCACACTTAACTTCTTTTTTCAACTGCCAGTGCCTTTTTTACATTCAACTCTATTGAAAAAGGAAAAAGAACGACACCTTTTTAAAAAGCGGACGCCTTTTCAAAAAGCGCTGCTGACGCCTTTTTCAGTTGAATTATTTCAACTTTTCAGAAAAGCGCTGTGTGACGTCAAGCGCCTTTTTGACAGCTGACCAATAAGGACGAGTGGAGTAGGTGCGCATTTACTTTCCCTAGTAATCCACTTCCCTAGTTACCAGTGGCCAAAAAGATGTGGTGTGAATTGCGTGTTCGCTCCGGTCCGTTACGGCCCGTGCACCCTCAACACCGCCCAGCTGCGTTCTCAGTCCACAGCTCAGAGAGCACAGCCGCACAGCTGGGGTGCAGAGACAAAGGAATTCCCGCAGTAATTTTACAGATTCACTCGTGACAGCGGGAGATAATACTATGTACGTGGTATAAAACTCTATATTAACCTTATAAACACATAAACAAACACACATACGGTCGTTTTTCTGAACCGTCAAAACGGAGTGTTTTATTCTGAAAATAAATAAATTAATGTTGTATCGGTGTCTGACTTCCCGTCCCGCTTGTTCTTTTCTGTGCTAAATTGACACGTTGTGCTCCGGCCATACGCTCCGGCACGGTTGCGCCGTAGGCAAATCCTGTTGTTAAGGTTACAGAACACTGGCATAAAAGCGCTCAAAAGGCGCTGAAGGCAGCGCTTTTTTATGAAAATAAAGTCAAGTGTGAACACGGCCTTAAACATGAGAATTCTACAAGAGCGTAAGGGATTTTTTTGAAAGAAGTTGGTGTAGATCATGTTTATTGTAGTTTTAAACCAGTTTAAGTGTAGATGACCTAGTGTAGGATGACAATGGCATCGAACTTGAACTGTGGATAAATAGGGTCCTGATTCATCCACATACATGCCTGTCTGATGTTTGGTGCTGCCGAATAACAGATTGAATTTTCGCATGATCTACGCGTCCTATAATAACTCACCGTTACAAGTGGTTAAAACACCAAACAGTGTTGTTGCTCATTCATCTCAGAACCATCTCCAACCAAAGATGTGGGCTCGAAGCTGCGGGAGGCTTTAAAGCAACAGCTGGCCATCATCCATGAACGTATGGAAGCCAAGAAACTTGCCAAGTTGGCTCTGGCTGAGGTCAGAGAGATTCTGGCCAAAGAGGAGGAGGAGAAGGAGCTGGAGCTGGGGAGGAAGGAAATATCAAGCAAGGTGAAGGAAAGAGTGGCCGCCAGACTGAAAGAGGAAGAGGAGAAGATAGAAAAGGAAGAAATGGAGAAGGCTCTGGAGAAACTAAGGAAGGAAAAAACAAACCAAGTGGATGACAAAAAGGAAGAAGTGAGCAAGGTGGGGGACAAAAAGCCAAAGAAAGTAGGAGAGAAAGAGGAGAAGTTGGATAAAGAGGGAGAGGGAAAGAAAGCAATGAAGGAAGATGGAGAGAAGGTGTCAGAGTCCGCCAAAGAAAAAAGAAAGAAAAGCAAAGAGAAATCCGAAGGAGGCGTTAAAAAGAAGTAAGATGTAATCTGGTATAAGGAAGGCAGTGTTATCCATTTTCAACCCGAGCGTCAGGTGTTAAGCATTACTTTGGTACCAACCGTTTGTCCATTGAAACAAGTTTCTATTCATGAAATATTTAGATTCTGATTTTCTAGTTAACGATTTCCTTATTGAAGATACTGATCAATAATCTGCCTTTTTTTTAACCTTTTTAGTTTTTAAAGTTTTTGTTAAGCTTCTTTAATGACAGAAAAGAGACGAGAAGTCAAAGATGTTCTTTGACTTCTCGTCTCTTTTCTCAATTCAATGTGCTGTTGAACTTTGTCATCCTTTCTCCTTGCAAACACTTTTTAAAGTGGATTTGTTTGTTAGATTTCACATTTATTCAACATCATGGTTACTTTTGTTTTTCCACCTATCTCATGACTGAGTTCATGAGCTCGCTGCGTCCATGCAAATCCTACCAGCAAAAGAGATTTTTACGAGACTGAAGGGACCTAAAATAAAAAGACAAGCACATCCCCAAGTGGGGGCTGGATCCAGAAACGAAAGGGTATAAAAAAGCAAAAATGATCTGCACACCAGGGAGCTCCCGTTAAAGGACAAGTGACTTTTCGGGCCAACATGCTCTTCATCAGACTTTCAATCCTTCAACGGGAGCTCCTGCAGATCTTTGTTGCCTCTTCATACCCAAAAAAAAAGAAGTTACATGGTGAGTGAAAATCTTGGCTGAGTTTAATTTAGTCTTTTAATGGAGAGGGAGACGGGTATGAATATGAAGGATTATTAGAGTAATGGAAGGGTAGTATTAAAAGTACAAGGTTGGTAAAAAAGCACTCTGAACTTTTAGTCTTCAAACGTATCAAGTGTTTTACTTCAGAGTTCAACTGATGTGATTTGACCTTTTTCAAAATAGTAAAGCATCAGATGCTCGGTTTGTTTCTTAATTTAGTCGTTTTTGTGGCTAACACCATAAATGTGATGTTCTATGTCAATAAAGTGTCCTGTTCTGTGTAAGTGCTGTTTTTTTTAGCATGTGGGATTTGGTCTCTGGTTTAACTAGATCTCGAGTATTTGGAAGGTAAACCAAAAAAAGAGGAACACAATAACAATCTGTTTGCTTCAAACTCAATGGTTTTATCAGCCGTTCAGAAACTACCGTTGAACCTCAAATTCTTATGAGAAACTTGTAAGTCAGCAAAAGAACACCCATGCCTGTTTTCATGTTGTTAGGTGGAAACCTTGATTATTTGATAGCCAATGTTATCATGACAGTTTTTATTACAGGGCCTTGTTAAGAGTGATTCTTTTGAATCCAATGTACCTCCACTTTCCAGAAAAGAAGATGCTTTTTTATGATGTCTGGACTCTTTGACTATGATAACTATAAAGCTTATCTATGGGCTAGTACTACTTAATTTGTGCTTGATTAAGGACTCTCGCACACGCCTAGATGTACATGACGTGTGCGTTTACTACACAACACGCATTTCTTGCCATCAACTTGTGAATCATCTCATATAGGACTGAAAGAGAAGGCTGTTGTCGTCACTTCCCGTCGTGAAGCTGCCCCAGTGGAGACACCTGAACCAACACCTGAAGGTACCACTAATCTTTGATATACACACTTTTACATACAAATGTTCCCTCCAGTGTCATCATAAGAACCTGTTAAGTTAGGATGCTGTGTTAAATGTAACTTAAAACAGAAGGATGATTAGAAAAACATTGAAACCTCTAATTAATTGGTTGGGACAGGTCACGTTCATCACTCTGTCCCATCACCTCTTCTTTGAACAACACTCGATAAGCATTTGAGAACTGAGGAGACCAATTTCTGTCATTTTAAAAGTGAAGTGTTTTACTATTCTTGCTGAATGTAGGATTCAGGGGTCAGTTGCATCAACTGGTCTTAACTAAGACTGGTCTTAACCCCTAAGTCGGTCTTAACTTAGACCAGTCTTGGCCTTGATGTTTAGCCTTTTACAACGTTTTTTCTGTGCTCACAAATGGGATTTCTGTCCAACATTATGTACACACGTGTAAGCAAACTGCTCCGTCCTGCAGAAATTTTAAGATTTTTTACGCAAGTAAAAAATGCCCATATAAACAGGCTGATGGAAACCCACCAGCACCATGGATAGCTTCAGTGCTATCAGTGTTGGTTTGAGTGCTGATTTGCGGTCCGATAAGTTCAAACGGATCAAAACGTAAAGTCTGTAGATCAGGCGCGCCATCATTAACAGTTCTAGTTGAAGAGGCTAACGTTGCTATAGTAACCGCCTTGGCTTTTACGCCTCCTCCTGACCAGGCGTAATATTTACGACGGGTCTTAGCAAGGAGAAGACTTAAGCTCCGGTTGTGCAACCAGTGTGACGGTCAGTTTGGACTTTGAACGCTGAGGTAGGACTGACTTGGCTTAAGACCAGGCGTCAGCAATGTTGGTGCAACTGATCACAGGTGTTCAACAGTTCAGGGTCTCCTTTGTTTTGTTTTACATTTCAATATGTGTTTGGCATTGTATTGTTGAAATAAGCAAGGCCTTTCCTGGAAAATAAGTTTTCTACTTGGCAGCATATGTTGCTCCATGTAGGTTAAGCATTAATCAGCCAATCAGTTACCCATACTCTGTGCACTAAAGCACCCCCCTACCATCACGGATACTGGCCTTTGAACTGTGCACTGATTACACTCCTGATGGTTCCTCAACTCTTCAGCCCTGAGAATTTTGCACCTAACGTGTCAGACCTCAGGACAGGTTTCCCACTTCACTCCTGTCCATTGCAAATGGTAAATGGACTTCAGCTGGTATAGCTCTTTCCAGTCTTCTGACTTTTTTCACACGTACACATTCACACACTGATGGCAGAGTCTGCTATGTAAAGTGTCCATCAGCATGAACTATTCCATTCAATAGTTCATAATAATTCACAGACGAAGCAGCATGTGCGATTTTGGGGTTCAGTGTCAGGCCAAAGGACACATTGACATCTGCAGAGGCTTGGTATCGAACCCCCAAACTTCCAGTTGAGAGATGATTTGCACTACCACTGAGCCACAGACTTCTCTTAGCCCTGGCCCAGAGAAGGTGGCAATGTTCCTGTATCTGGTTTAAATACAGTCTCCTCTTGGCCCTGTAGATATTCAGAAAGCAGTCGTTGATGCAGATTAACTGTTCACGGATTAACTGTTCACAGATAGCAGTTTATGGAAGTGTTTCCGTTTCCATGCAGAATTGTCTGTTTTTAATGCAGCCTGAAGATCACGGTCATCCCATCTTGATTTTAAGCATTGTCCCTTGCTTACAATCAACCACAGCTCTAGTCCTTTCCTAGAGAGCGTTGTGGGTCTACCAGTCAGTAAGTGAACTATCAAATACCAACAGGCAGTATCAAGTTAGAAAATGTACTGCCCCATCCAGAATGATATCCCTGGTTCCTGTGCTTGCCCTACGCACAAAGGTTTTCTTCAGATTTTCTGAATCTTTTAATGAACTTTTGAACTGTCATCTCTACATTCTTCACAATTTTTATATCATGTAAATTCTCACTTTCTTAAGGTGACTCTTTAATTTCGTATCACGTTACTCATCTGTTTCCAGTTAACTGAACTGTGAGATTGACCAACTATTCCAGTCCCGTAACCACTGTTCCAACTCCTTCTGAAATGTGTTGCAGGCATTAAATTAAAAATGTGGTTTCAATGTTTTACTAATCATCACATTCTGTCTTAGTTAACATTTGACACAGAGACCTAACTTTTTTGAAACTGGGTTGTTGATAATTGGAGAGATTGAGAATGTGCTTAAGCACACAACTGTATTTTTCTTCAGTGCAACTTTTGGTTAAAGTTGACACAATATCACACAAAGTTGAAACAACAATGCAAATACCAAAACTTATTAGTCCACAGCTTGATTCAGCTGCAAAGAATGAATGTAGGATTCACATTTAAAGCTGTGTGGATGACACACACACACACACACACACACACACACACACACGCACACACGCACAGACACACACACACACACAGACACAGACACACACACACACACACACACACACACACGCATTAAGTGAATTTAAAAATTTGGGAACGAAACATTTTCATTTCAAAGTTTTTACCGATCATTTGTTCTTCATCTTCCTCTCTCAGCTTTTCTTGAGCCTGAGCCTGTGCTTGTTGAAGAAGTGCTGGAAGCTGCTGAAGCTGACGACACAGCTTCAACACCACCAGGTGTGTATTCATGTGTATTCATTTAATTTGATAATTCTGTAGTGGGGTTTTCATCAAGCAGACAGTAAATCAAACACTGGCAGTGAAGGTGTTAGTATGCAAATAAAAACTGAAGATGCCGTTAAAGATGTTAAACAGAGAATGCCAGCACAGAGACGGGACAGTGCTCGGCACAGACAGCACAAACTCTTCCTGCATCATAGACTCTGTAAACTCTGTTATATAACCTAGCTGTGTTGTTTTTTTTTAACTGGAGATAAACCTCTATGCTTTTGTGTCCAGAGCCTGAACCTGAGGCTGAACCAGAACCTGAACCTGAAGCTGAGCCAGAACCTGTAGAGACTCCTGAGGTTTGTACAGATATGTTTTTGATCCTTCTGTGGAGGGAAATATGTTTAGAGTCAGGACTCTGGTGGTGGGTGAATGGAATCTTTCTGTGTGTGCTGTGCTGTTTTGGCCATGTCATTTATCTGTTTTAGTGTTTCATCTCTCAATCTTTGGCGTCGTATGTGGGCCCTCACATTTTGAGCATTGCATTTTTTTTAAATCTTTCAGTGCTGGCCATGCTTTAGAGGTCTTTTGATGGAACATCTAAAAATAGCATGGTCATCATATCAATTGATCAAATCTCAATGAACTGGTTCTTAAATCAGCTAGGACTATAAACCATAAAGTACCTGTGGATCTGAATGGGTTCAATGGTAAACGGAAAAGTCCACAATTTATAAAATCCAAATGTACTAACATTTATTGGATGTTTTTTTATTCAGGTCATTGAGGAGGATCCAGAGGTGCTAGCAGAGGAACCTGCAGCTGTGGAAGAGGAGGCACCTAGCGACGAGGCTGCAGATGAGGTATGTAGTTTATCGTAAATTGCATCATGTTGGTCTCATATGCACTTTGCTCTTCTGGCAAACTGAATTGTCTTTATCTCAGTATGTTTGGTCAGGTGTTGTAAAGACATCTTTTGTATTCCTGCAGTGATGAGAACCTCACATTTCTCAACATTTGTGAATCGTTAAAACAGCTTTGGAAATGGTATCCCTGAGTCATCTGTATTGCAGTTTTGCTGTAGACCAATTGTTTCTTAGGAGCTGCTATTGTGTACAACTGTTACTTAGCAAACAAGAAACCTTTTTTCAGTTGACACTACCTGCCTGCAGCTTCTATGTTTTGGTATAAGTTCTGAAAAGAGTTGAATGTTGGTTGGTAAAAATCCATCATGATATTCGTGTTAATTTCTCACTAATTTCACTTTTCCTGATCTGTAGACCATAAAAGTCGTTCCAATTTAAAAAGCTTTCCGGCTGCTCGACCGTATCACAGAAGGAAAACAGCTTCTGATTTAATTTGTGAAAGAAATGTAAAAGCCCTTAAAAAAAATTTCAATGTTGTTTGATGCAGGCTGCTCCAGTCGAAGAGGAGGAGGTAGCAGCAGTTGAAGAAGTTACCGAGGAGGTGGAGGAGGAAGCTGCTAATGAGGCAGTGGAGGAGGTTGAGGCGGCATTTGAGGAGGTGGCCTCAGTTGTAGAGACTGTTGCAGAGGAGAGTGCTCCTACAGAAGAAGCTATCGAGGAGGCTGCTACTGCAGAGGAAGCTGTGGAGGAGCAAGCTGAGGAAGAGGAGGCTGCTCCTGCAGAAGAGACTGAGGAAGAGGAAGCTGCTCCTGCAGAAGAGGCTGTGGAGGAGCAAGCTGAGGAAGAGGAGGCTGCTCCTGCAGAAGAGGCTGTGGAGGAGCCAGCTGAGGAAGAGGAGGCTGCTCCTGCTGAAGAGGCTGTCGAAGTTGTAGAAGAAGAGGAGACTGCTCCTGCAGAAGAGGCTGTGGAGGAGCCAGCTGAAGAAGAGGAGGCTGCTCCTGCAGAAGAGGCTGTGGAGGAGCCAGCTGAAGAAGAGGAGGCTGCTCCTGCAGAAGAGGCTGTCGAAGTTGTAGAAGAAGAGGAGACTGCTCCTTCAGAGGAACCTGCAGAGGAAGAGGCAGCATCCTTAGAAGAAGTGGTTGAGGAGGTAGTGGAGGCAGCTACGTCAGAGGAGCCTGCTGAGGAGCCCACAGAAGAGGAAGCTTCTCCAACAGAAGAAGCAGCTGAAGAGGTAGCACAAGAAGAGGAGGAAGTAGCTGAACCTGCTGAAGATTCAGCTGTACAGGAGGAAGCAGCGGCTGAGGAGCCTGCTGAAGAGGAGGCAGCCACCTCAGTGGAGGAGGAAACAGTAGAAGGTAAAAAGAAATTGAAACATGAAAAAGGTCATATTGTCATTGTCAGTGTCGGTTGTGTCTGAAGACTAAGCTTTGAAAAAGACACAATTAGCAGGTAAGAAGAACAAAAGCATTAAAGCATGGGGTTAATCTCTGCTGGAGGCCAGGCCTCACAGTCCCATTCACCCAGAGTAGTGTTGTTGGTTATAAATCCATTTCCTCCACTAGATTCTCCTGCCTTAAGTCTTCTGTTTGACACAGTTTATCAGCAATAGATAATTTAGCTCCATCATCCAGCACTTATAACAGATGTATCAAGACGGATACATGTAATGTTGACAGGTTGTGTTCAGGATACAGCAGGAATGTATGGTTTAAAATGTTTTTTTTTGTTTAACAGAAAACGAAGAAGTACAAGAGGAAGAGGAGGCAGCAGAAGAAGGTAGGTACAGAAACACACACAGATATTAAGGAGGTTACTTGAAACAAGAGGCTGGGATATAATCTTTAGTTATCATTTACTACAAGCCCCCTACGTGTTTATGTACATCTTTGATTGGTTAGGACAAGATCTAGTGTGACTGTGCACACAGGTGTACAGACATAACCACTCACCATAAGTGAAGCCAAGACACTTGGCGCTCCCCCTACTGACTGTCTGCAGTATTACATATATAGCCCCCCTCCCCCATGTTAAGAGGTAGGATATGGCTAGAAAATCCAAATGCACATCAAATAAATCTTTATCCAAAATGGTTTCTGTCATTGTCATCTGATCATGTGGATTTATGTCCAAGTGGTGAGTTTAGTTTTACAAGTTATTTGATGCTATAAATGAGCATGTGACACAATAACACATTCAACTTTCCATACCTGAGTTAAGAGTGTTGAATAACTGAGTGTGTCTGCTTCAGACTGTGAAGTTAATTTATATTTTGGTTAGTGGTAGGGACAGGATGTCAAATCTAGGGCCTGACCGATATTGGTTTTTTGGGTCAGATACCGATAGCGATATTGGGGAGAGAAAAATCGTCCGATATCTTTCTTAGATCTATGTTCGATTGGTAGAGATAAATATAGATATAGATTTACACATTTATTGTGTTGATCCTTCAAATGCAGTTATCAAACACTTTTGGAAAAGATTTATAATGAAGACAAGATGGTCACTCAACTGGAAAGTAACTGAGCATGTACGTGCATCACCGCTCGACTCTCTGGAGAGTGATAATGCTTGTTATAAGCCATACAGCGCCCCCTGCTGGTGAAAGAGAACTGCTAGTGTAATACAATGAAACTCAAATGAAATGCTTTTTGACTGGTGAATAAATCGAGTAATATCAGCGCATATCTACATTAAAAGTAGCCGATACCGATAGTCACTGGATATGATTTTATCGGCTGGCTGATTAATCGGTCGGGCTCTGGTCGTTACAGCGACTCCACCGGCTGAACCCTTTGTTTGTTTCTTCTTTGTCTTTGACGTCACTTTTTCTCTCGTCATGCTTTAGCACCAATAAAGCTTCAAACAAAGATACATTCATGGGGGACAATTGGTATCAAAAGAATATCCAGACATCACACATCTTGACCCTTGACCACTAAAGGGGGACAATGGACATGTAAGACCTTGTTCTCTTATCTGGATCATTTGTTTCTCTTTACAGTTGCAGAGTTTGTCGAGACAGTGGAACAGATTCAGGAAGAGCCCACAGGTAAATAAACCCAGTTTATGATGACATAAAACAAGTACCAAGACTACAGAGCAAAATCTGTTTTTCTTTGGTCCCCTGAAGTAATACTCTGACCATCCTGTGTGAATTCTAGCAGCTCAAAAGATCAAACCTGTAGAATAACATGTTCTTCAAAGTTCTTCAAAGTTATAATGTGGCTTTCAAAATTCTGATTGGTCGACCAGATGTTAAGACTTGTGAATCCTTATGTAATACAGAGGTGATGGTGTATAGCGAGAGCAGCAGTCTACAGTAGGGTGCAGTGTGCTTTCAACGTGGATCTGATAATCAGCTGCACTTTGGCTGCTCCTCGGGAAAACACATTATCTCTTCTTTTGATAATAGAAAGCTATTTTTCTTCATCTTTCCTGACAGCAGCGCCCTTTGCACAATAAGCTGCATCAGTGATCAGTGTTAAGGTAACTGCTGTCTATGCCGACGTAAAGCTTTAAAGAAGGGAAACACTTTGACTACTCAGAGAACAGAATCACATACAGAACGTCTGCAATGTAGATTTCATTGTTCTCATGTGTCACCACACCTAAACAAAAACCATCATATTCATAGAGCAGGGACATCTAGCCAATATGATGAATATGTTTTATTCTTTAAATAAAAGAAAACCAACATTATTCATAACAAATAATATGATAATGCTACTAGTGTAAGGGATGTCCTGATAATAACATAGGCCTTAAAACGTCATGATTAATTTAAACTTTTAAAGATGTGTGCTTTGATTTGAAAGTACGGGTCATTAAAACCAGTATAAATGAATAAAACATAACTTTCATAACCCGTGTTCCTCACAACGTCTGCCTTAAAAAACAGTCAGGGACATTTTTTTAACTTTGAATTCACTTTCTGTTTCTGCTCCTTGGTTTCAGTCATTTCAGCATCCAATAAATCATCAGTATTCAAAATGTATCACTTGAGCTATATAAAAGCCCTGACACACCAAGGAGGCCGTCGGTCAACCGGTGAGCGCTCGTCGCCATGGTTTTTACGGTGTGTCCAGCTCCGTCGCTACCCGTCGGCCCCAGTTGGCCTTTTTTTGGCCGATTCCAAATGGTTAATCAGCGTCGGCAGTCGCCAGTGCGGTTAGTGAGAGGAATCTCTCTGATTGGCTGTTCAGCTAAGCGAAACAGGAGAGCCAGTGCATGAGAAGAAAAACGGAAGCGCCTCTTCTGTGCTTGTTCCACTAATAAAAGACCAAGGGCTGACAACGCCAGTGCCATTTTGTAACGGTTTCTTTATCCGCATTCTTCCTCGTCCTCTTACGGTTTCCCCTTTTAGGAATGACGATTACAGACTACCGCCGCCTGCTGGCACGGAGAGTTATTGCCTCTCAAGCATGCGCAGAAAGTACGTGGTGGTTGGCCGTCGGCTGTAGCCTTTGCGGTGTGTTCTAGTGCAACTTTTTGGCCAAGATAAAAGGCGACGTGACGTGAAGCCACAGGCGGCCTTCGTCGCCACTAGTTCTTATCCGTCTGCTTGGTGTGTCAGGGCCTTAAGATAAAACTCCATCTCACAGTAGCGATTATGTTTAACATACATGACTGTAGCAAAATAATGTATTAGATATGAATTTATCTAATTTACCTCGAAGAAGGGCACCACTTCCGGTTTAACGGAAGAAAATAAACATAAATGATATTAGTTTATTAATAATCAATCAATCTCATATCAGAATGTGTGAACTCTAGAGCAGCTTAAATCAGGAAAAGACACGGACAATAGTTCTGAATTTTATGTTTAAGTTTAATAAAGAAAATAATAAAACAATAATATAAATGAAACAGATATAAAGAATATGGTTATGACAGTGATGATGTAATTATGATGAATATGACCATGACATGTTATACCTCGAACTCTATAACTCAACTTGTATGGTGAAATTATATGTTTAGTAACGAGATAAAACGCGGTATTGTTTAATTGATTTAACTATTAAACGAACAAAGAATAAAAAGGTGATTAACGAATTTTGGGATTAAATTTGGACTCGGATTGTTTAAGGAGACACGACCAATCTTAATCTCAACACAAGCTCATAGCAGACGTCTTACTGTTGATGTCTCGTCGACTTTCCCCCAGTGGTCTAGCGTCGATTCTCTGGTTCTGATCCTTCAGAACTTTCACCAGCCAATAAACTGCCGTAGTCAGTCAGGTGGGAAGTCGGGATGAGCCAGAGGTGTTGAGGTTCGATGATGAATGCAGAAGTTGGTTCGCGTCGTCTCCCAAAGGCTCCGAGTGGATCAAAACGGGAAAATGTTCTTTAGAAAGTCTTTTGACAGTTCAATTTCCTTCTTAGAATAACCTGATGGCCATCTCGATTTATCCAAATCAGGAAACTGGCGTCAAACTTGAAGATGAGCCCAAAAGTTGGAAAGGCCTTGCTTTAAGCCAGGAAGAAGGAAAGGTCTCAAAAATGTGCGTAAAGTTCAGTAGGAGTCGTTCCTACGGTTGAAGTCTTGAAAGTTTAAGAAAAGAAAGATTCTGCCTTGAAATAAAAATGAAATAAAAAGTTAAGGAACTAAGAGTCAGTCTTAGATGAAGGAAGACTTTGACTCAAACTTTCCTTTCCTTGAGGTGAGCGTGTGCTTGTGCTCGTGAGCTGCACTCAACCTGGTCTGCACAACGACTGAGGTTCTGCTCTGCAGAAGGGATCTTTATCATGAGGAGCAGAAGAGGGGGGCAACTGGCCAACACCCTGTTGCTGGGTGCTGCTTTAATTACCGAGTTTACTCAATAATATTACAAGTCAGAACTAAAACATATATACGTCACCATACATTTATCTCTATGTAAATTGTAAATTCACGTCAATGTAAGTCACGTCATATATTTAGATATACGTTTATATGGCACATCCTGAGGGAATCATTAAATGTCAGCCTGTAGTGAATCAAAAAGTGTTATACATTTGACATACTTAATAAGGCAGATTAATAAACGTATGAAAAGCAATAGGTGTCTTTAAATAACACCTTATACAGCTAATAACACATCATACGATTGTAATACATATGGAGCATGTGATTATAACAGCTTACTTATCCTCGATGTCCTGGCCACCAGGAGGTAGTGTTCATCTACCTAAAATTTCTATTAAAATTGACTTAGTTCTAACTTCTTAAGTAGACATCGGATTTTAAGCAGAAAAAGATCATTTCAATACATTCAATGTGACATTTACAGATATGTGGACTCAAAGAGATTTAAGTGTTCATTTGAGGGAGAATTAAACATGTTGGTTCAGATCAGAGTTCTGAACCTTAGTCTGGGTGAGTGCTTTCTTGAGAAGTACCAGACCTCCAAATGGTCCACTCCTTTGGGGAGTTTTATGGCGCCACAGTTCAAAATGTCATTCTGTTCATGGATATCACGTCTCTTGGGTTCCTGTTAGTCGTTTATCTAAGGTTTTACGAGTTGATGATATACTCTCGCTTCAGCTTTTCTGAGGGAGGAAAGCTTTCAAATCGTCAATCAGTTCCTTTGGTTTTGACTGACCGTAAATCCGTTAATCCACAGTGTCATGGTTCATGCATGTGGATCTTTGAAGGTCTCAGACATACGTCTTTGTACTTACAGATGTCTCCCAATCATTTACTGGGAGTTCCGACCATAGGTTTGTGTGAGAAACTTTGTTTAATACAATTGAAGCTGCTGAATATCGCTACATGACATACAAAGGAACAACTTTTCACACATCAGAATGATTCAATACAGGTGCTAAAAGTCCAATGAGACAAATACAGTTGAGATATTGTTGGGGGGCTTCTTTGTCTGTAAAGAACAGAGTGAGGTGGCAGACAGAGAATATGAGGAGATAGAGGCAACACAAAAAGAGCAAAGTTTATGCTGGAGTGGAACCAGAGACTTCTCGTTACCAATCAGCTACCACGGTGCTCCTAGAAACATACTGTACTCAATTATTTTACCCCAGCTCTCACTAAGAATCTGTTGTTTACACCCTCCAGATAATCGTTAGTCTGACAAATATCTTAGATTTTTTGGAACAATTGTAAGGGTGAATTCTCTGACTAGCAACATCCTGGAGGGATAGATAAGAAATGTGTTGTAATAAAAATGTCTGGTCCTTTAATGGTTTACCTTAATGCTGATGACGTCATATCCTGTTTATTCTTCTCCTAGAAACGTAGAGGACGTTGCAGTCGTTGTGGTGACGGAGCAGGGACCCACTGAAGTTGCATCGGCACCATCTGAGCATGCTCAGAACAACGGTGCACCTCTCCATCTCCAGAGAAACGAATGAGTCATTATGACAACACTCGCCTCTGTCCCCCTCCCCGTGTTTTTCACACCTCTTTGAACTTCCTGTTGGTATGAATGAATGAGATAATGGATGAATTGTTTATCAATTTACTACTCCTTCTTTACCCCATTGTTTTCCCTTTTTGTTCTACAAATAGAGCGCCCATTTTAGTTATTTTTTCCGAAAGGGTTAGTATGACTGCCAAACTCTCAGAACATGTGAAGTCTTTGTGTCGCAGCCGATCTATCAGTCTTGTATCTGGAACAGCTGTAATGTTACAGCCGTCTTGAACTTTATTTTGAAGTCTTTCAGTGACGTAGCTTTGCTTCCTGGAGCTAAATTCTGTTAACTGAAGCCAGAGCTCCTAACTGAGCTTACATCAAGCTGTTTCAGCGCCGTCTTTGTGGTCTTTGGAGGCTCAGAGCCACAACAGAAAAGGGAATTCAGCTCTAAACAACACATTAGGTCTTATCGCCACTGAGGTAGCAAAGATGTTTTTGGGGAAAAGTTAATCCTCTACCTTTTGCCCGTTTCTTTCTGGTCAGTGTTGTAATACTATGCAAAGCTGTCCTGATGTCTCTCCCCTGCTTCACTCGCTCCTCCTCAGCTTACCAGTTTATTTACCACTCAGTGTGTGTATACTCCAGGATACTTCGCCACTTATTACCACATGAATTAAGAGAAAAGGCTGGTGTGTTTGAGCGTGTGTGCTGATGTGTTCCTCATGTTTCCCTCGATGAGCGAGCTCTTGTGTGTTCAATCTCTTTTTTCTAATTAGTCCTTCTGTGAGCCGTAGATATCATGTCGAGTTTTTGGACAGTGTTTAATTTGTGTTTTTGTTCTTTAACCTTTACCTCTGTGTGTTTGTCTTTTGTAGATCCTAGCTGTTCGTTTTTTTTTTTCTTAGTTTCCGATACGAATATCATGACCATCTAAAACTAGCAAATAAGTTTGAGCTGAAGTCTTTCACTTGAAGCTCGGCTCTGTGTTTAAACTGTGATGTAAATGAGGGCACCATGAACAGTGCAAAGCTGACACTCGGGGTGTAAAGATTCTTTTTCAAACAAACCAGCGATACATGAATCCAGACCCAAAAAGCAGAATCAGGCAGAATATCTCGAATGAAGCATTTTAACCCTTTGTGATCCAGAGTCCACTTCGTTTAATGGTAGCTTCAAAACATTTGTAACCTCTGGCTAACATAGGGTTAAATAGATGAGACTTCTTATTCCTGTGTCAGTCAGCCGACACCAGTGTGATGATCTTTGTGCTTTTCTTCAGCTGTGAAACTCTACTGCCCTACTCTGCTTAAACTGTAAAGGGAAATGTGGCGACACGTTCCTTTCACCCTCCTCTCTTGTGTTTGTGACACCAGAAAAAGCCTTGGTGTCTTTTGATCCCTGGATCCATGGTACCAGGGCTCCTGCAGGCTCAGATCAGAGAACAAAACCTCTTCCTGCCCATCTTTCTATCACAGGACTTAAATGAAGCCAAATCCCACCTTTTTAGTGTTATTTTAAAGGTAACGGAGATTTGTGTACGCTTATTTTCTTAATTTTCAAGCTAAACCACACAAGTGTATTTACACATGACACTACGATAGTTTTTGGGCAGTTGTTGCAACACTGTTGATACTCAACAAAACAACGATTAGTAGATCTGATTTTGAAGGATTTATTTAAAAACACTACAGTTAGTGGAAGAGAGATCAGGGGAAACATTCCTCGCGTTTTAAAAAGCGATCATTCAGATTAATCGTCTCAATGTTCTCGAGCCCTAACATATACTGTAAAGCAGCCGTTAGGAGGGATGTAACGCATTCCAGTGCTGTGCAGTAGTCCTCTGTCGGATGTCTTGTCTGTTTTTTTCTATAACAATTGCTGGTCTTTTCTACTTCTTTACACTTTGTAAGTCAATGTGAACTGTAAAACCTTTTTAAGATTACAATCTTTACCAAGAAAGAGGTCTAGATTTTTAAAAGGAACATTTTTAAAAAGGACTTGGACAAATAAAATAATAAAAACTCTTTCTTTACAGCTTTTTACAAAGCCGTGAGTTGTTTGGGACAGGCGGGTTTAAGGGGCGGTGCTCTTTAAGAAAACAACTTAATTCTTCAAGAATTCAAAGGAAAGAGCAATAACATTGAAACAGCTGAGTAACCCAGTGATACAGATGTTTATTTTTTTCCTTACTAATGTTGGATCAGAAGTCATTTACATGCTGGGAAGGGTTGTGAGGAAATGGACAGATTTTCTCCCTAACAAAGGAGGTGGCAGTAAACTGCGCAGTACACGGACCTGCACAGTTCTATGGGAATAAAAGATTGTTGGGTAAAGACTGCCCATCACTTCACAGTGGTGTCTGCAGATTCAAGCTGTCCTGTAGATACTATTGATTAAATTATTGTGAAGTAGCCATGGATTGTGTAAAGCAGTTATGAAGTGACACAATTTTCTGTAAACAATCTGTTGCTGCCTGCAATAAAGGGTTTGGGACAACAAAGCACCGACTTGCTCTGTTCATTTTGTGGCTCTGCTTCAATGTAACCACTTCCACTAAAGACCAACATGCAATTCATTCATGTCTGTTGAATATGCTGAGTTGGGTTTGGCCCGAAAGGTACATAGCTTTACAAACAAGAGTTTGGTTTTATTTCAGGAAGGAATAGAGAAGCACTTCATCAAACTCAGCAAATCACCAGCATTTACACCACGACTATGACCAAGGCAAGACTCGGACTGACATTTTAAAATTGCCTGTGGATGGTTTAATCCACATGACGTATTCATACTGCAACATACATTCAGTGTATGACCATTTTAAATCATCTTATATACTGTAGCTGTAAACTCCCTCTATGAACATTTTGTTCCTCATTCTTAAAAGCATGACTCGTGAGATTCTAGGGCTGAGTCCTTCAATGTTTTAAAAGATCTGCTTACTCAGGAGAGAGAATTCAGGATGAGGGAGAGGAAGACTGAAAAGTTGTTAAACTGATGGTTTTGCTGCCATCTGGTTACAGATAAGAACAATTACAACGCTGTATAGTGTAATGAATCATCAACACTATTAATGCAATCACTCCTCCAGTGTTCAGACTGAGACTTGTAGAGATGTGTCATTTTTAATCACACAGAAAGGGTCTTTGCGTTTAAGTGTAGATTAGAGCTGGAGGTAACATGACTCAGCTACTTCTTTCATGGGTAAAATTTTGATTGGTCCTCACAATTTAATGTTAAAGGTTGAAGTTTTGAATATTTAGGAAAAAATATAATATAGATCTGTTTTTAAATGACTCTTTCATAGTCGTAGAAGGAAAAACTCCATGTACACAGCCGGCATACAAGGAACACGGGTATAATGCAGAGATTGGTTTTCAGATTTAGTAACAGTCGTATACATCTAACATTATGCAACAGTTTGGCAATTCTGAAAGAACTAGGAACGTTGTGTAATAAGGACTAATTGAAAAGTCATCATAACGTACAGGTATATAATCCCAGCTTTCTCTTGTCCCATTCTTCTAACACAGCATGAATGCAGCATCAACCACCAAGCTGCTCTAGCTTAATGCTAACCTGCAAACATCAGAATCAGCTTTGTTGGTCAGATGTAAAAATACAGTTCGAAGAAAGTGACTGTTTTAAGTTGCTCTCTATGTCTACACACAGATATAGATATTCCAACTAAGGGCAAGATTTAGTGGAGTATATACCTTCCCACAGAAAAAAACAAAGATGCAACTTCGTGCAGTTTGAAACATTAATATTCAGAGAAATTATGGAAATGATTTCTCAATCAGTCTAAATGTTTGAGAAACATGTTTAACACATTCCTGATCACTAAAATGTGGCTTGTAGTTTTCATTTATCATCATGTTAACATGTTAATTTAAAACAAAAAGGCCCACTGAGTGAATGTAACACAGCACCCTATTATCCTAGTCATCATCATTATTATGCTTTGCACA
Organism: Tautogolabrus adspersus; assembly: GCA_020745685.1. Lineage (NCBI taxonomy): Eukaryota > Metazoa > Chordata > Actinopteri > Labriformes > Labridae > Tautogolabrus > Tautogolabrus adspersus. The sequence continues at coordinate 2,683,875 of CM036544.1, forward strand.
CCTGCCTCCCAGAGATGAGCAACTTTACTAGCCTGATAAACATCACTGTCACCTAATAGGTCTGAAAAGGTCATTTAACAGGCAGAGCAAATGTTGATAAATCTCGATTGTTCAGGCAGGCCATCCACCAACGATCCCAAAGAACCTAAGAGAGCTCAGGAGCTCCCAGGAAAAGATGTGATTAGTAACTGAGATTAACAGATAGTGACATGCAGTAATATGATGTGAATGCAGAGAGAGAGAGAGGGAGAGATAAGAGCTCAAGATGCCAGTTCCCCCGGTAGTCTAAGCCTAAAGCAGCATAACTCTACCTTTATCAAGAACATTGGAGCTTTCTGCTATTTTCTGAAGAGGAGAGAGTTTTTCGTCTTCATTCTGACCTGATGTTGTGCTGAAATTATTACGGATTTAATGTTTCACTACCTATTACTTAGAATATAGTAGGAGTAAGAAATGTCATTGTCAGATTCATGCAGCTCTGATCTCACATCTCACATCTCTCATCAATATTAAATAGATTCTTTGTTATCACATGTAAGCTAGCAAGCCTGAGGACTAAACAACCCAAATAAGGAATTTGACATTAATGAAGAGGTCTGAGGCCTTCAGAGGAGTAGTTATTAAACAGCCTTTATTTCATCAGGGCTTCAGACTCATCAAAACATGCCAACATGTTTCAGCCATAAAGGCCTTCATCAGGGCAGGTAGGCTACTAAATGGACACCAAGCTACTTTCTTTAAAGATTTCCAACCAATCACACGGTCTGTAGTTGTGGCATGATGAACGTCAATGGGTACTTCTCACTTCCCTTAATTGCATCGAGTGTCCTCCGAGTTGCCTCCTCCACTTGCGTCTTAGTCCCTCCCACCAGAGATGCATGGAGGAAACGAAGCAGAGGAGAGAGGAACGAGGAGATCTGTTTGAAGAGACATGAGACGTCCTTTCCTCTACAGCATCACGTGAAGCCACGTCTGTTTGTGATGATGACATCAGCTGATCACGTTCAGCTGTCAGTCGTCTTTAACAGCTGTTTATGTCCGCACAAACACACACTGTATTATTTCTAATCAAATACACACAGTAACAGTGTTCAGTCTGTGTACTTTACCACATGAAGAACAACCTGCAGGCTGATAATAACCAAAAGAACAATTTCTACTGACAAAAAGATTTCATACTGAATTGTTGAATTTATTCTTTGTATTAGTTTGGACTTATGATTGGACAATGAAGTGTGTATTTTATAAACACAGATATTGATGTGAGAATGATTGATGAGGTTGTAAATGATAGAAACTTTGTGAAGGTAAATAAGTGTGAATGTAAAAGGTGTTTGTGAGTGACAGACTCCCTCTGCATCAGACTCTCATCATCATCACACATTCAAACAGTCTGAGGGATCATGAACATGAAGGAATCATTTCTGAACACTTCATATTAACACACTGTTTGTTTGAGTGTGGGGAGTGATGGGCCTACACTCTGATTGATTTATAGAACTGATGCTTCATATTTGGTTGTTAATCTTCATGTCAGACACTTTTTAATCCCAGCTCATCACAGACTCTTTACAAACTGACACATGATCTGTTTAAATGTCTTTTTAATGTCCGTCTTTTCTCCGGTATTAAACTCCGCTCATGTTGATAAGTTTCACTGAAGTCTGATCCGCTGCAGCGTCCAATCAATGAATGATATTCGATAAGGGGGCGTGTCTGTCAGTAAAAAGACTTCCGTAAAGCCAGCTCTCGTGTCTCCTCGGCCATCGCTCCTCGGATCTCCCTCCTCTCTCCTCGATCCTCTCTCCTCCTTTCAGTGTAAGAGCTTTGGGACGATCCTTAACATGGCGGGTCTAAAACTACTTCCGGTTCGGCCGAGGAGCGAGGACCGAGGAGATAGCAAATAAGAGAACTGAGAAGTACCCAATATGTGGAGTCCCACAGCAAACACATTTAAAGTTGAGGTATACTAACCCCCAAACATCTACATTTCAGCAGCAGACTGTTCCACTGAGGCCCCCTACAGGCCTGGAGCACTTCTGTTGTGATGATGGGATTCACAGTGTTTTTCTTTTGCAGTTGCTTTTGTGTTTGTGTGTATTTTGTTTGTGGACGGCTGTGGCTCAGTTAGTAGTGTAGGTCGTCTCTCTACTGGATTGTCAGGGGTTCGATCCCCAGCTCCTGCAGCTTGGGCAGGACACTTAACCCCAAGTTGCTCCCACTGCTTCGGCAGCAGCGTATGAATGTGTATGAATGGGATAAGTTACTTATGATTGTCACTTTACATAGCAGCCACTACCATCAGTGTGTGAATGTGTAGGTGTGACATGCGATGTGAAAGTGCTTTGAGTAGTTTGACTAGAAAAGCGCTGTACAAGCTCAAGTCCATTTCACCATTTACCATTTTAGCATCGTTGCATCATTTATGCACATTGCAGAGAGTTTGCTGTTAATGCAGTTGATTTGTCTTTTTGCAGCATATTTAAAATTGCAGCACGTTTCTAATATTTCAATTGTTTTGGACTTTTTCGTGTGCTTTTGAATTTGCACCACGTTTTTCATGACGGTGACCTATAACCATCAGTGGTCACTTTTTTGAACCAAAAAGAACAGTAACAGTCAAGTCAAACCAAGATGTCCCATGCTTAACTTTTGGGCTTAGATGTAGAGCTGATCACTCTTCGAATCCTCCTCCTCTCTCTTACTTGTGGAGGTTTATTAACCCCCAAACTGCTGCTGAAGAAATGGGCCACAGTGTCTAAATGTGCGTAAGTAATAACCTCAATATAAGTGCAGTCCTTTTTCTTTTTAATATATCCAACATTGAGCGTTAGATGCAACAGGTATTTTGTCCTGGAGTTGTTGGAAACCAAACGATCTGCTGTGGGGTAAATAAATGTTTTTGCACTTAGAAGTTGTGCTGAAATAATGCTTTATATTCCTGCTTCATGAAACATGCCACTCAGTGCAGATTATTGCAATGCCCCCCCCAAGAAAAAAAACACACACATCAAGATTAGCATGAACAACCTCTACCTTCTCAACTATGTTAGACAGTCTTTTTTGCACTTGTGTCCCTGCCATCAGAGTCTGTGCGCACCACTGTTGGGCAGTAGAGAATCCTTTGCAGTTTGCTGTCAGTGTAAATACAGATTGGTTGGTCTGCTGTCCTAAATCCTGATTGGATCATACACTACACAGCTATTTATTGTGTGTGAGTGCTGAGCTCAAATTGAGTCCACAGTCATAGTTGCCATGGTGATTTTCTGACCAGTAAATCTTTGTCTGCAGTGTGTGCACAAAAACATGTTGTGCATTCTATAGAAAAAACATGACACATAAACACATTATATTGCATCTCTGCTCAGATTTGTGTTACATAGCACGTCTCCGTCTTCCTCTTCTCTACTACCCACCCCCAGTCCGTTCAGTCTCACTTGCTCTCCTTTGAGTTATCACCATGGTAACTCGACAGAGACTGCAGGGTTGCAGCTGCAATGAGGAATGAAAGGTAAATGAGCGAGGCTGAGACAAAGGCAGTAAACTGGGCTAAAATAGGATAGTATACTATTTACTCTAAACCAATAAACCAGTGAATGTACAAGACAGCATTGCAGCATCTCGTTTTCTGTGTCTCTGTATTCAGGTCACTTGTCATCTGACTTTCTTCCTGATCTCTCGTCTCTCTCCCTCCCTGTCAGTTGCTTGCTTCCTTTTATTCTTCTCTTTTTGACAATGTTAAAGCATTGCTTACACCTACAATGAGGGTAATTTAAGAAAGAGCCTCACTAAGCATTCCTTAAGTCTCTCATTTATCTTGAGTTCAAGAGTGATCCAGTTATAAATGACCTTGTAATGCTATAACTAGGTCTTATCACTGTCCCTCAATAGGCTATTAATAGTCTGAAATACAGCTATTATCACTTCCACTTTCTTTCCTCTTCCACTGTGAGAGAGAGAGGCTTCATAGGTAAATCAAAATCCTTCTTAATGTTTGATAACTGATATGAACAATACGCCATGTTGAGTATCTTTTATATGAAGGGCAGTTACCTTTTAGATTCATGGTTTATGTTGATAATGTTAGCTTGATTACAGACTTTTGAATGAATGTCTCTGATATATTAAGCAATTAAAATAGGGTTGTTCTCCTGTTGTAAAATGTGGTCAAGAATTCACTGGGACACTCAGGTTGTATTTGATTTGAAAACACCTCTTCAGTAGATGTCTTTGCTCCTGATCCAAACATTTCTCTTGGTCTGCTTTTGGAGACTCTTTTAACTCTAACTACAATTTTTTAAATAATTCTGGCCTGTTTCAAATTATAAATCCATGATAAGAAAGGGGAAAAAAGAGAGATAAATTGAGGAACTGAAAGGAGGAATGAGAGGATCAGGGTAACGAACGAGGGATGAGGGTCAGGGATGAAGAAAGGGGGTTCTAGGGAAATAGGGTTTAAGAGATTAAGGGTGCAGGACAAAAGAAATTGCAGTTGAGGTAGGATGGACAGAGGAGAGCTGATGAACCAGTTTCAGCTCGTGTCCAATGGGCATGATGGAACCAGAGAGATTGAGAGCCAGAGTAGAGGAGATTCCTCTCTATTGCTCTTTCTTAGAGCCTCAAGAAAAAATTACAGTAAGAGGGAGAGATGTGTGTGAGCGTTTTAATGTTTTTATGAGGTTTAAAGGTTGTCAAGGAAATAGTTGAAGTATAAAGGAAAAGACCAGCTGCAATTGATTTTGTTAATAACATAAGTACTCCCGTCTAGAAGCTCCAATTCAAAATGAATTTCCTGGTTGAGATTTGGCAGAAAATGGTTCTAAAACCAGAAGTGAGTGGCTGCTTTTCCCACTGGGTCTAGTCAGTGGGAAAGTTTGACTAATAAGTCCTGAGTCGATGTTGCTGCTGATTGGTTCAAATTTAGGTTACATATCTAGACGAGAGAGGTGTATGAGTTGAGGATGACCAGACTGGTGGGTCTCTTTATAGCAGTAGTAGATGAGCTTGACGGCCAACTTCCTGAAAAATTGGTGGACTACTTATAGTTACTGGTTGGTTACTATCAAAAAAAGTAACTGAGTTATTAACTGGGTTAGTGCATTAGAAAAGTAACAGTTAGTTGGGAAAATAACTTAAGCGTTACTTGGGAAAGTAACTTTAGCATCTCTTGAGGCAACAGACTCAACAGACTAGATCGCAGCATGCTGGTCAGACTGGCACATGGCGCTGGACCAGTGAAAACTGGGATAATAGAAGGAAACATTATATATAAATTTAGAACAAGTTTTTCAGTCGTTTCATGATACAGTTCAGACTGAAAGGTTTCCATCTCTTCTTTACGTGGCTGTTTACAGCTGTGAATGACAAAAAGTATGATGCATACAAGTAGGATCACACTTTCTGCTATTAATCATTCTGCCTGGTAACGGTGGCTAGGCTAACCTTGTTACCATGGGATCAGCTCTGCTATGAGCTTACTGATATCATCTGCAACAATATGTACATGAAACTACTCTACTGTCATCACAGAGATACCAAACAGTATAACAGTCAATATAGCCTAATACACTATATCTGTCAATAAAGGGAAAAAAAGTACTAATTTACCGCAGTACATTTTGTAAAGCTAGTCAACTGGTATTAATTTGAAATGCATCATGGTGGTGGAAGATGGCGATCCTGGCAAGACAGTCCAGTGGCCCCCTGGAGGCATGGCATTGGCAACGGAAGAAACCTCTGAATTTGTGGTGCCATATCAATCAATCAATCAATCAATCAATCAATCAATCAATCAATCAATCAATCTTTATTTGTATAGCGTCAATTCATAACAAGTGTTATCTCAAGACACTTTACAAAGAGCAGGTAAAAGACCTTACTTATTGCTATATTACAAGGACCCAGCTTAATCCGTCATAGCGTGGCAAGAAAAAACTCCCCTTTAACGGTCAGAAATCTTCGGCAGACCCGGGCTCATGACGGAACGGCCATCTGCTAAACTGCACTGGGCTTGGAAATGGGATAGGGGGAGATGGGATAAGATGCAGGAAGAAGGATAGGATGGGGAGGAGATTGGTTGATTGGACAGGCCATCCTCACCAACATTCCCGAGGAACCTAAGAGAGCTCAGGAGCTCCCAGAAAAAAGAGTGGTTAGTAACTGGGATTTACAGATAGTGACATGCAGTAATATGATATGAATGCAGAGAGAGAGAGAGAAAGAGGGAGAGAGAAAGAGATAAGAGCTCAAGGTGCCAGTTCCCCAGGTAGTCTAATCCTATAACAGCATAACTATGAGCTGGTCTATGCCTGCGCCAGCCCTAACTATAAAATTTATCAAAAACAACATTTTTAAGTATATTCTTGAAAGTACATAGTGTGTCTGCCTCCCGGACCCCGACTGGTTCCAGAGGAGAGGAGCCTGATAACTGAAGGCTCTACCTCCCATAGTACATTCAGAGACTGTAGGTACCACGAGCAGGCCTGATAACTGAAGGCTCTACCTCCCATAGTACATTTAGAGACTGTTGGTACCACAAGCAGGCCTTATAACTGAAGGCTCTACCTCCCATAGTACATTTAGAGACTGTAGGTACCACGAGCAGGCCTGATAACTGAAGGCTCTACCTCCCATAGTACATTTAGAGACTGTAGGTACCACGAGCAGGCCTGATAACTGAAGGCGCTACCTCCCATAGTACATTTAGAGACTCTAGGTACCACGAGCAGGCCTGATAACTGAAGGCGCTACCTCCCATAGTACATTTAGAGACTGTAGGTACCACGAGCAGGTCTGATAACTGAAGGCTCTACCTCCCATAGTACATTTAGAGACTGTAGGTACCACGAGCAGGCCTGATAACTGAAGGCTCTACCTCCCATAGTACATTTAGAGACTGTAGGTACCACGAGCAGGCCTGATAACTGAAGGCTCTACCTCCCATAGTACATTTAGAGACTGTAGGTACCACGAGCAGGTCTGATAACTGAAGGCTCTACCTCCCATAGTACATTTAGAGACTGTAGGTACCACGAGCAGGCCTGATAACTGAAGGCTCTACCTCCCATAGTACATTTAGAGACTGTAGGTACCACGAGCAGGCCTGATAACTGAAGGCTCTACCTCCCATAGTACATTTAGAGACTGTAGGTACCACGAGCAGGCCTGATAACTGAAGGCTCTACCTCCCATAGTACATTTAGAGACTGTAGGTACCACGAGCAGGCCTGATAACTGAAGGCGCTACCTCCCATAGTACATTCAGAGACTGTAGGTACCACGAGCAGGCCTGATAACTGAAGGCTCTACCTCCCATAGTACATTTAGAGACTGTTGGTACCACAAGCAGGCCTGATAACTGAAGGCTCTACCTCCCATAGTACATTTAGAGACTGTAGGTACCACGAGCATGCCTGATAACTGAAGGCTCTACCTCCCATAGTACATTTAGAGACTGTAGGTACCACGAGCAGGCCTGATAACTGAAGGCGCTACCTCCCATAGTACATTTAGAGACTCTAGGTACCACGAGCAGGCCTGATAACTGAAGGCGCTACCTCCCATAGTACATTTAGAGACTGTAGGTACCACGAGCAGGTCTGATAACTGAAGGCTCTACCTCCCATAGTACATTTAGAGACTGTAGGTACCACGAGCAGGCCTGATAACTGAAGGCTCTACCTCCCATAGTACATTTAGAGACTGTAGGTACCACAAGCATGCCTGATAACTGAAGGCTCTACCCCCCATAGTACATTTAGAGACTGTAGGTACCACAAGCAGGCCTGATAACTGAAGGCTCTACCTCCCATAGTACATTTAGAGACTGTAGGTACCACGAGCAGGTCTGATAACTGAAGGCTCTACCTCTCATAGTACATTTAGAGACTGTAGGTACCACGAGCAGGCCTGATAACTGAAGGCTCTACCTCCCATAGTACATTTAGAGACTGTAGGTACCACGAGCAGGCCTGATAACTGAAGGCTCTACCTCCCATAGTACATTTAGAGACTGTAGGTACCACGAGCAGGCCTGATAACTGAAGGCTCTACCTCCCATAGTACATTTAGAGACTGTAGGTACCACGAGCAGGCCTGATAACTGAAGGCGCTACCTCCCATAGTACATTTAGAGACTGTAGGTACCACGAGCAGGCCTGATAACTGAAGGCTCTACCTCCAATAGTACATTTAGAGACTGTAGGTACCACAAGCAGGCCTGATAACTGAAGGCTCTACCTCCCATAGTACATTTAGAGACTGTAGGTACCACGAGCAGGCCTGATAACTGAAGGCTCTACCTCCCATAGTACATTGAGAGACTGTAGGTACCACGAGCAGGCCAGCATTCTGGGAGCATAATGTTCTCGACGGGTAGTATGGCACAATTAACTCTTTAAGATAGGATGGTGCCTGACCATTTAGAGCTTTGTAAGTGAGAAGAAGAATTTTAAATTCTATTCTAGATTTTATAGGGAGCCAGTGCAGAGAAGCCAATACAGGAGTAATTCACTAATAAGCATACATGTCACTGGCAAACTGGCATGCCACAAACAGCACTTGCATGCAGGTACTTGCTTTTATTAATGATGTCTACAATGGCACTGTTGCCTAAGCAGATGGCAATAATCTTCTTGGACCATTCATGTTGCCATAGACTGGCTGCTATAATAATAGAGTTCATTTCTGAGAACAGTCTTGAAACCTCTTTATGAAGGTCTTGATCTTAGTCTTGGTATCGAAAGCATTTTTACTTAGTCTGGTCTCAGTCTTAAACCAAGACCACCACTGATAGACTATTTTCAAAGTTGTGACTGTGATTAGAAGGAAAATACCCCAATTCTTAAACAATGAATCGTTTTTTGGCAGTTTGACTTTTTGCCCCTGGTTATGGCCACAACCTTCCTGGTGTTATGGTTTTAGTGAGTGACACGCCCCCTGCACACATCCAGCCAATGGATGGAGACTACAGGAGAAGAGTCTGTGTGTGTAGATGTCTCAAAATCTTCTGTTATTAAGTTTTGTTTCCAAAACCATGAGGAGTTTCTCTGATCTAGGTCACTCAATGTTTTGCCTCTTTGGCAATCTATACAGCTGTCTTAAACATCAGACACCTTCAAAAACTCAAATCTTAGCACGACACAATAACAAGCCTAGACATCGAGTCCAAATATCTTTTTACACTTACCATAAGCCACATTCACCTGACGAATCCAGATTAACACCTCATTTCAAGATATAAAGAAAGGTTCTCTGGACTGGTCAGGTGAATGTGGCTTTTAATAAGTGTGACGACGTATTTTTGACAAAAAGTTCGATGAACAAACTTGATATGAATTTAGATTTTTTTTGCATTGTGTAGCTTTGAAACTTAAGAGCAGAGACCTTGTTTGTTGCAGTCACATTTATTTAAAAACAAACTTAAATTAAAAAAAAAGGGAACTCTTATTTTGTTCAATCTTGTGATGATGTGTCATTGGTATTAATGGATCTTGGTCTTGACTCAGTCCATCTCCTAAATGTCTTGGTCTGTCTTGGTCTCGGAGCACTTTGGTCTCTGGTAGTGATGTACTCAAAACCAAACTACCAAATATATGAGAACATTTCTTGGTGCCCTATCTCAATTCCCTCCTTCCTCACTCCTATTTGGCATCTCTCTCTTTCCCCAACATTGAGACAACCAGATTCTAGAAATATGAAGCCAGGAACAGAAAACAGAGTTACACAGGTAAAAACCAAACTTACGTATTTGATATCAAACTTTTATTTTATCACAGAGTCACCACTGGAAAACAGATACTTTAGCATGTCAGTATCAGTACACTGTCACTCTAGTACTTGTTCACAGAGTCATCCGCACTGCAGTTAACCTTCAACATAAGAACACTGAAATCATTTTAGTCCAAAAAAATAAGTCAGACATGGTTTTTTGAAAACATGCGTCAATCCAAATGTTCTGTTGAATACAGATCTGTCAGGTTTGAAGGGAAGAAAAATGGTTTATAAAATGTTTCTTCACTCATGGTTGAGATTGTGACAGAGAATGTATGAGATTTACTTTCACCAGGTATGCACACCTCTTTCAGATAGTGTGGCATCCCAGGTAAGGTCCTGACATGGTGTCTGTTCAAGGACAGAGTGCAAGCTTGGACAATTTACAGGGTAATTAAAATGAGCTTACGTGTAGTAACTGAGAGGTAACTATAAAAACAAATACTGAAGTTTAAATTGTTAAAATAAATGATCTCTCCCAGCTTGCTCATGCACACAGTGTGGATGTAGTTTTGGTTAGTTGGTTGTTTTCACTGTGACAACACACCATTTTTTATGCATGCTGCCATCGTGAAAGCTTCTATGTAACTGAATAAAATGAATGATTAGCTAACCAACAACAACTTGAGTTCCAATGTTTCCACATGAAAGCACAATTTTACATTACCCTTTCTATTAACAGGTTTGAAGTCTTGTGGTGTACAACACAAGTGTAAGGCCATCTTTCAATCCAACAAATGAATTTACGAGAATATTTATCATATACGACAATCTTCTATCAAATCAAACAGTACATAAAACTCATCACAGGATGATGCCTGGTGTCTGTTTCAGGCTGTGTTTGGATGGACCTGAAGGTTGATTGACTCTGGGCCTGGCTGATTTACTTTAGTGCATGAGCATTTTCCAAAGAGCCAACAACCCAAACCAGAAATTTGTTTGCACAAACAAGATATACTGATAAGCATTAAGTTACAAATGTCTATTTACAGCAATATAAACTGCAAAAGTTAATATGTTTAGTCATTATAAACAGATAGTAGCTCATGTCAACTGATTTTAAATCTGTAAAAAAAAAAAAATCACAACGAGAATCCAGTAAGGCAGATTACAGAATCAGCATTATATTTTTGAAAAGATAATGTGGATTATATTTTAAATGATGATTAATAGCATTGTATTACATTTCATTACAAAGATACAAGTTGTATTGTTGGACAATCCTTATAAAAATCAAATGTCTTGATCGTGTTAGAGAAATCGTGAAACGTTGTAAGAAAAATGCTTATTTTCTGTCGTTAGAAGAGAACTGGTCAAACCCAAAACGCTCGCAAAAAGAAGTTCTACTGTCACATTTATCTGTGTCGAGGTTAATAGTTACCTTAGAGGTTTTGGAAAGTGTATCTCCAGAGCCAGCCAGGCAAACTGTTTACCTTAAATCTGAACTCATCTTTGTGCTGAGCTTAGCAAACCACAACAAAACACTGCTCTTTGCTCAACAAACACAGCTGATATTCATATCAATCTTCTCTGTCTACTCCTTGCCAGAAGTTACATAAATATTAATGAACCAAAATGGTTGTCCCTTAAACATATCTATTCCAAAATAGAGCAAGAAATCATTCATCTCATAAGAGTGAAGGTGTGCAAGAGCTAGTGATGCTGATCTGACCTGTCGACTGTGAGGCAACAGCGGTGATTCACAGAAAGTCATGAAATAATGTGCAGAAATACAGCAGCTGGTTTCCTGACTGACCTGCAATAGAAATGCAAAGTGTCAGCCCTATTTCTGATGTCATGGATAGAAACCACTGGCTCTTAGTTCAGGTGGGTAACATGGAAGTTAGCAAGTAATTTGACAAAGAGATATAAAAAGCAGTCTTTCACTAATCACAAATATCTAAGTCAATGTCTATCCATCAACTTGATATTCAGAATCAATTCAATCACTGAACTTGAAACTTTATAAAGTTCTATTAAGGGTTCACAAGTTACATGAACATGGTGATTTCAACATACAGCATGTCCACCAATGCAAACCTAGTGGGATATATGACGGGATTCACTTTAACTCTCATGGGGCTCTCAAAAATATCTTGATCCTAATGAAATCTAAGCTTCATATTATCTTCATTCACAACATCGGTCAACAGATAAATGACAATCTTGTGAACATGAACACTGGCCCTCTTCTGGAGCGCTCCTCTTAGTACGTTCATCTTATTTTTAAAGACTATTTCTGTCATTTGATTTGAACTTAAACTGTCAAAACAAAGCAACATCTGTTCCATAGAATAACTGTCATGCTGCTAAAGAATTCATTCATTAAGTATTCATTATACTGTTTCAGGTTATATGATGATGAGGCTTATACGTTACAGCTGATAATCCTTTGAAATGATCACACCTGCTTCTGCTTGTTCTCTTTAGACATCCGGCCAAATTACAGATGACAGAATCAAGACAACAGAGAACAGTGGCAAGCAGCCTCCATCAAGGTTCAGGCAGATTGCAGACTTTTAAATACATTTATCTTCTTTTCATTTTAAAGAAGTAAAAAAGATTTCTTAAAAATCTGAATCATTTTTACCATATTCTGATTCTCTTTTAAGAGTGTAAATCCGCCTTCAGGAATGTTTAACGTAGCTTACAACTTGCTGTGACTGTGCTGACTTTTGTAGCTCATTTAGTAAAACATTTTATAGTATGTTTAACTGAAATGGAGGGAGGTATTGAATGTCTTTTTCATTTTAAGATCAGTAAAATCCTTAAATGACCCTGAATATGTTTGGATGATGGTCAAGCAGTTCATGAGGATGTGTTGAAAAAGGAGTTTTGATATAGGGAGTAAAAAAAAAGGTTCAGATTCAAGATTCAAATGACTTCTTGTCAAGACAGAACAATTTTGAAAGTTAGGACAAGTCATATTGGTTAGAAGAGGCAGAACTTCAACAGGATTGTTTCAGTTGATTCGAGGTCATCGAGTGCCATCACTAATTGTCGTGGGTGGACTTTGCAACACACATGCCCTTTTTTGTGAGTTTCAGTCCTGTGTGTGTGTGCTGTACAGAAACATTTAGCAGAGAAAAATAACAGTGTCAGAAATGTAAACAAAGTCAATAGGACTCCATCAACGTGTGCCGTGGCTTTGACCCCAATGAAGCTTACAGTATAACCAAATAGATCTAAGGCCACAGGCTTGGGCACAGAAACCTTTATGAAATCTAAGCGTTTCCAGTTGACCAATCAGAGTTCTTTCTTGTAAGATCTTACTTACATGAGTTCCAGGTAAAAAAGAGAATCTGCACAAAACACATCAATGCATTTAAAGAAGCATAGACTGGCAATTCAAAACCATCAGTTATAGTCATCCAAAGATTTTCATATATCAGCTCGTTTAACTAAAATACTGTCTATAATACATGTAAAACGGTTAAAATATCATATTTAAAGTCCTCTACGCTAACCTTTACATTACAAAACATTGACACATTAACAGCATTTTACAATGCCCATAGCAGCAGCATCTTCATCTCCAACATCCTCACTGAAATGTTCACAATAGCAACAGATCTGACCAGAAGTGGGAGGTCACAGAAATGATGTTTATCTGTACACAGCTATAAATACAAACTTTGGCCATTCAATTGAAAAACTGTGATCAATCAGTTTTTTGTGCTCGTTATAATCGACATGATCCAAATAAGAGAATCTTTGTGTTGCAAGGCATATTTCTATGAAAACGCGGACTTCTGGGAGTCATGGCACCAACACATGATATCTATGTGACTAGCCCACAGCCACATAACTCGCTTTTGATGGCACTTGGGCACTAAGTTAAAGAATGTAAACACTGGGCTAATAAAATCATACGTGTGGTCGTCAGTATATCATATATTTAAAGCATACACATTTTGATTAATACTTTTTTAACATTCATTGAATAGACATTTCTAAATGTGTTTTACTCTTTGAATTCAACCACACACGCACAATACAAATGAAAATGGGATAGAAAGCCCCAAAATAAAGTTCTGGTATCGTGACGACTATCCTTCATAGTTTGATGATGATAATCTGCAAAATTAAGACAGGAACCATCCTGCTGTTTAAGGAACATTTTGATTCACTGTAAAAAACAAGTGAGAATGCATGTTAAAAGAATAAAGTTCTTAAAACACATGAAGATAAGTCATCACATGAAGATCTTAACATTCAAACAAAGTTGAACTTTTGTAATTTTTAACGTTAATTATTTAGAGAATTTAAAAAATATATATTTGAAGTAATAAATGATCTTATATTTCTTTAAATAATTCTTGGTGAGCATTTGATGGCAGCTAACAGGTGAGAGCAGCCAAACTGTGGGTCGGTTGTTGGTTTAAAGGTTTTCACTGTTCCCTCAGATTCTGGGAATGAAAAGTAGACAAACATGAAACACAAACACTTTGTTGTTTCTTAAATATAAAAAAAACCTTACTTTACATAAAATACATATTAGATATATTTACATTCTATTTCTTGAAATGCAGACTTCGTGTTAAAGAGCGCCTGTCTTGTGACACTGGTTCAAACTTTAATGGTGTCACGTCTTTCTTTAAACATTAAAACACATGTAGTGTTCTTTTTGATTGAAAATGATAACTCTATGTAATGTTTCTTTTATACATTAACTTTATACTTAAAATAATTAAAATAACATTTGTATTATTAGTCTGAAAAGAAACATTATTCTTGTAACAGCTTGACTTTTACTTAACTTACAACTTTATTAACAAAGCAATGATTATTGTATTCTTATTATATTCAATGTTTTAGGCCTTTCTCAAAATCACAAATGTATTCTGTTTGTTGTAAACTTATTGCAGCATACTTTAGCAACTTTATTCTTGCTGTTTCATCTCAAAATATCAACACTCAACAAATTTAAATTTTCTGGAAATCATTATATGTCTCCGACAGCTGACCTCAAATTAAATCGTACATATGAGGCCATAGTATGAATCAAACAAAGATATAATCAAAATGCTTCTCTTCCTTTTCTTATACAAACTTCATTTGTTCAGATGATTCCCATGCTGCATGTGTCAGTGTACAGTTCAGCTACTACACAGTAAGCATAATTCATATACTGCACATTATCAAAATAAAATATGTAAAATCATTGAATGCAGTTTGACCATATTTGAAACACTTTATATTCCCCTTTATATTGTTCTTTTCTGACACAAACACTACCACCATTAACTAATAGACACTGTTATAGTCAATATAAAAAATCTTCTAGCCCAGAAACACTAGACTGTGGCCACCAACAAACATTTGTACAAACACAGCACTATTATAGGCTTTAAATGCAAATTTCCATCTAATGGCAAGTAGTTTAGTTATAAAGTTTATATATATGTATATTGATTTCATTACATGTGCTTGACAACAGAATGAAAGCATGTAATATATGCATGTATGAATGTTGGCATAAAAGCGTTTGCCCATTTACAGCTGAGCCAGCAGTTGGGGGAAGGCGGGGCAGACTCGTCAGGCTGCACCCATCCTCACTGACAGGCAGGAGTGAGAAAGAACAAGGAGGCTTGAGTGCCTGTGATCCAATTGCACTCAACATAGTACATCAAAAGAAAGACTGGTATTGTCAGCAGTCTGACATAAAAACAAAAAAAGCACTGAATCAAACTCACCCCTCACATTGAGCCCTGGCCTTAGTCCTCTCTTAAAGGTCAGTTGGAGATCAGGGGTAGCGCTGATTTTGCTTGTATGGCTTATGATTCAAAGTGAATAGTGAACCTATTGCTTGCAGGTTTATAATCCTTCAGAGAGACAAAACATCTATTCAGTTAGGTATTAAACCAGTTGGGATGCTTTAGGGGACAGATTGGCCAGGTGAGAGCTTTCAGACATCCCTTATTTGCTGACCTTGTGTGGTGGCAGATTTAGCCAAAACTCCATTGAGCATTTGCACTGGTCAAGTAGCACATTTTTTTTTACCACAGGTGTAAATAGATGATCTTACCCCTGTGGAGGTTATTCTTTATATGCCAACCCTAAATTAGGAGGTGGAGTGTGAGTTAGGATAGGGCGAGGTAATGTGGGGGGAGGGGTTGGACTTGGACGGCCATACATCGATTGAAACTGCCTGTTGTGGTGGTTGGGGTGGTTAAAATGGATGGGGTTTTCTTGAAAACTTCGAAGGTTTTCCTGGAAACGGTTGCAGCTTACATTGTCGATGCGGTTACAGTCGTCAGAAAGGCGGTGGTTGTTGTGGAGGTCGGGAGGGGGACCACGATCTGGGACCTGGATGATGTGGGAGCCACTCTGCCTCCTCAGGGTGGACTCACGACTGGATGAGGCAACAGATTGGGAATCTGAGCCACCATCGCTGCTGGGAGCTGTTCCCTCCACTGGAGTAACCCTAATGGTAGTGATGGCCTGAGGGTGAGGGTGAAAGGGTGGAGCAAAGGTCTCAGTCTGGATGAACGTCATGCTGGAGTTAGAAGTGGGGTTGAAGTTTAATTGAGTGTTATTAAAATTAGGATTATTGGGACTGTTGGGGTTTAAATTGGGGTGCTGGAAGTTGTTGGGGTTATTTGGATGTAAGGGATGTAGAGGGTGTACCACATGTGAATAGTTTGTGTAAAGGATTCCTCCACCCTCTCCCATTTCAACTCCCCCTCCTGCCCCTCCATCTCCACCATATCCACTCTCCATTTCGGTCCCTGTTACACTCCTCCGCCCATCCACTGATGATTCCCTCAGTGAATCACAGCTGTCTGTATTTCTGTTCAGGTCATTAAGGTTGAAAGCTGACTGATGAAGTGAAGCTCGTTGTTCTGGTGGTTTCCAGCGCCAGGAACCACTTCCGTCTCTGCTTGGAGGTCTCACCACAGGTTTGTTTGATCTGGACTCTGGGTGGGCTTCAACACGGACTATACTGCCACTTCTTTCCAAACCTCCTCCTAAAAAAACAAGACAAATGAACATCTGAATAATTATTCTACACAAATACCAAGAAACATTCATCACATTTCATGCTTCCTACAAGTGTTTGTCTTTTGACTACTCAAAGTGCTTTCACATCACACCTACCTATTCACACCACTTTCACACTGCAGAGGCTGCTATGTAATGTGTCCATCAGTATAAACTAATCCATTTATAAACATTCACCCGCCGTTAACGCAGCAGCGGGAGCAATTTGCATTAACACGTGCCTGCAAGAGCTGGGGACTGAACCCCCAACCTTTCTCTTGAGAGACAACTGACTCTACCACAGCTGTCCCATGTCTTGATAGGAAGATTTTCCTTGTTACTGTAACTTTGATAAATGTTGCTTAGTGCTCATGATGGATTAATGTTGGGTCTTTGTAGATAATATAACAAACAGTAAGGTCTTCTACCTGTTCTTTTGTAACATAACGTACTGTTACATTGTAACATTGGTTCTCTGAGTGAAGAGATTATCTCGCCACAGAGTTACATATTCCATATGTACGGGGGCAGTTGAAGTGGATACTTCTTTAAGACACATCACTATGTGGCCCATGCGCGGGTATAAAATGCCCAAGTGCGCCTGGTCACTGATTGGAATGGTTTCCGAGCGGCCTCGCCTTGGAGAGATAGTCTCTTCCTTCACAGAGCCAATGTTACAATGCAACCGTACATTCTCTATCGTATCAATACTATCTCTCCACAGAGTTACATATTCTATATGTACAGAGACCCTGTAAGACACACGGGGAGGAGACGACGAGACAGAGCAGATGCCACTCCTTGAACACCTCCACCAAGGATCTGGCAGTCGGGGTTTCGAATGAAGAGTCAGGGAGCCAGTACTGGACTTACATGCCAACACCAGCCAACATCTCAAAAGGTAAGTACCTTTTGAGATGTTGGCTGGTGTTGTGACTAGTGACCTGGGGTGCAGGTGTCGCCCCGTGAGTGTAAGTATGAGACCTACCACACCACGGTACACGTCTACTGACCTTTACTACACACCTCATACACACCTAGCATCCGAGTTGAGGAGGGTTGCAGTTAAGGGTTGTACTTGAACCTAATTATCTTAGAAAACGGGTGTTAGGCAGTAAATCCTAAAGAAAAGGCAGTTATATGAACCGTCCCTTCTTGACTGGGTGTTAGATCATTTTCCATAAGCTCCAGTGCTAGGAAATAGTAGACTAGCAGCTAAAAGGGAGCAAGCCCTCTCATAGTTCTAGGAAAGAGTAAACTAGTCAACTAAGGAGGTGATGAACTTCCGTTGGCTATAGGTAAAGTTATTCACCCATTTATGCATGTCCAGGACAAGTAACAGTTGCTAAAGAGCCATCATAGCAGTACTTCTCAAATAGCGGTGCGCGCCCCCCTGGGGGGTGAGGT
Organism: Tautogolabrus adspersus; assembly: GCA_020745685.1. Classification (NCBI taxonomy): domain Eukaryota; kingdom Metazoa; phylum Chordata; class Actinopteri; order Labriformes; family Labridae; genus Tautogolabrus; species Tautogolabrus adspersus. The sequence continues at coordinate 2,702,037 of CM036544.1, forward strand.
GTCAGGGGGGGCGTGAGAGGCAGGGGGACTTTCACCAGATGCGTGTTCGGTCCGTCTCCGCTCCATTCCGTCAATGGAGCTGATAGGTTTCACTTTCTTCAATGTGTGTGCTTCCACTGGGTCCGCTGCGCTGCGTCTCAGCTCCGTCTTCAAGGCTTCTAGTTTTGCCGGACGCCGGAGCACGACGCATCAATTTAGCACAGAAAAGAACAAGCGGGATGGGAAGTCAGACACCGATAAAACAATAAAACAACCGGTTTGTTTTCAGAATAAAACACTCCATTTTGACGGTTCAGAAAAATGACTGTATGTGTGTTTGTTTATGTGTTTATAAGGTTTATATAGAGTTCTATACCATGTACATTGTCTTATCTCGCACTGTCGCGAATGAATCTGTAAAATTACTGCGGGATTTCCTTCTCTGTGCACCCCGCTCTGCGGACGGAGAACGCAGCCGGTGGGTGTTGACGGACGAGGGTGCACGGAGCCGTCACGCACCAGAGCGGACACACAATGCACACGGATCTGGTGGAAGTTAGTGTCTTTATTCATGCTTGACCGATAACCAAGTAGAAGAAGTACACAGGAACACTGGTGTACAGAGCTGAAGGAGGAGGAGAGATGGGGAAGTTTCTGACAGGAGTAAAAAGAAAAACGGAGGAGGCGTCAGAGGCAAGAAAAGCAAGTGACGGTAACCAGCATAAACCTAATAAGACCAGGAAATACGACGTAAATTTTGATAATCAGGTTATTGTATGCTGGTGCCAGCAACTCATACAGTGGTTTGTACAGATAAATAAATAAATATTATCAGGTTCTCAATAGTATTTCAATTCAGGGGGGGGCGTGAAAACATTTCTGTCCCCTAGGGGGGGCATGACAGAAAATAATTGAGAACCACTGCATTATAGCAATATGGCCTTGCTAGCCAGCTGGGTCTGGACCGCCATGGCCCCATGCATTTTGGTAAGCAAGGTGTCCATTACGATGCAGTTCTTGCTAGGACAGCCAACCTTCCCAAGAACTGAGGTAGATGGAGACACCAGGGCTGCCAGGAAGTAATGGCATACAGCCTATCCTCTCCCAGTTTATGGATGGCCACCAGGCGTCTATAAATTGAAGACCATGCGACCAGCACCTGTTTCCAGTATCTGAAACAGCTGTCGAACTAAATCTTCGAAGTCAGGGAGAAGAGGTATCTGAGGGCGAGTGAGCCAATCCCCAGCCCCATCAGCAAAGCGGGAGGGCCCAGGCCCCTGATCAGATGGCATCTCCACATTTAGAGCAGCAGCAGCAGCAGCTCTATAATGTCATAAGGGAGAGGTCCTTGCGGCTCACATTCCCCCAAGAAGTCCTCCTGCTGTCCCAAGGGGAACAAATCATCCTCCTCGGAGAGCTTAAGTGAGTGTCAACCTCCCTGTCCGACTCAGGGGAAGAGGAGCAGTCTCTCACGGCTGTCTGAGTCCATAACGCTCCCCTGGGCCTGTTAGTTTTCTGTATCATAGTGATGTGACAACATTGCCACACCTATCGCCTACCCCCCTTGTGCTCACTACCCAAGTAGAAGGTTGCAAGCCATCTTTGCCCGCCAGACCCTATGCCACCACAGCAGACCTAGCGCTGGCTGCGGTCCCTGAGCAGGAGGGTGTGGCTGTTTTATGAATGCATGATAGCATGCCTCCCTCTGTCGTGCTGACAAACAAAAACAACTCATACACCAGGATGGGTTATCCCTAGTTGTTCAACACCTAAACAGAACACACAATAGTCATTGCCATGAGCATTTTCACACCACAGCCCATCCAAGGAGGACCTTCCTGGGATGCCATACTGACGTCACAGAGGAGACCAGGAAGTAGGCACTCAGCTCTTGTTTGTAGCACTAACGGTTAGCCTCTCTGTTTTTTCTCAAGCCTTATCCACTTTTTTGTTTTCTTTTTTTCCACGCTATTATGCAGAAGCCAGCTACCCGGCAATACTCCCCGCTATACTCCTGCACCACGGGTAGGGGGACGCCTCAATACATCTGCCGACACGGTCAGCTTCCTCTACTAGCCACCCGGGCAATACACTGAACGATACCCCTCTCTCCAGTCTTTTCAGTCAACAAGCCAACAACAAGCCTTAAAGCAACAATATGTAACCTTTCCACCTATAGTATATGTCGTTTCAAAATCGATCTAAGAGCTCAACAGCTCTCAGCTGAGAGAATGTTGACTCTCTAAGGTCCGCACAGCGGTCCTCTCGCTCAAAACTGGGGTATGTAACTTTTTATCCGCGGGGCGCGGTTATCTCGCGAGAAGTACACACCGCTTTACGGCAGTACTGCAGTCAACAGAGCTTACGCAATGAAGCGGCCAGTTAGTTAGCCCGTGTCTGTGCTGTTTAAAACAATGGCTGAGGCTAAGAGACACAACTTTTCTGTGACCTAGTAAATAAATATATAACCTTTTATGGAAACAGGGTTTGAAAAAATTATCTGTCCAGATGAGCATGTTAGCATCACTGCAGAAATGTTCTCTCTCCTAAGTTTACATTATATCTAGCCCCTTTTATGAGCTGTATTTGACTCTATGCTTCGAGTCATGCAAATGCTTGTATTTATAATTATTTTTACACAAACACAATTGCACTTTTTCACATCTACAATGGCTGTATCATGTATCAGGTTTTTTCTTTCTTCCTTTTCTACCGAACAGAACTTCAGATGAGGAGAATTTCCAAACCACATCCTGATGTATTCAGGGAAGCTGTTTGGTCCCAGCCCACCTGTATACAGAACACAGTTGTCTAACACCCAAATGTTACCTAAACAGTTTTGAAAATATGAAACAACTCTAATACTAAATGATATTATTGTCCAAGGTTCTGAAGTTGCTGCAATAAAAATCAAAGAGCTGGAGTGTGAACGCCTTGACAGAGACCAGGCTACGACCAGTGATGAAAAGAGAATTCAGAGTTTAATGTGCCTTCCTACAAAACAGAGTCCGGTGCTGATGATCCACTGGGCCCACCCACAGCTGAACTTTACTCACATTTCACAGGAGAAGCTGCTCTTAAACTTTCTGCCTGCCTGTATCTACAGCTGTGCATCATCAGAGCTCAGGTCCATCATAACAAAGCTCCAGTATGATGTAGACTCCCCCCCCCCCCCCCCCCCCCCCCCCCCCCAGGTCCATCATAACAAAGCTCCAGTATGATGTAGACTCCCCCCAGGTCCATCATAACAAAGCTCCAGTATGATGTAGACTCCCCGCCCCCCCCCCCCCCAGGTCCATCATAACAAAGCTCCAGTATGATGTAGAACCCCCCCTCCCTCCCTCACCTTTGGTATATTCTGCATGACAACGCTCAGGGAGATCGTTCTGCCCAATGTCAATCTCTTGAATCTTGAAACCTGGATAAAGTTTGTGTTATTATGTAAATATAAATAAGGAGACAGAATTAAAAATCAGTGGCCAATGCACACAGTTACTAATTGTTTTAACCAGCTCAGAACAATTACAGTTTCTTAATGCAATCATAACAAGAGAGTAAGAAAAAGATGTGTGTTTTATTTTGCAAACAATGGTCAAAACAAATAACTTTAGTGAACTCAACAAACTCAACTTGAAATTACACAAAAATACGGAAAGCTACGCCAAAACAGGTATTTACGTCTATAAGACATGTTGACACAAGGCAGCGCACCCTGAAGCCAGGGTACTGTCCTCTTGAGAAAGCTTCTCTGATCTTCCAGACGCAGCAGCTTTGATTCATGACGATGCTCCCCCCCCCGGCTCCTGCTCATCATGGATGGAGAAATGAAGTTGAGGTTGAATCCTGGAATAAAAGGAAAACTGATATTGAAAAACATAAACCTCGGACACAGTTAGCAACGCATAAACAGACCATTATAACTCAACTTATGACATATACATGGTTGCAAAGTAGTTATAATATTGCCCAACAAGTCAGTATTATGATCTGTTTCACTGCTAATGGGAAAGCTATTAGATGGCAGAATAAACATCCCTGCAGATATTATCTAACAGACTGAGTCGTAACGTTAGGCTGCATCATTACCGGTGTCATCGTTGTCTCACGTTTAGCAGCTTTACCGGGAGCAGAAAGTCAACACAAGTTATGTCTCCGGTTTGCAAAGAAATAGATAAGTATATCCATCTTACGTTGTCTCCAAAAAGTTTGTAACCTTACAAACCGATCTACAACTAGCATGTTTACATGTGTAGCCATTTAGCCACGGCTACAGATATCATGGTAACAGTTGAATACACATACACATAATAAACAAGACACCTAAACAGGCGTTTAGGTTTGATCAAAATCTGGTAATATTACTGTACCTTTTCAGTCGATATGGTTCTTCAATTTCTCGCAGCGTCTTTGCCGGCTTCCTCACCCTCTGCTTGTCAACAAATGCATGTTGTCTCAGACGGGGAGACGTAACCGTTTTACGACAGTGCAGTTCGGTCAGAGACCTGCTGTTGGCGCCAAAGCGCACCAAAACTGAGAAGTTACATACAGGGGATTTAACACTTGCAATGCAAATCTGTGCACAGTTTAGACAACCTTATCCACAGATGGCAAATCCGGTTAATGTGAACTTTAGGCTAAAGTGAATTTAATTTTAGATTTCATAACAAATAGTCTTAAAATTGAGATATGTAATTTATTATGAATTAAACTATATACATCATCTAGATCAATTCTACATGATGTATATTTTACTAAACACCAGTTTAGGAGAACATGTATAGCTTTGTTAGCAGTACAGACCTCCTCCTCCTACTGCTCCGGTGGTGGAGGCTGGTGGAGACGGATCCTGGTCAGTCAGGGCTCGGTACCGAATGGATCCGGTGCAGCTGACAGTGCTGCCACCATCCTCTGATCTAGGAGAGTGAAGGAGGCCCTGCTGTTTGGATAAGGCTATAACCTGAAAAAGGAAGATGACAGTGAAATATGACACATTTTGCTGCTATAGGATATATATATATATATATATATATATAACTCATTTTTCTCTAACCTGCTCTTCTAAAAAATGTTGCTTCTTCAACTAGCTTGTAGCTGTCCAAATACATACAGCCTGCATTTAAATTTTGAAATTTAATTGTGGCTTCAATAAATGGCTATCGTCTGATGACGATATATACATCTGGGAAAAAGGCCCCTCTTGTTATGTCTGCAAAGTAATCACTGTCAATTCTTGGAGAAGCATCCCTTCATCTGTTTCTGGTAGGTTTCAGTTTAACATTAAATATTTAGATACACAGAGGCTTCAAGCTGGCTAACAACAGTGGTATGAGTCTAAAAAAAAACAGGCTGGTTTACTTTCAATTAACGGGTCTTTAGTTGACCAAATAACAACATCATGATACAGATTGGTAAAAAGTAAAAAGCTTTGTCAGGTCTTTCCTCAAGGGGAGAAGAAAACAACTTTGAAATGCTTGTTTGTCAAACTGAGGTAGGATCAATTATTTATGATGCATTCAAGGAAGTTGGAAAATCTACAGAATGATAGCCTTTTGTAACAGAATCAGCAGATTGCTTGCTCAAGTTGAAATAGTTTAGCTGGAATAGATTGCTTGCTGCGCTTGCATGCAGATACAATGTTTCCTGCAACGCTTCATAGTTAAGGCGGCCGCCTGAACAACACGCCTCCTGCTTCTCTATGTGAGATCCAACAGCAGCTCTGCTTGGTGTTGGATGCTCCGCTCTGATCAGACCCCCCACAGCACGTAGTACGTGGAAAGATGACTTTTCTCCGTTTTATCTCACCGTGTCTTTGTCATACAGGTATCAGCTGGTTCTTACGGGTGACAACAATCTGAAATGTATCATCAGTTAACGTAACAGCCCACTGTAGTCTGTAGCTGCAAACTTAGACAAACAAACTCACAGAATGATTTGTTCTGTTACTGTATGTAACTCAGCTTCTAGAAATATGTGCATAGCCCAAAAAGTGTTATTGAAATAATGCAGCTTTAAATATTACAGTTATTTTGACTCCCCCATCCGCTGACAAACCAGCTACCACCTTAACTGGTGAATTTCCTGTGGGAAACACTGAGGTATCTGTTCATAAATAAATCCATGTCAGATTACCGCCAATCATACACGCGGGAAGAGGGCTGCCCCCCCCCCCCCCCCCTCTTGGGGCCAGCCGGCTGATACGGACTGCTTCCCTGTTACCGAACCTGCTACCATTTCCCCTGTCAGCTGCTACACAGTACCGTTTTCCTGTGTTGAACTTTATGTGTGAGCGTGTGTGTGCAACTCCCGCTCCACACTCTTCTGTTTCTCGGTTTGGTCCGCTCAGCTGGAGTTTTGTGTTTGACACTGTGCGCGGCCTGATTGACAGCTCAGGAGGAATGAGAGAGGTGTGTCACTTTGACTTGGGTCAGTGCTTCAGCAAGTAGCATAAACTTTAGAGCAGCCAAAATAAAAAAAATTATAATAAATAATAAATAAATAATAAAGCCCGAAGCCCGGCCTGATGCGAGCCCGAATAATGTATTTAAATACAAAGCCCTACCCGGCCCGAGTCCGAAGTCGGGTTCCGTAGGGCTCGGGTCGGGTTGTCAGACCACTAATACCGTCCCTCGTCAGACGCTTCATTAGCAACACACCGGAACGCAATGCCCCCCTACTCAAAACGTCTTCCAGCGCGCCTGCCACCAACGAGCGGTATGCCAAGATGTCGGCTCCTGTGTATAATAATCTAATCTAATCCGTAAATATAGATAAAGGGCTGCTGCAGCTTTTAAATCAAGATGGTATAAGGCTGGTCTATGGCTGAATATTCACGACAGAACAATATTATTTGCTAACATTGTTAAAGAAAAATAACTTTTTTATTTAAGTCTGATGGATTATGCAAAGACCAAGAGGAAACAAGAACAGATGGTGTGTGAGAAGAAGTGTGATGGAAAAAAATAGGATGGTTAACCTGCATAAGACGGGGCTGTCCTCCAGCACTGAGAGGTCTACACGGGAGGGTGGTTCTCTCAGCCACTCTCAGCCACTTTTCCCTGACTGACCCGCCCCCATCCATTATGCTGTCCTCTGATTCGCTCTCCTGATCCCTGCAGCTGGGGTTTTCCTCCTCAGGAATATGAACCAGCTGTGAGGATCCAGGCCGGGATTGGATTGACACTCTTGCCCCTCCAGCCAAACCAGTGCTACCATTATGGGCTAAGTGATTATGATTGGCAGTGCTTGCAGCTAGTTTCATGTACTGAGCAGGGATGTGGGCTCCAGCACGCAGCTCTGTTTCCTGACCAGTGACTGAAGGCAAATGTGTTCCGGCTCGGAGCTCTGCCTCAAGGCCCATGGCAGATGGTTCAGAGGAGCAGCGCAGCTCCATGTTCCTCTGAGGGGATGACGAGGAGGTTGGTCTTATTCCATCCATCACCTGTAGAGACAGCTTCCTGTTGTCATTTTTATTTTTCCATTGGCTGAGCAGCTGTTTGGATCGTGTTGAATCCATTGAGGCGTGGATTGAGGCATGACGTCGAGGAATGCGACCCTCTTCCAATGAGGATCCTCCGTGGGAACTGTAATGGGACCAAAAGAAATGATATGATGAAGAAGAAAGTTGGTTATTGTGATGATTGCTTCTACATTTTATGAGGTGAGCCCATGCACACATTTTGTCACTGCTTACATAGCTAGGTAACCAGTTTGGATAATAATAAGTGATTCAAGACCTCAGAGGTTTTACCTAAGAAGTACTTAAACCAAAAATGCTCATTTACAAGTAAAACTCCTGCACTAAAAACTCTACTGAGTCATAGTTATGGTTTGTGGCGCAATGATAGATTAGGTCACCTTCTCTACCAGAAGGTTGGGGGTTTGATGCTTAGCTTGTACAGTACAGTTCTGTCTTAGTGTCCTTAGTAGAGATGACCCAGAATCGTCAAGTCATCGACGATTTTCGAAAGAGCCTCAGTTGACTGCTAATCTCACAGTCAAATACAAGGATCATTCCAGCTATATGGGGGTGCTCAATTTCTAATTTTTACATAGATTTCTTTGTTTTCTCCAAATAAAAGGTGCTATATAAATAAACTTTACTTACTTACTTACTTATTTACTTACTAAGAATATTTACCGTGGCAGAGTGCTGCTGCTGAAGGTCATCATGTTATCATGGTTGCCAAGTGGACTGGAGGGAATTAACACCTCAATTTCAGCACTGGCTCTCTTCATATTGGACATAGAGGGTTCTCGGTATGAGGCGCTCCGTGTCAGAAGGGGCCCTGGTCGGTTGGGGGACAAGGTATGTGATGAGGTCCTTGTGATGATGGGCTCTGGTTGACTTGGAACCAAGGTTAGGTGACCTAAGTGGACAGCAGGACGAGTGCTTATATCAATTTAAATACCAAATAAAACATTTATTAATTAAGGATGCCAACACTGTTGGATGGATGTAACTTTTGCTTCTTTGCGAAAGTGCTCATGATGGACTAAGCTGGGTCTTTGTAATATAGCAATAAGTAAGGTCTTTTACCTGCTCTTTTGTAAAGCGTCTTGAGATAGCACTTGTTATGGCGCTATACAAATAAAGATTGATTGATGATTGATTGATTGATTGATTGATTGATTGATTGATTGATGTCATGGTGGTGCAGTTGTTGCCATTGATGTCTTAGAATGAGAAGGTTCTGTACCCCAACTTGCCCGTCGGCACAGGTCTTTTGAACAGAGTTTAACTTTGCCCTTTTCAGCGTAATTTTTTCGTAGTATCCTGCTTCCTATCGCTTTTTAAACACACAAAAGTTAATATGTGTTTATCAATTGCCTATAGGTGTGAATGTGTATATCATAATATCATTAGTGTCATAATCAGACAAGAAGAATCATAAGTGAGACATTATAGATACTTGGAATAATAGATTCCTCAGAGCGTGCTTGACATTTTTGACTAATAAATCTGAATTCTCCTGCTCACAGATGGAACATTAAACAACCTTCAACCTTTGTCTGTATCCTTAGCTCTTTGAATAATGGTTTCTTTAACTTAAAATGTTATATTTTTAACACCTTCTTATGGCAACTTAAAATTAAAAGTGTAATGATTTAAGCAACCTCAAACCATTGATTATTTTTTAGATTTATTTTTTAGATATTAATCATATGACTTTCACACTTAAACAAAGTCAAATCAAATAAACACAGAACCTCAATTACTTAAATGAGCTCTTTAAAAAGATTAACATGACAGCAGAAGAAAGTGGGTCATTATGGACCAAATGGATAAAGTGATATATAACATTTTAGTAAATCATGAAGCCTGTTGTTCCTTGTTGTGGAGAATATCAGTGAAAAATAAGAACTGCACCTGGAATCGAGTCTGTTTTTAAAGTGAAAAAGCAAACAAAAGATCAGCGCCATTAACACACAGATCCATGTCATTCACACCATGTGGAGGCCATTCATTGTCTTTAATATTCAGTCAGTAATGGTAGCCTTAACATACTCATATGTGCTCAGGTTTGGTGTGTGGCAACATCTTGCTGAAAGTAAAAATGTAGATATCTTAGTGATCCTGTGTTTGAGTTCACAATATTGTGTAGTAGTCATGAGCGTAGTGGTGAGCTGAGGTAATTTTGGGTGCCACCCAAAATCCTAAATCAACTATTTGTATTTTTTTCAACAGGCTGAAAGTAGTTTTCTTTGCATTCTAGTTTGGTCCAATTCAAATATTTAGAAGTAGTTTTATAAAAGTTGTGATTAATTGCATTAATCCTGCATGTCATCTTTCATAGAGAAAAGAAAAAAATATGCTTCACAGACCAATCTTTTACTTACTAAGACAGTGTAAAAAGACTAGCATAAATTATAATTAAAAATATAAAGATTGAACACCATATATAATATACAATATAATACACAAAATACAACAACAAATTATTACTGTTCTACCAGAACATGATCAGCCCTCCACTTTCAATCCTGCACCGTTTCAGCTGAAACTAACCGTTTCAGGCAGAGGCTGAAGATTACCTGATATTATCTGATTTTGTTATCCTTCTGTTAAACAACCTGATTCCAAGATCTGATCCTGTCTCTCAGCATGTAAGCATGCAGTAAAATGACAGTGAAGTAAAATTTACTTTTCTCAAATCTGATCGGAATAAAAAATACAGAGTTGTCACTTGACACAAATGACAGTTAAAGTTACTATTAAACTATTTAAAATTACACAAGTTGTGGTTTTAGTTAACCAATAGAAAACAAAATAGAGACGGCTAGAACACCTGGTTGACATGGTTTTACCTTGGTGGCTGTTGCTTATTGCTGACTGGCTGACATTGGCCAAGGAGGAGAGGGGGGGCTCTCTCAGGGTGGGGGGAGGTGGTGGTCGACTTCTGGATCGATCCTTACTTGGCTGGAAATTTCCCACTGCATACACACCCTGCAATTACACACATACACACACACACACACACACATACACACACACACAGACACACACGCACGCACGCACGCACGCACATACACACAGACAAACACACCATACAAATGCACACCGTGAGACAAAGAGGAACATGCAGTAAAGACATCAGAATCAGAATCAGAATCAGAATCGGGTTTATTGCCAAGTACATTTACACATACAAGGAATTTGTCTTGGTGTATTGGTTCAAAAACAGTTAACAAGGGAAATACAGCCAAAAAAGCAAGAACTTAAATAAAATAAAAATATAAGAAATTTACCAATATAAACAATAGAATTTAAAAAATGTCAAATATAAAGAATAATAAAAAATAACAAAATGTACAACAAAATGTACAAGCTGCAATGGAGTGCATGTGAGAAAAAAGAATGTAAAGTCCAGTGAGCGTTAATGTAACGCATAAAAACAGTTCCAGCCTTCACATTACTGTGATGTTCTCTGACTGTGGGGCTGATGAGAGTCTGTGTTATGTGGGAGGAGGGGGGGGAGGGCAGGGACATTGTTCATGAGGCTGACAGCAGAGGGGAAGAAACTGTTCTTGTGGAGAGAGGTTTTGGTCCTGATGGACCACAGCCTCTTACCAGAGGGGAGAGTCTCAAACAGTCCATGTGCGGGGTGAGAGGGGTCGGCCACAATCTTACCTGCACGCCTCAGGGTCCTGGAGATGTACAGGTCGTGGAGAGATGGAAGATTGCAGCCAATCACCTTCTCTGCAGAGCGGATGATGCGCTACAGCCTGCACTTCTCTTTTGCAGTGGATGCAGCGTACCAGACTGTGATGGAGGAGGAAAGGGTGGACTCGATGATGGCAGTGTAGAAGTGCACCATCATGGTCTTTGGCAGGTTGAACTTCTTCAGCTGCCGCAGGAAGTACATCCTCTGCTGTCCTTTCTTGGTGAGGGAGGTGATGTTCAGCTCCCACTTGAGGTCCTGGGCGATGGTGGTCCCCAGGAAGCGGAAAGACTCCACAGTAGACACCGTGGAGTCACCGATGGTGATGGGGCTGGGGGCGGCTGCGTTCTTCCTGAAGTCCACAACCATCTCCACTGTCTTCAGAGCGTTAAGCTCTAGGTTGTTTTCGCTGCATCAGGTCACCAGATGGTCAGCCTCCCACCTGTAGGCAGACTCGTCCCCACCAGAGATGAGTCCAATGAGGGTGGTGTCGTCTGCGAACTTTAGGAGCTTCACAGACTGGTGACTGGAGGTGCAGATGTTAGTGTACAGGGAGAAGAGCAGAGGAGAGAGAATGCAGCCTTGAGGGGGGCCAGTGCTGATGGTCCTGCTGTCCGAGACATTCTTCCCCAGCTTCACCTGCTGTCTCCTGTCAGACAGGAAGTCTGTGATCCACCTGC